>CM077160.1:156783071-157325262 GCA_039583875.1 Platanthera guangdongensis | reverse complement strand
ACAAATGTGAAAGAAGCAGAGATTCTGATGGAGCGCCTCTTACACTCGGCCCATAGTGTGCGCGATACTGTCCGCCGGGCCATGATGCGGCGGAGCGTCCACATACGAATGGGGATATACCCCTGACCTTCATCGATTGCATCACACGAGGTGTTGTGACAGACTCACGTACGGCACTTGCGCCTCCTCCTCATGAAGTTCTCTAGGATCCTGGAAAGGTCACGTGCATCGAGGACGAAGGCGCGGTCAGCCTGAGACGCGCGTTCCCAGTTTTTAATTCCCTGACCTCCTCCTCCAAGCCATCACGCGCGAGCGCAATTGCTCCGTCGTCTCGACATCCTGCGAGACGACCCATCAGTTAGCCAAGAATGATTGAAAAAGAAAAACCTAAGGAAAAAGTCTAAGGCTTACCACACCGCCTTGGGCCTCCGCGAGGAGGGACTCGGTTTCAGATAGCCTTTTCGCGATACCGTCGGACTTCTCTCGCTCCGCCTCCAGGCTCTCCTCACTGGCTTTCCATTTTGATATAAATAAGGCGGCGCAAGAGGAGCAGTGCGAGAACTCCAAGGCTCGCATTTTGTGGTGGGAAGTCTTCAGCACGAGATCCCCTGGTGGACTCGCTTTCAGGGCGAGACGGCGTCAAGGCCGCCGTAGAGGCCATACCCCACGGCGAAGGTATGGCTGGTGGGGACCTTTTGCTCCTTCCAAGAAGGAAGGAGAGTGGAGATGGACACGCGGTTGGCGTCCCGCCCCACAGCAGAACTGGGTCGCCGGCTGCGTCGTGGACCGCGGGACCCAGGTTATAGTTCATGTGGGAAGAGGGTGAAAGTGCAACTAGATCTGATATACTCTAAAGGGGGGGGTGAATAGAGTATATGGTGCTTTAAAAACTTTTACAGACTTTTACAACTATTGTTGTAATATGTGTGAACAGGGAAGCAATAAAAATCTAATCACAAAACTAAGCTAAGCAAAAACTAAGCACAGAGAAATCAAGGCCAGAAACAAAAATGAAAGCAAGCAAAACCAGAAGACACAAGGAAATATAGTGGTTCCCCAAACTTGGGTACATCCACTCTTCTACCACCCTAGGTAGGAATCCACTGCAGGATGAGTTGATCAGGTGTCCTGGGCACCAATGAGCTTTTGATAAGGTGCTCAAAAACCAAAGCAGATTTTTTTGATCAGGTGTCTTGCCACCAATGAGCTTTTGACAAGGTGCTCAAAAACCAGGTTCAAACTTTTGAAGGGAGTTTGAAAAACCCTTTATAGAGTGGGGGTGAGAGAGTGATGGAAGTCTTCTCTTTCTCAAACAACTGAGAAGACTATGTGGATTGTGTGTCAAAGCTCCCCCTGAATCCTTGAGATCTTCAGGAAGAAAAGCTTTGCTGAGGGTGATAGACCTTCAAAGGTAGAACTCCAGCAATAGATGATTTCAGCAATAGCTGAAATATTGAGTGTCTGAAGTCTTGAAAAGTATGTTGGCCTTGAACACTTTGAGAGCTGAAGAGATCTGAAGATTTGAAAGACTTGATCTCCTTGGATGAGTGTTCTTCAGAATTCTCTTTGACAGAAGATTTTTGAATGTATCTCTGTAATCAGTATTCTCTCTCTGTATTGTGTGTTCTCTTTTGTTGTGTGTAAAGATTCAAAAAAAGTTCTGTCTCTTATTCTCTGGTACTGAATAGAATATCATTCTCTATCAAGGATAGCCGTTGGTCTGCATTGATTGCATCCTTAATTGCATAATCTCTTCTGGAGGAAAGTCCACAGAAACATTCCTTGAAAAATACCCTTGAAACTTGAGATCCCAGAATTGAATTTGAAAACGATCTAGCAAATTCTCTTGAATTAATTGCAAATAACTCCCAACTGATTTGATTGAATTCTGGAAGTAATTGAAATCGTCGAACAGACTCTGCTATCGTCGAGCTGAGCTCATCGATCCTAAAACTGACACAGCAGCAAAATAATCGTCGAACTAAGCTCAAGATCGTCGAAACTGAGCTCAGATGATAAGATTCAAAAGCAGAGTCAAAATCGTCGACCTGAGCTCACCGGATCGTCAATGGAGTTCGACGATATTATGAAGTTGAGCTCAGCGATCGTCGAATGGAGTTCGATGATCTGTCGAAGTTGAGCTAGACGATCGTCGACCGGAGTTCGACGAATCGTCGGCTGAGCTCGACGATATGACTTAGTCTCCAGACTGAGAATCCTGGTCTTCAGGGCAGCTTCCAAACCTAGACTTCTAACCCTTAGACTCAATTCTAATTGACCTATTAAGCTATACAGAAGGTCAAGCAAAGGTTCCTATAGACATAGTGATCCTGACCCAAATTAGTAATAGGGTGTTCCAACAATCTCCCCCTATTTGGTTAGGATTACTATTTACAGACTTTGGAAGAATTTAAATAACAACATACAATCAAAAACACATAAAAGCAACAGCTGGATATAGCAAAACATCACAGAGATATATATATGGCATCCAGATAATCAGAAATTCAGAAACTGTCACCTTACAATGTTATTTCTTCTCTTTGTCTTTAACCATTTTAATTTCTCTGTTTGGATTTAGGGCTTCTTTGTTGGACCTGGTGTCATCTGCTGCACCCAAATAAGTTTGCTTTGTAGGCCTGAGAACCACAGCTGCAGATGTAATTCCATATATCTGTCAGCATCAAAGAATTTACTGGAAGCATATCTGTCTAGTTCTTTCTGTCTTTGCTCAGACATTGTAGAAATGTTGGAAGAATCTAATCCTTGTTCTCTGGCCTTCTTAATCTGGTCCAGTGCAGCCAATTCCTCATCATCCTGCAGTCCAAGCAGCTGGATTATTTTCAGGGTCCTCATAAGGTACAAGTGGCTCATACCTGTTGGAAGGATTGTCTTGAGGAGGCCTGGCAGACACAGTCTCTTTCAGCTTGTAAGGGAAAGGACCTGAAGATGTATCAGATGAAACATGTCCTCCCCTAGAATATGGTGCTGCTGCTGGAGTACCCTTTACAATATACTTGAAAGTCTCTCTGATTACCCCTATATCCTCCTCTCCTAGAATATGAACCCTGGATTGGCTTTCCCTTTGATAGGATCTGGCATGAGGTTGATAGGGAGCCTGGCTTCTAGCTGGGGTTGACTTGCAGAGCTTCCACCTGCACCTGCATCAGGAGGAGGTGGTGGAGGAGGATGAGGGTGCTGGAATTGGATGAGCCCTTCTCATATTTCTCTTTTTCTTCATGGCTTTCAGCTGGTTCTTGGAAAACTGCATCCAGTGTTCAGTGATGGGGCAATTATGAAGGATATAATAAGGAATATCATTATTATCCTTAACTTTAGCAGGAGGAACCATTTTCATTGCCTTGCTCCTTGCCTTCCTTTTCCTGACAATGGTAGCAGATGAGTCATCAGAGTCTGTTTTGAATTCATCAGATTCAGAACTCTGATCATCATATAAAGCATCTATTTTCTTATCAAATCTTTCTTTAGCTGAACAGAGGCAGATGAGGCAGAAGTTGAGATAGCAGCAGCAATAGGGGCAGCAGCAGATGGAGGAGGTGAGGCAGAAATAACAGCAGCAGCAGCAGAGGTGATAGCAGCAGCAACTGTCTCACTAACATTAGCAAAAACTTCACTAACAGCAGTAGAAACAGCAAAAACAACATCAAAAACTGCAGCAGGCTCAAAATCAGTGGCCTCTGACATCAGAAGATCCTTGGATATTGGTGCATCAGAAGCATTGGAATTGCAGCAGCATTAAGAATATCTTCAGCAGCAGCAGCATCAACAGTAGCAGCAATTACTGAATGTACAAAAGAACTGATGATGCTAGGGTCACAGCAAGACAATGGCACAAGTGCCTTGGATAAGTCTTCTGGGGCCTGGACAGCATGAACCTCTGGCAGATAGCTAAAGTAGGCAGAATCAAAAAGCAGAAAGCAGAGACCTGAGGTCAATTGCAAGAACTGCAGTAGGAGGCACATCAACAGGAGCAGAAGCAACAGGAGCAGAAGGAGCAGCAGACAAAGAGCTTGCAGAACATCAGCAGCAGCAGCAAGAAGGCTTTCTTCATGTGGCATCTCCCCTGCCTAGATGCAGAGACATCTGGATCAAGGCACACTGTTGTAGGTGCTGCCTGAGGAAGAGGGAGGAGAGCCTGGCAGAAAGAGCTGCCAATGACAAGTGTATAGGAGCCAAGGAGGTCTCCAAGAGTAGAGAGAGCCTGGGGGCAATCAGCTCATACAGCCTGTCAGCTAGGGCTGGGAGGTCTACTTGCTCAACAGCTGAGCAGAGGTAGATGGTATGGAAGCAGCTGGGGATGCTGGAAGGGAAGGGCTGGAGAATGGGGAATGGAGGGCTGAGGTGTTGGTAGGGTGGATATGGAGGACAGGGGAATGTAGATGATGGAAGTGAATGTTGGTTGGTCTATGATGTGGTGTAGAAGATCTTGGAATGAAGTGGAGGAGGAGGGTAACTCAGGAGTAGATGAGGGGAATCATCCATAAAGGAATCATCCAGAAGGGTGAAGGATGGAATGAATGGTGAAGAGGTGACATCTGAGGAGGGTATAGAACAAAGGGTGGAATTGGTCTTCTGGTGGAGGGAGAATGGGGTCTGGAGATGGAGTTGATGTTGGAGATGGGCTGGATATGGTGATGGTGGATGGAGCTGGAATGGTGGATGGTAGAGGTAGGGATGGAATTGGAGGAGGAGGAGAGGCAACAACAGCACAGCCAGGTCATCTGCAGGGGCAGGGACCAGTGGAGGAGGGACTCTTTGAGTCCTGGTGCCTGAAGGGCACTAGAGGAGGTCATGCTAGGCTTGCTTATTTGTCTGTCCCACTTGCCAAAGAGGGCACGGGTTAGTCTCTTGGAGGCATTTATGGAACTCCAGAGGAGACCAGCAAGGCAGGGCACCTGGTCTGCAGAAAAACTCCAAGAATCCTTCCAAAATTAACAAAACTCTTGTTTATTTTCTTCTTGATTAGGTCAAAGAAGACATCTCCCCAGTTCAAATTTTTCTTATCCACCAGAGCTCCCATGAGACAGAGCTGATGTCTGGATATAGTATCATGGGCAGAGTGCTTTGCCAGCAGCACACACTTTCCCTACCACATCTGCCAGGAACCTGTATTCAACAGACAGATTCCTCTTGAATAGCTTGCTAGGGTTTCCCTCTGGATGACTCATCCTGGCAAGCAGGTCAGAAAATCTCTCCAGATAACTCAGCAGATTTTCTCTCCATTTCTCAATCCAAAAACTTCTGTTAAAATTGTGGGGGTCAAGGGGACCTGATTTCCAGCTATTGACCCAACCATGGTGTTGTTGTCTTGAGTATGAGCAGTATACACCCACTCTTTGATTTCATCTGAAGCCAGCTTGATCCTGGTGTCATGAGGGCAGTTAGATTCTGATCCTTGAACAAACCCAGTATGTCTTGGAAAATCTGATCAGTGGTGCTGAAAGATTCCAGATCAATGTCAAACCTGGCATCGAACTTCATTGCGGCAAGAACTGCAACTGATACAGCCATTGTACCTGCAAAAACTCAACAAACAAAACGACCAAGCGTAGAACTGTTTGGAGGAAAGAAAATCCTGCAGAGAAATCGAAAGGGCAAAAGAGAACGATGGCGAAAAAAGAGTTTTATATTAGGGTTCGACGCAGAATTGGAAAGATCGTTGAACTCAGTTCGACGATCGAGGCTTCTAAAGGAATCTGAAGAGTTTTTAACATCGTCGATCTCCGTTCGACGATATTGGAGAGCGTCGAACTCCGTTCGACGATCGTTCAGATAACATAATCGTCGAGCGCCGTTCGACGATCGTTGACCGGAAGAGATAGTTCATACTATCTGAGAGGCGCTGAACTCAGTTCGACGATTTTGGAAATTGTCGATCTCCGTTCGACGATCTTGGGGCAAATCGTCGAGCGCAGTTCAGAGATCAGAAAAATTCTAGACACTAAGAAAAATCAGAATGTTTGCCTAGTCTTGGTCAAATTTTGAGCTTTCAAAATCTTGGATTTTATTTAAGGCTTCCTCCATCTAACATTCCTAACTGATTTAGGAAGAAGGTGTGTTTCTTTCATCCAAAGGCTTGGTGAAAATATCTCCCCTTTGTAAATCAGTTGGGATATATTGTAGTTCAATTTTATTCTTTTCAACATTATCCTTAAGAAATGATGTCTAATCTCTATGTGTTTTGTCCTACTATGGAGGACTGGATTTTGAGCTATGGAAATAGCACTTGTATTATCACAAAAGATTTTAGACTTCTCTAAGTTATAACCATAGTCTAGGAGTTGGTTTTGGATCCACAAGATTTGTGAGCAACAACTGCCTGCAGCCATATATTCAGCTTCAGCAGTTGAAGTTGACACAGATGTTTGTTTCTTACAAAACCAAGAGACAAGTCTGTCACCAAGGAACTGACAAGTTCCACTGGTGCTTTTCCTGTCAATTCTGCATCCAGCATAATCAGCATCTGAGAATCCAGTTAAATCAAATGCTGAATCTTTTGGATACCAGAGACCTAGATTTGGACAACTCTTAACATACCTGAGAATTCTCTTTACTAATGTTAGGTGTGACTCTTTAGGGCTTACTTGGAACCTAGCACATATACATGTAGCAAACATTATATCTGACCTACTAGCTGTAAGATACAATAAAGAGCCAATCATTGCTCTATATGTTGTCTGATCAACAGGTTTCCCATGTTCATCAGCATCCAATACAGCATTGGTAGGCATGGGTGTTTCATACAAGATGCCTCAGACATACCAAATTTCTTAACCAATTCATTTGCATATTTGGTTTGAGAAATAAAGATGCCTTCAGCATGTTGCTTGACTTGCAATCCTAGGAAGAAGGATAGCTCACCCATACTACTCATCTCAAATTTAGAATGCATTAGGTTAGAAAACCTTCTGGACAATTTGGAGTCAGTAGAACCAAAAATGATATCGCCTACATAAATTTGTACTAGTAGGGTAAGGGACTTATGGGTTCTAATGAAAAGAGTTTGGTCTACTCTACCCTTATAAAACCATTTCCAAGAGAAAGCATGCTAGGGTCTCATACCATGCTCTAGGAGCTTGCTTGAGACCATATAATGCTTTGTTCAGTCTAAAAAACATAATCAGGATAAGTTGGAGAGATAAAACCTGGAGGTTGTCTGACATAAACTTCCTCTTTGATGTCTCCATTTAAGAAAGCACTTTTGACATCCATCTGATATACTTTGAAGCCTTTGTGAGCTGCATAGGCTAGAAAAATTCTGATGGCTTCTAGTCTTGCAACAGGTGCAAAAGTCTGGTCGTAGTCGATTCCTTCTTCTTGAGAATATTCCTGAGCAACTAGCCTTGCATTGTTCCTTATAATTACTCCTTGATCATCCAGTTTGTTCCTGAATACCCATTTTGTTCCAACAATGGAATGATCCTTAGGCTTTGGCACTAGTTCTCATACCTTGTTCCTCTCAAATTGATGCAACTCCTCTTACATTGCAATGATCCAGTGTGGATCTTGCTCTACATCTTGAACGGACTGAGGTTCAATTTGAGATAGGAAGCAGGTGTGCAACAGGTTTGGTTGACCTGATTTCTGGTTTGCACACCAGCTGAGATTTCTCCAATTATTTGGGAAATTGGATGGTCTCTTGATGTTACTAAATCAACATGGGGTGTTGATTGTTCACCAACCTGTGTTGTTGTTTCCTCTTGTGGTACAACAACTGACTCTTCAGGTTGTTCTCCATTATGTTGAACATTCCCTTCATCTTCACTGCTTTCATCTTCTTGAGCAACCTGTAACTTGTTCATATTTTCAACTAGAGAATGTTCTTGCAAAGGTTCTATGGTAGAAGAAATCTTCTCCTTGAAAGACATGTTAGTTTCATCAAATGAAATGTGAACAGATTCCTCAATTTTCAAAGATGATTTATTATAGACCCTATAAGCCTTGCTGATCATGGAGTATCCCAGAAACACTCTTTCATCAGCTTTGGCTTGAAATTTTGCTAGATATTTCTTGTCATTATTATGAATATAGCAGATACAACCAAAAACTCTAAAATAGTCAACTTTAGGTTTCTTCCCTTTGAGTAATTCATAGGGAGTCTTTCCCTTCAGTTTATGTATCAGACTTCTGTTCAGCACATAGTTGGATGTGTTCACTGCCTCTGCCCAAAAGGATAGAGGTAGATGAGCATCTGACAACAATGTAGTGGCAGATTCAATAAGGGTTCTATTTTTCCTTTCAGCTACCCCATTTTGTTGAGGAGTTCTAGGAGCTGAGAAAGTATGTCTGATCCCTTCACTCTGACAGAACTCTTGCATAAGAAGAGAATCAAACTCTGTCCCATGATCACTTCTGATCAGGGCAATGTGAGTATTGAACTCAATCTGTATACATTTGAGAAACTCTGTCAGACACTTAAAGTTATCAGACTTCTTCCTTAGAAAGAACACCCAAGTGAATCTAGAGAAGTCATCTACAACTACCAAAGTGTAGGATTTCCCTCCTAGGCTTTGTACTGTGATGGGTCCAAACAGATCCATGTGTAACAGATACAATATCCTAGGTGAATCACTCTTATTAAGTGACTTAAAACTGTTTTTAGTTTGCTTGCCTAATTGACAAGCCCTGCAGAGTCCTTCCTTCTTGTAGGGGCCAGAAGGTAGTCCTCTAACAAGGTTGTCTTTGGATAGCCTAGCAATAGTTCTAAGGTTTAGGTGTCCTAATATCTTATGCCATAAAACATTTGGTCTACAGACTGAATTAAACATGTAGATATCTACATCAGTTGAAAGAAAATCTACTAGATAGATGTTACCTTTCCTTTTACCTGTCAACACAGTTGTGTTGTCCTCTGACTTGATTTTGCATAAGGCTTTGCTGAAGGTCACCTGATAGCATTCATCACACAGCTGACTGATGTTAATTAGGTTGTGCTTCAGTCCTTCCACATAAGCTACCTTCTTGAAGGTTACTGAACCAATCTGGACTGCACCATATCCTTTAGTTTGTCCAAAGTTGGAATCACCAAAGATAACTTTGGGTCCAAGCTTGGCTCTAAAGGAAGTGAGGTTGTCCTTATTCCCTGTCATGTGCTTAGAGCACCCACTATCCAAATACCATTGCTGGTTAGATGTTGGATAGGTCTTCACCTGCACATAAGACAATTCATTTGTTTTTGACCCAGTTTACCTTGGGCCTAGGTTGATAACCTCTAAATTCTGAAATGAAAGACATCCCAGGCTGACTTTTATATCCTTCAGGATGATATCTCCTTGGAGGTATAATCCATTCAGTATAAGAGTTAAATGTTTGGGATGAGGAACCCTTAGGATTCAATTTTGATTTGCCTTTGAAAAAGTTTCCAGAGCTCTGACCTCTGTTCGACGATCTTGGAGCTGCGTTCGACGATCTTGGGTCAGATCGTCGAGCTCCGTTCGACGGTCGACTATGGCTGAGGTCAGGTATATGAGATCGTCGACCTGCGTTCGACGACTTTGGCTGAGATCGTCGATCAGCGTTCGACGATTTTTCCTGAGATCGTCGAGCTGCGTTCGGCCATCGTCGATCTTCATTCGGCGATCGTCGATCTACGTTCGACGATTTCTGCTGGGACTTGGTTTTCTGAGGCAGATCAGAATTTTTCCTATAGCAACCTCTACAACTCCCTTTCCCTTGTCAGAAATGAATTTGATGGGAGTTGTTAGGACTATAGGTTGGCTGGATGAAGCACCCAAGCCCAGTGTACTGTTAAATCTAGAGTTCACTGTGCTTGTGATGTCCATCAGCTTGATGCTTCTCCCATTAAGGGATTCTTCAAGCTTCTTGGCCTCAGAGAGCTCACTTTTCAGTGAAGCTATCTGTTCCCTACAGCTCTCCAACTTCTGAGAGAGTTTGAGGTTTTCTGACTTTAGAGCATTGTGTTCAGATAATTGGTTTCTGAGAGAGATAATCTCTTTCTCAGACTTTAGCAGGTCTAAACACATTGCTTTAAATTCAGATTTAAAATCTTGTGAACTAAAATCAAAAGAACTAATTACCTGATCTTCTTCAGGTTGGGTCTCTGAGTCTGACTCTGACTCCTCTTCTTCTGAGTTATGCTGTGAGGCATTGATTGCCATCATGCAGAACTCCTTTTCTTCTGCATCATCATCATCATCACTAGAGCTGGAGGAGGCTTCTGACTCCTCTTCTGTCTCACTCCAGTATTCAGCAACAAACCCTTTTCTTGTATGCTTATTCTTGCTTGAAGAAGGTTTGTTATTGTCATTCCTTTTGGAGTCTTTCTCCTTCCTTCTTTCTTTCCTGTCCCTTCTGTCCTTCTTCTTGTTCTCTGGACAGTCAGGAACTATGTGCCCTGGTTTCCTGCAACCAAAGCAAATAATGTCTTTATTATTACCAATGGACTTGTCATACCTTGGTTTATCCTGCTCCTTGTATGATCTTCTTCTGAAGTCCTTTCTGGCCATCTTGTAGAATCTTTTGGCCAGCAAGCTGAGTAGTTCATCATTGCCTGTGGCTTTATCTTCAGGCAGATCCTCAGTTGCCTTGAATGCTATGGTCTTCTCTTTTCTTGTGGCTGGTGAAGCAGCCTTCTGTTCTTCCTCTCTATTCTTGATAAGTAGCTCATAAGATTTGAGCTTACCCAACAAAGCTTCAGTGGTGATCTCATTCAGACTTCTGGCATCCTTAATTGGCCAGATTCTTGAATCCCAAGTGCTGGGGAAGCACATTAGGATCTTGTCATTAAGTTCTGTTAGAGAGATCTCCTTGTCCAATGTCCTTAGTTCACTGACAATTAGACTTAGTCTGTTGTACATATCTATCCCACTGACTCAGTCTCTCCCTTCTTGAAGTTCTCATATTGAGAGATGAGATGAGATCTTCTGTCTTTTCTCTCATCAGCTGAGCCTGAGACTATTTCTGAGAGCTTGTCCCAAATTTCATTGGCTGAATTACATTCAGCTACTTTTTGAAATATGTCATCTGACATTGTCTGGGCTAGGATGTTCATAGCCTTGGCATCAGCTAATTTCCATTTTTTGATATCAGCATCTGTTCCTGATGGAGGTGGAACAACATTTGTACTTGTGCTCTCTGGGGGTCTTGGACACACTGTCAAAACAGAATTAAAAATGTCTTCGTCAATGGAATTCATGTAAAGTATAATCCTTGCTTTTCAGAGTGCAAACTTTGACAGATTGCACACTGGAGGTCTGGTGCTAGCATAATCTTTATTTTGGGTCATGATTTATGCAAACAAAATCTAATAATACACTACAAAAGAAAAACAGATCTAGTTTGGGATCTTTGGGCTCAGGTGTTAGCCTGTACAACCAATTAGGTATGGTATGTTTAACCAACCTGGCTCTGATACCAATTGAAAGTGCAACTAGATCTGATATACTCTAAAGGGGGGGGGGTGAATAGAGTATATGGTGCTTTAAAAACTTTTACAGACTTTTACAACTATTGTTGTAATATGTGTGAACAGGGAAGCAATAAAAAATCTAATCACAAAACTAAGCTAAGCAAAAACTAAGCACAGAGAAATCAAGGCCAGAAACAAAAATGAAAGCAAGCAAAACCAGAAGACACAAGGAAATATAGTGGTTCCCCAAACTTGGGTACATCCACTCTTCTACCACCCTAGGTAGGAATCCACTGCAGGATGAGTTGATCAGGTGTCCTAGGCACCAATGAGCTTTTGATAAGGTGCTCAAAAACCAAAGCAGATTTTTTTGATCAGGTGTCTTGCCACCAATGAGCTTTTGACAAGGTGCTCAAAAACCAGGTTCAAACTTTTGAAGGGAGTTTGAAAAACCCTTTACAGAGTGGGGGTGAGAGAGTGATGGAAGTCTTCTCTTTCTCAAACAACTGAGAAGACTATGTGGATTGTTGTTGTCAAAGCTCCCCCTGAATCCTTGAGATCTTCAGGAAGAAAAGCTTTGCTGAGGGTGATAGGCCTTCAAAGGTAGAACTCCAGCAATAGATGATTTCAGCAATAGCTGAAATGTTGAGTGTCTGGAGTCTTGAAAAGTATGTTGGCCTTGAACACTTTGAGAGCTGAAGAGATCTGAAGATTTGAAAGACTTGATCTCCTTGGATGAGTGTTCTTCAGAATTCTCTTTGACAGAAGATTTTTGAATGTGTCTCTGTAATCAGTATTCTCTCTCTGTATTGTGTGTTCTCTTTTGTTGTGTGTTAAAGATTCAAAAAAAAGATCTGTCTCTTATTCTCTGGTACTGAATAGAATATCATTCTCTATCAAGGATAACTGTTGGTCTGCATTGATTGCATCCTTAATTGCATAATCTCTTCTGGAGGAAAGTCCACAGAAACATTCCTTGAAAAATCCCTTGAAACTTGGTCCGGAATTGAATGAAAACGGCTAGCAAATCTCTGAATTAATTGCAGAATAACTCCTAACTGATTTGAATTTGAATTCTGGAAGTTATCTGAAATCGTCGAACTGAGCTCTGCTATCGTCGAGCTGAGCTCAGCGATCTGAAAACACACAGCAGCAAAATATTCGTCGATCTAAGCTCAAAGATCGTCGAACTGAGCTCAGAGATAAAGATCCAAAACAGAGTCAAAATCGTCGACCTGAGCTCACCGATCGTCGAATGGAGTTCGACGATATTATGAAGTTGAGCTCAGCGATCGTCGAATGGAGTTCGACGATCTGTCGAAGTTGAGCTAGACGATCGTCGACCGGAGTTCGACGAATCGTCGTGCTGAGCTCGACGATATGACTTAGTCTCCAGACTGAGAATCCTGGTCTTCAGGGCAGCTTCCAAACCTAGACTTCTAACCCTTAGACTCAATTCTAATTGACCTATTAAGCTATACAGAAGGTCAAGCAAAGGTTCCTAGAGACATAGTGATCCTGACCCAAATTAGTAATAGGGTGTTCCAACAGAGGGGGCGGGACGGCTGGAGGAGTCGCCTTCGCGAGAGGAGGTGGCAGCCGCCTGGTCAGGAAGAACAGCTTGCGGGTTGGATGCAGTAGCAGGCAGGTTGGAGGCAGCAACCGACTGACTGGGGATGACAGCCGGTTGATTAAGGAGTACCGTCTCGCGAGTAGGCGAGATGGACTGGTGGTTAGGCGAAAGGGGCGGTGGAGATTCCCCTACAGAAATGGAGCTCCCTTGGGGAGCTTTCTTCTTTTCCTTGGAAATCACTATGGCTTTTTTCACCTTTTTTCTGGGGGGGGGGGGCTGGAGCGAGAGGGGGTCGTGTCGCCTGTGGGCCTCTTCGGGGGATGGGCGCCAAGGACTCTCTCGCCGCCTCGGTCGCCGCGTTGGCGAGATCAAGGCCCTTTGCTGGATGGATGTTGCTCTTGTAGGGGGGAGGGCTGGAATGATTCGCTCCCCTAAAGACAGGCAAGGGTTATATGACGGCGAGACGGAGCTGCATATCAGTCTCATTAATGATGGCGTCAGGGTTGGTGTCATAAACATCTAGCTCGGCATTGACCTCGGATGATAGACGAGCGCATTCATTCTCCAGCCATTCGATACGCCTCTCCGCAGCTTGCTTGTCCTGCGCCAAGGAATGGATGATGCGCGCGTGCTTTCGAAACAGCTCAGCTGTCTTGCGCTTCATTTCCGCTGGGTTTGAAGGGTCGCCCAAGTAATCTTCAATTCCATCTACAAGAGGAGGAGGCGAGACGGAGAGTCGCCTTGGTTGCTCATCAGCAGGAGAGTTGGCCCGAGAATCTGCGCAAGGAGTGCAGAGGCAGGGTGGAAGAGGCACTCACAGAAGGGTGTGAGAATAGCGAAGAGGATTCAAAAGCGCGAGAGGTCTTTTACCAGGAAGGCGAGAGGTCCCGGCGACCTGGTAGGGGTCGTCCCTCCTCTCACTAGGAGTAGTTGGGGGAGTTGAAGATGGCTGCGAGTCGTACTCCTCGCGGTGGACAGTAGAACCGTTTCGCAGGCTCTCCGGGTGCTGCAAAACCACGAGAGCTCCCTGAAAAAACCAATCAACAAAAGAGAAAACACACGTTGCAGAAATGACAGGGGCAGAAGGGAGTACCCACCTCTTTCTCCCTGGAAGATGTATGAGGAGTGGGGTCGGTTTCCGGAACCGCGCGAGACAGATCCACGGCGGCAGACGACAGACCACTTGCCTTCATCTTTTTTAGGCAAGACGATGGGGGAAGAGGGCGAACTAATGATGAAGTAAAAGTAGCCACGTTGGCCTTGTGCTGCTCTCGAACCAGCGCGAGACGTTCACGGAAGCTCTGGATGTGCGTCATGACGAAGGATTCGAGCTGAGGAAGAAGGATGAGCAGAGTGGGGCATCCGGTGTGCGGAGTAGGAATCCTATATTTATAGGCCCCGGTGGGGGCCTCATAAAAGATTCCTCATAAATACGTTTTTAAATGCGCTTTAATCACGAGCCTCGGTTGGACATTCTTTTCGAGCTTAGGCTTAGGATAACCTCGGAAAGAGCGGGGATCGTGTACAACCTCGGGCTCACGAGAGACCCTCAAGATGCGGATACTCGGGGCAGGCGAGAAGGATATATAGACGAGTGGGACCATGGGGGGTCCACTCGCGTGTGGCGAGTTGAACGGTCCCTACAATAAGCAAGACTTCTCGCTTAGGGGCGCGAGAAGACCTCTCGCGGCGAGATGACCTCATGACAAAGGATTCCGACGAGATGGGTAGAGGGGTCCGTCTCGCCAATAGGTGCTCTTCCACTCGCCAGGAAGAAAAGAAGCCGTTTTTATATTATCATGTCCACAGGGGATTTTAATCTTCTACCCCGGGCTTTTTTACCCTTTTACCCTTAGTGGTCTGCATATAGCTCCTCAGAACAACGGAGTTTGTTTGTTGGCAGACCCAGCCAGGGGTACCCTGGTAATTTCAGACCTGTACAGTTTGGTTATTGGCAGCTCAGATTCAGAAATCTATAAATTGGCCCATAGGGGTTCTTCAGAAAGACACTTTTTTCACTCCCGGGGATTTGTGTCATCATCTTTTGTGTTTTCTGAGGAGCTCCAAGCCCAACTTTTGGTTTTGGAGGGGAAGCTCTCAGTGATCTTCCGGGTAAGCGGTGGGACCTCCCTGCTGCGGCTTTGGGCCAGTCAGTTTTCTAGTCCTTCACGACCAGTCGGAGGTCAGAGCTTGGGCCAAGTAGGTGTCGGCTACGCCCCAATTTTGCGAACATTTGTCGAAGTCAAATTTTGGCTTCAACACGTGGGATGATCCTGATGCTCTGGCGCTTGCGGTCGCGTATACTTGCTAGCGACGGTTGCCTTCTTCCTTTTGCTTTTTGGGTACTTGGGCGTTTTCCTGCTGGTGGCGTGTTGGTGGAGCGTTGGTGGCCGCAGGTGGCCGCTGGTGGCCATCGGTGGTTCACGGCGACAGGAGGCCGATTCGGGGGAGGAGGCAGGCGAGCTCCCTCCTGAGGAAGAAGAAGGCAACCCGGAGAAGTGAAAAAGGTGAAGAATGAAGAGCCCATGGGGTCCTTTTTATAGCCTCTGTGGGGGGATCATGACGGGCCCCACCACTAAAGTAGTGGGTTAGTGGGTGGTTACCCTCTTGATCGGACGGCAAGGAGAGCCTCCCCTCGATCGGACGGCGGGGAGGTCGTCCACGGTGACGGAGGAGGCCGGCCCAGTGGCCAGCGGCGGGGCGGCGGCCGGCCTGTCGGCCGGCGGCGGCGGCCTGCCGTAGCCTGGCCGCACTTGTTGCGGCGAGGTCGGCCAGGCCGGCAGTGTCTTGCCGCGGCCTGTCGTGGTGTGCCCGGCCAGGCCGGTCGCAGCCTGTCGCCGCGAGGCCGGCCAGGTCGGCCGCGGCAAGGCCGACCGCGGCGTGCCCGGCCAGGCCGGTCGCGTCCTGCCGCGGCGAGGCCGGTCGCGTCCTGCCGCGGCGAGGCCGGCGTGGCCTGCCGCGGCGCGCCCGACCACGCCGGCCGTGGCGAGGCCGGCGTGGCCTGACGCGGCGCGCCCGGCCAGGCCGGCCGCAGCCTGCCGCGGCGAGGCCGGCGGGAGGCCGGATGCCGGCGGCGGTTAGGCCGCCCGGCTGACGGTTTTCCTCCATGTGGTGAGGGTGTGGGCCCCACCCCCCATGATTTCCTCCTCATGAGAGTTCATGAAGGGGGTGAGCCACCCATGATCCACTTTTGGAGGAGATCATGAGGGGGTCTCTCTCCTATAAATGAAGGTGAAACTCATCAATAGTGAAATCAATGAAACACAGCATGAATTTCATCAAAGCAAGCTCATTATCAGCTACCAACACAACGGTACTAAATTTGATTCAAATACTGATTTTAAACCTTCCAATGTCCACTAATAACTAACTTTTATTTCATCTCGCACGAAAGTAAAACAAGAAAAAAAATTGGTATGTTGATGTGACTGACGATGCATTGTTGGTCTTATGCATGCAATTCAACTGAAAACAGTGGGGAACATATCATTGAGTTTAATGGAAACTAGGCGAGCAAAAAAAATGTGCAATAGATTAGTTTTTTCACTATTTTGTTGTAATTGACATAACCCTCCAAATTGATACATGTGTACAAAAATTGAACCGGGGTACATCCATTTAGTTCTTTTTGGGTTTGTAGAAATTAGGAGGGATGATCGGAAACTTCCAACCCCCAGATCAGTGGAAAGCCCTCCCAAATATGTTATCTGCTGATAGTTATCATTAAAAAGAGGAAAAATTCACATTTTCACACTTAAAAATCAGATTTTGTATACACATATTGACTCTCTCTGAATATTGGAGGAAAAGATCATTATAAAATCATCACATTCACAATTCAGAAAATGAATGCACTGCACATTTATGCAGCCTAAACTTAAAATCTAAATTGAATCAAAATTTTTCACATTCAATAATGACAGGTCGAGTGCAGAAGCTGGATATAGAAGCATGGCTCTGACTACTTGTGATCTGAAGTGACTACGAACACTCTTGCTGGATCTGGGCGAGGTTTATGATCTGAGATTAGGCATGTCATTCGAACCATACTAGATTCAACATCCTCAAACGGGGAAATTTTTAGGATACAAGACCTCCTAACTCAGCTGGTCATGTGTAGAGCTCATTACAAAAACATAAAAGGGAAAAGACTTCACCAAAGTAAGGTTTCTTTAGGCAGCTTAGGTATGATGGTCATCATTCGACTCCTCCTCTGACACCTCTATCCCGTCAAAGCTCTCTGTGATCTTCTCCATCTCCTCTGATATGGCTAGCCAGGAGATGGTGTTGACGGTCGTGACGCAGCACTGCCTTGCCATCCTGGGGTCTCCCCTGATCCTTACTTGAATTCCTCCAGTGTTAAACTTGAAGCTCTGATGAAATGACAATTGTTAGAACCGAGATTCGGCTCCACCTAGAGTTCGGACCTAGGGTGCAGCTCCCACAGACTTCTCCCGAGCCGTCCCTTGGTGAGCGACTTGAATTTGGAAGATGACCTTTGGCTCAGGCGTGGAGGTCTCACCTCACACCCGGAAGACCTTTGAGATCTCCCCCTTCATAGTCAATGTCGAGATAGGTGTCTTGGAGGATGAAGGAAGAGGATGAGGAATGATGAAAATCGGATCCTCTCCAAAGCACCTCAAGGGTCCATTTATAGATTTTTGGGATGGTCTGCCAATATTGCAATTATGCCGCTATGAAATTACTGAAATGCCCCGAGGTTGGTCTGCCAACAGCTAAACTTCGTTGTTCTGAATAGCTATTCGCAGCCCACAAGGTGCAAGATAGCATACCCTCAATCCGGGCGAGCTGCTCAACCCGGGCGAGCTGTTCAAGCCTGGCGAGCTGCTCAAGCCGGGCGAGCTGCTCAAGCCGGACGAGCTGCTCAAGCCGGGCTAGCTGCTCCAGCCGGGCGAGCTGCTCCAGTAGGGCTAGAACCCTCCAGCCAGGCGAGAACCCTCCAGTCGGGCGAGAACACTCAAGCCAGACAAGAACCCTCCAGACGGGCGAGAACCCTCCAGTCGGGCGAGAACCCTCAAGTTGGGCGAGACCCTCCAGCCAGGCGAGAAGCCTCAAGCCGGGCGAGACCCTCCAGCCGGGCGAGAACCCTCAAGCCGGGCGAGACCCTCAAGCCGGGCGAGAACCCTCAAGCCGGGCGAGACCCTCCAACCGGGCGAGAACCCTCCAGTCAGGCGAGAACCCTCAAGCCGGGAGAAAACCCTCAAACCGGGCGAGAACCCTCAAACCGGGGCGAGAACCCTGAAGCCGGGGGAGAACCCTCCAGCCGGGCGAGAACCCTCTAGCCGGGCGAGACCCTCCAACCGGGCGAGAACCCTCCAGCCAGGCGAGAACCCTCAAGCCGGGCAAGAACCCTCCAGCCGGGTGAGAACCCTCAAGCCGGGCGAGAACCCTCAAGCCGGGCGAGAACCCTCAAACCGGGCGAGAACCCTCAAGTCGGGGGAGAACCCTCCAGCCGGGCGAGAACCCTCCAGTCGGGCGAGACCCTCCAGCTAGGCGAGAACCCTCCAGCCGGGCGAGAACCCTCAAGCCGGGCGAGAACCCTCAAGCCGGGCGAGAACCGTCAAGTCGGGAGAGACCCTCAAGGGGCCAGGGCGGGTGTCGGCTTCCCGCCGCACCCGCCCGCTAAAGGGTACACCGAGCACTAGCAAGCTAGGCAATTTTTTCCTCCTACTAGTATATTATGCAGATTAACCATAAATTTGCCCCCAGGAGTGTAAAACCCCTGAAAAGCTTGAAAATGTATACCAAGTCTTACGCCTTGCTTGGGGACCCCGCTCCGCGAATACGGGGTTGTACACAATCTCCGCTCTTTTCGAGCGAGTTTCACGCTTGGAAATAAACATTCAACCCAATGTATTCGTTGATCGTAGCGCTCTCGCAGCCGAAAATACTTGGCCTCTTCGAGGGGTCAACCTATCGTGTCAGCTAATGGGACTTACTCTCCACCAAGGCACATTCAACTCATCCAACTAGTGAGAGCCTGGGTGAGGAGATCCTCTCGGGGGTTGGCACCTTCTCTCCACCGAGGCACATTCGACCCATCTAGCTAGTGAGAGCCTAGTGAGGAGATCCTCTCATGGGTTGGCACCTTCTCTCCACTGAGGCACATTCGACCCATCCAACTAGTGGGAGCCTAGATGAGGAGATCCTCTCGGGACAAGAGCTTACTATTGAGGCACATTCGACTCATCCAGCTAGTGGAAGCCTGGATGAGGAGATCCTCTCGGGGTTGGAACCTTTTCGTCACCAAGGCACATTCGACCCATCCAGTTAGTGGGAGCCTGGATGAGGAGATCCTCTCGGGACAAGAGCTTACTACCGAGGCACATTCGACCCATCTAGCTAGTGGGAGCCTGGATAAGGAGATCCTCTCGGGGTGGAACCTTCTCGCCACCGAGGCACATTCGACCCATCCAGCTAGTGAGAGCCTGGGTGAGGAGATCGTCTCGGGGGTTGGCATGTTCTCTCCACCAAGGCGCATTCGACTCATCCAGCTAGTGAAAGCTTGGCTGAGGAGATCCACTCGGGGGTGGTACCTTCTCGCCACCGAGGCACATTCGACCCATCCAGCTAGTTGGAGCCTGGATGAGGAGATCCTCTCGGGACAAGAGCTTACTACCGAGGCACAATCGACCTATAGATCTAGTGGGAGCATGGATGGGGAGATCCTCTCAGGGTTGGAACCTTCTCGCCACTGAGGCACATTCAACCCATCCAGCTAGTGGGAGACTGGGTGAGGAGATCCTCTCGGGGGTGGCACCTTCTCGCCACCGAGGCACATTCGACCCATCCAGCTAGTAGGAGCCTGGATGAGGAGATCCTCTCGGGACAAGAGCTTACTACCGAGGCACATTCGACCCATCCAACTAGTGGGAGCCTGAATGAGGAGATCCTCTCGGGGTTGGAACCTTCTCGCCACTGAGGCACATTTGACCCATCCAGCTAGTAGGAGCCTAGATGAGGAGATCCTCTCGGGGGTTGGCTCTTTCTCTTCGTCGAGGTACATTCGACCCATCCAGCTAGTGGGAGCCTGGATGAGGAGATCCTCTCGGGGTTGGAACCTTCTCGCCACCGAGGCACATTCGACGCATCCAGCTAGTGGGAGCCTGGATGAAGAGATCATCTCGGGGTTAGAGCTTACTACCGAGGCACATTCGACCCATATAGCTAGTGGGATCCTGGATGAGGAGATCCTCTCGGGGTTGGAACCTTCTCGCCACGGAGGCACATTCGACCCATCCAGCTAGTGGGAGCCTGGATGAGGAGATCCTCTCGGGGTTGGAACCTTCTCGCCACCGAGGCACATTCAACTCATCTAGCTAGTGGAAGACTGGATGAGGAGATCCTCTCGGGGTTGGAACCTTCTCGCCACCGAGGCACATTTGACCCATCTAGCTAGTGGAAGACTGGATGAGGAGATCCACTCGGAGGTTGGTTCCTTCTCTCCGCCGAGGCGCATTCGACCCATCCAGCTAGTGGGAGCCTGGATGAGGAGATCCTCTCGGGGTTGGAACCTTCTCGCAACCGAGGCACATTCGACCCATCCAGCTAGTGGGAGCCTGGATGAGGAGATCCTCTCGGGGGTGGGGCTAGACATGTCATTCGAACCATACTAAATTCAACATCCTCAGGCGACGAAAATTTTAAGATACATGACCTCCTGACTCTTCCGGTCAGGGGTAGACTCATTACAAAAACGACATGAAAGGGAAAAAGGCTTCACCAAAGCAAGGTTTATTCAGGCTGCTTGTGCATGATGGCCGTCATTCGCCTCCTTATCCTCCGATACCTCTATCCTGCTCAAGCTCTCCATGATCTTTTTCATTTCCTCTGCCCTGGCTAGCCAGGAGATGGTGTTGACGGGCGTGACGTAGCACTATCTTGCCATTCTGGGGTCTCGTCTGACCCTAACTTGGATCCCTCCAGTGTTAAACTTGAGGCATAGGTGGAAGGATGATGGCACACAATGGAAGGCGCTGATGAGGGGTCTTCCGAAGATGGCATTGTCACTGCTCGAAGAGTCAACAATGACGAACCGACAGTTCCTAGAGGTCCCCCCCCCCCAACTTCACCTGGAGTCCGACTTCATCTTCCGCGTCCTTCCTTTCCCTTGGAAATCCGAACAGGGGTCCGTCCGAGACCAACACCCTCCTTGGTTCCACCTTCATCCCGTCAAACGCCCTCTTCAAAACGACGTTAACGGAGCTCCCGTTGTCAACCAAGATCTGGGAGTCGGTGTAGCCTTCGATGACTGTCTGGATAACCAGCGCATCGCAAAACAGATCCTCATGATCCGACATGTCCTTCATTGAGAAGGTGATCCTCTCCTCTGGGGGTGGGGTCTGGGATGTCGAAGCGACGCTCTGACGGTATATGACATGGAGGCTTGCCTTCCGAGTGGCCTCAATCTCCACTCCACCGTGGATCACTCCTATACCTCCTCGGGTTCCTATGTCGACCCAGTGCTCACATACATCATCTCCCCCCTCTCTAGGTAGAACTTCTTCAATCTGCACCCGCGGCTGCTGCTGGGCCAGGGCTTTTGCCTCTCTCACTTCCAAGAATTCGGGGCAGGTAGCTGTGGCGTGACCCTCTACCTTGTGGAAGTCATAGTATGACAACACTCTTCCTTCCCTTCTTCGATGGGCTGGGTGCCTGTCACCTCTTCCCCTTCTTCTTATCTTCATGGCTTGCTGCGGTGGGGGTAGAAGCTGCTTAGGGGCTTGTCTCTAGAAGTTGAACCTCTCTTGACCTCCATGGAAGTTCCCCCCACCCTGGACGGGACCTCTTCCTGTACGCTCAACGGGCCCTCCTTGTTGTCTCCAGCCGGGCTCCTGACTGTACAACCCCGTGTCCGGCGAGCAAGGTCATCAAGGGGCGAGTAGGTCAGGCTGGGAGCAGCAGGCGAGCTCGGCAGCGGCAGGGGGCGAGACTGAGCTCGGCATCCGTCGACCAGAGTTCGTCGATCGGCGACCCCGAGCCCGGCATTCACCGAGCGGGCTGAGGCTCGCGACCCCGCAGTGGAGCTCGGCAGCAGCTGGCGAGCAAAGCACGCCGAGGTGGCCAGGGGTCCCAGCTCGCCTGGGGATCAGAGGTACTTTTCACTGTTTTACCCCTGCTGGCCTGCCCATAGCCCTTCAAAACAGCGGAGTTTGGCTGTTGGCAGGCTCAGCCAAGGGTTTCCTGGTAATTTTAGGTCAGCTATTTTGGTTATTGGCAGTCCGGGTCTCAAAAACTATAAATAGGACCCAAGGGGTACCCCAGAAGGCAAGTTTTGTTCTCTGAGCTCCTCTCCCCAAATTCTCTAAGTGCTTTCTGCGGGTACCTTAGCTCGGCTTCAGGCTAAGGAGGGGAAGCGCTCTGAGATCTTCCGGGTTTGTGGTGGGACCTCCCCGCCGAGCCCTTGGGTCTGTTCCTCCTTGTCTTGTTGTTTTTCTTGCAGGAGCGAAGTAGGCGCGAGACCACCCCTTTCCCCAAGGGCGAGCTCCACAGGAAGCCGGGTTCCGGTTTCAACATTTTGGTGCAGTGAGCGTGGTTCGTGGTCAGCGCAGAAAAGTTTCCGCGAGCTCGATGACGGGACAAGGATCTGACAGGCCGAGCTTGCCGCCCCCCCCCCCCCCCCCGCCTCTCGCAACGGTGGGAATGTTCGAAGACTTCTGAAGCGAGGTGCTGAATCTGGTCAAGTTCGCACTCGGCACGCGGGCCGAGTGCTCGACTCCGGCAAACCAGATCGCGGCCGCCCCCTCATTGGGCGAGGACGCTCCCGGCAGGCGAGCTGGGAAGGAAGTGGCCGAGGAAGGCCGAGGGTGCGAGCTCCCCGGGCGCGAGCTCTTCCCAGGCTCGGCAGGCCGAGGTCGCTTCGGCGAGCTGGGCTCGCGAGACTCGCCAGCTCGCCCAGTGGGAGGAGGGAGTCCTTTCAGCGAGCTGGTCTCTTCAGCTCCAGTTCCAGATGGGTTCAGGGAGCCCGAGATGTCCTATTACACTGGGAAGGGAGACCCGGTACAGCACGTCCAATGGTTCGAGGACGTGGTCTCCATCCGTCAGATGTCGGACGGATTCAAGTGCCGGCTCTTCGCCATCACCCTCCGGGAGAAAGCGAGAGAATGGTTCCACCAGCTACCGGCCAGCTCCATCTATTGCTTCGAGGACTTGCGCCGAGGATTCATGCTGAGATTCACCACTTCGAAAAAGAGGAAGAAGGAGTCCGAGTCCCTGTTTCACATCAAGCAGGGGGTAAACGAGACGTTGGGAAGCTATGTGGACCGATTCCAGGAGGAAGTTACTCAGGTTCAGGAGATGCTAGGCCATAGTCTGATGATGGCCTTCACCCTAGGCCTGCAGCAGGGCTTCTTCCGGATGGAGCTGAAGAGAGTTCCCCCCTTCTCCTATGAGGAGTTGATGGAAAGGGCGGCGAGAGAGGTTGACGGGGAGGCATCAAACCCGGAGTTTGCAAGGAAGTTGGCCAGGTGGGCCACAGAGGAGGAGAGGGAGTCGAAGGGAGGAAGAGGTCAGGAGGAGAGAAGGGGGGAGCCCAGGCAGAGGGAGCAGAGGCAGCTCCAAGGGCAGTAGCAGCCGGGGTGGGGGCATCAGGAGCCCGACCGTCGGCTAGGCTGGAGGCCAGAGTGGCAGGGGCAGGGGCCACAGAGGGGAAACTTCGGAAGAGGTCACTTTCAGGGGAGACAAGACCAATTCCACCCCCCAGGCTGGAGGCAGGGCCAGAGGCCCCGGCTCCCCGATCAAGAGCAGGCCATGGCCATAGCCTTGGGGGCCAGGAGAGGAGCGTGGAGGAGAAGAAGGAGGGAGGTTAGGGTGGAGCTGCCCTACTGCGACTTCCATCAGGAAGAAGGGCACGCAACAGCCACGTGCCCGGAATTCTTGGAGATGAGGGGGAACAGGGAGTAGCAGCAGCAGCAGGGGGCGCGACAGGAAGTGAGGATCGAGAAGGTCCTGCCTCGGGCGGAGGAGGATCGGTGGGAAGACCGGGTGGATGTGGGGACCCGAGGAGGGATCGGGATGATCCACGGGGGAGCAGGGATCGAGGCCTCCTGCAAGGCTAGTCTCCACACCATGTACCGGCGAAGCGTCGCCTCTACATCCCAAACCCCGCCACCGGAGGAGAGGATCACCTTCTCCAGGAGTGATCTACCAGACCACGAGGACCCGTTCTGTGATGCGCTGGTCATCAAGACGGCAATCGAGAACTTCACCGTCTCACGGATCCTCGTGGACAACGGGAGTTCCGTCAACGTCGTCTTCAAAAAGGCGTTTGACGCAATGAAAGTGGAGGCGAGAAGGGTGCTGGCCTCGGATGGCCCCCTGTTCGGGTTTTCAGGAGAGAGGAAGGAGGTAGAAGGAGGAGTCGGACTCCATGTCACCTTGGGGGGGCAGTCCCGAAACTGCAAGTTCGTCATTGTGGACGCCCCCAGCAGCTACAGCGCCATCTTTGGAAGGCCCCTGATCAGCGCCTTCCGCTGCGTCCCCTCATCTTTTCATCAATGCTTGAAGTTCAACACCGAGGGGGTCCAAGTCAGGGTTAGGGGAGACCCAAAGGTGGCGCGGGAGTGTTATGTCACTGCGGTGAACGCCATCTCTTGGCAGGAGGGAGCCGAGGAAATGGGGCGAAGGATGGAGGAGGTCGAAGAGGAAGCAGAGGGGGAAGAGCTGGGAGAGAAGGGCTGTGCAGAGGAAGCGGCCGGAGGAAGTTTGGAGGAGGTGACCGAGGTAAGGGTCGAGGAGGAGGCGATGGAGGTAGAGGTCCCCGCTCCGGAGGGAAGGGACACCGAAGGATGGGCGGAGCAATCCAGGCTGGAGGCAGCTGAGGAGGTGGTGGAGCTGGAGGTGCTCACTCAAGGAGGAAGGGTGGAAAAGATCCGCGTCAGCGGGGGGCTGACCCCGGAAGACCAGGGCAGGATGCTGGAGTGCATCCAGAAGAACGTGGACATCTTCGCCTGGAACGCCGCGGAGATGCCGGGGGTTGACGCGGATGTGGCCTGCCACCGCCTCAACTTGGACCCGGGAACACGCCCCGTTCAGCAGAAGAGAAGATCCACGGCGGACAAGCTGGCAGAACCCATCAGGGAGGAGGTGGCGAAACTTCTCAAAGCTGGCTTCGTGTCCGAAATCCAGTACCCTGGCTGGGTCTCAAACGTTGTGATGGTCAAAAAAGGAGATGGCCGCTGACGGTTGTGTATCGATTTTTCCCTTCTTAATAAAGTTTGTCCTAAGGATTGTTACCCCTTGCCTCGGATCGACGCGCTGGTTGACTCAGCCGTCAGTTTTTCTGTAATGAGTTTTTTAGATGCATTTTCAGGTTACCATCAGATCAGGATGCACCCCTCGGACATCAAGGATGTCTCATTCATCACAGGGGACGGCTGCTACTGCTACAAGATGATGCCGTTCGGGCTGAAGAACGCTGGGGCCACCTACCAAAAAATGATGGATAGGGTCTTCAAGGAACAGAGGGGGAGGAACTTGGAGGTATATGTAGATGACCTCATGATCAAGAGCCGGGATGTGGACTCCCACCTCCAGGACTTGGAGGAGACCTTCGCCACCCTGCGCAAGTACAAGATGCGATTAAATCCACTAAAATGTGTCTTTGGGGCCGGTAGGGGAAAGTTCTTGGGGCATCTCCTCACCCCCGCAGGGGTCGAGCCAAACCCAGACAAGGTCAAGGCTATCCTTGATCTGGGGTCCCCGCGGAATGCTAAGGAGGTCCAGCGGTTGACAGGGAAGCTAGCAGGGCTGAGTCGCTTCCTCTCTCGGGCAGGGGAGAAGTGCTCGCCCTTTTTCAAGACGCTAAGGGGGGGTCAGAGGTTTGAATGGAGCAGGGAATGTGAAGAGGCCTTCCAGGCCCTCAATGTGCAGTTGACACAGGCTCCACTGCTCCAAGGACCGAAGGAGGGGGAGGACTTGTTCTTGTATCTGGGGGTCGGGGCGGAGGCCTTGAGCTCGGTCCTGGTTCGAGAAGAGGGGAAGAGACAGCTCCCAGTCTATTATGTGAGCCGGGTCTTGAGGAAGGCCGAGCTCCGGTATCCGATCTTGGAGAAGCTTGCGTTCGCCCTAATCGTCTCGGCTCGGAGGCTGCGACCTTACTTCCAGGCACACTCAATCCGAGTGGTGACCGACCATCCCCTCCGCAACATCTTCGAGGGGGTGGAGCATTCAGGCAGGTTGGCTAAGTGGTCGGTGGAGCTAAGCGAGTTCGACGTCTCTTTCGTTCCGCGGCTCTCGATCAAGGCTCAGGCGATGGCCGACTTTCTTGCTGACTATGTGGTTGAAGTAGCGGAAGAAGAACTCACTCGCCCGACTCCTTGGAAGGTGAGAGTGGATGGAGCATCGGGAAGACATTCCTTAGGAATAGGAGTGATCCTAGAAAGCCCTCAAGGGACCCGGATCGAGCAGACAGTGGTGGTGCACTTTCCCATTACCAACAACCAGGCCGAGTACGAGGTCGTGATAGCAGGGCTTCGCCTGGCCAGGGAGCTTGGAGTGTCAGATGTGGAGGTCCTCACAGACTCCATGGTAGTAGCCTCCCAAATCAACGGGGAGTTCGAGGCAAGAGAGCCCACCCTACGATCGTATTTGGCCAAAGTAAAGGGGATCATTGGAACTTTCCAAACTTTCGCCATCTGATATGTGCCCAGGGAAGAGAATGAACAGGCCGATCAGTTGGCCAAGCATGGTCCCCAGGTGGGGGCACCATCACCGACCTGTTTCGCCCCTCCATCGAAGAAGGAGAGCTCATGGAGATCGATCAGCAAGCCTCATGGATGGATCCAGTGGTGGTTTTTCTCTCCATAGGGGAGTATCCGGAGGGGGTAGACAAGAAGAAGCTGAGGCACAAGTCAGCATACTACCTCCTCCAGGACGGACAGCTGTACAGAAAGACCCTCTCAGGGATGCTGGCCCGCTGCGTAACCGAGGGAGAATCGCGGAGGATCTTGGAGGAGGTCCACTCCGGGGAATGTGGGAGTCACTCCGGAAGTCGGACCCTGGAAGGAAGGATAGTCAGGCAAGGTTATTTCTGGCCCACCCTGGGCCGGGACGCTGCAGAATTCGCAAGGAGATGTCACAAGTGCCAACTGTTTGCCCCTCTCCAGCTGCAGCCGGCCCAACGACTCCGTAGTATCACGGCCCCATGGCCCTTCGCAATCTGGGGAATGGATCTGGTTGGGCCGTTTCCCCAAGCCAGCGGTCAGAGAAGGTTCCTCCTAGTGATGATTGACTACTTCTCAAAGTGGATGGAGGTGAAAGCGTTGGCTAAGGTGACCTCCCAGGTGATCAGGAACTTTGTATGGGGGGAGATCATCTGTCGCCATGGGCTTCCCCAGGCCATCGTCACAGACAATGGGCCCCAGTTCGCCAGTGCCGAGTTCACCAGCTTTTGCGAACAGCTTGGGATCGATCTCAGGTTCGCCTCGGTCCATCACCCCAGGAGTAACGGGCAAGTGGAGGCCGCAAACAAGATCATCGTCAACCTCCTCAAGAAAAAGGTGGAGAACCTGAAAGGGAGCTGGGTGGAGCAGCTTCCCGCGGTCCTTTGGGCCCTGAGGACCACCCCCAACACAGCCACAGGAGAGACCCCCTTCAAACTCTCCCACGGGTGCGAGGCAGTGCTCCCCATTGAATTCGAAGTCCAAACGCCGCGAGTCGTGGCAGCAAAGGAAGACCGCGAGGAATGGCAGGCAGAGAATGAGGAGGAGCTGAGGCTCTCCCTTGACATGGTAGAAGAAGTAAGAGACCTTTCCGCCATCCGACAGGAGGAGGTAAAAAGGAGAATGACCAAGTACTTTGACAAACATGTTAGGGTCAAGCAGTTCGTGGAGGGGGACTTGGTGCTGAAGAAAGTAGATGCAGCGGGGAGGTCAGCATCCGTGGGAAAGCTCAATCCCAGCTGGGAAGGACCGTTCATTATAAAGGTAGCCTTGGGGTCGGGGGGCTATCGACTCCAAAATGTAGAAGGCGAGACCCTGAGTCTCACCTGGAGCGGTGACGACCTCAAACGCTTTTTTCCCTGAAGCATGTAAACGACACTTTGATTATAGTGAATTCCTTCAAGCTCTCTGATATCGCTGTAATTGGCCTGCATGGTGGAATGTGATGTATTGTGGACCCCGAGCAGATCCCGCTGTCAGGCTCTCACCTAGCTGGCAGGGCTGGAAGTCACTCGGTGTCATCCTCGGCCTCGAGCAGATCCCGCTGTCAGGCTCTCACCTAGCTGACAGGGCTGGAAGTCACTCGATGGTAGTAGTAATGGACCCCGAGCAGATCCCGCTGTCACTCTGCTTTAGAGCCCAAAAGGAGGGGAGGACCTGACCTTGTACCTTGGAGTGGGGGCTGAGGCCGTGAGCTCCATTCTAGTAAGGGAAGAGGGGAGGAAGCAACTGCCAATCTACTATGTCAGCCGGATCTTGAAGAAGGCAGAGCTCCGCTACCCCATCCTTGAAAAGTTGGCTTACGCTTTAGTCATCTTTGCAAGGAAATTCCGGTTGTATTTTCAAGCACATTCAATTAGGGTGGTGACCGACCATCCTCTTCGCAAGATCTTTGAAGGGGTAGAGCACTCAGGAAGACTTGCTAAGTGGTCCATTGAACTAAGCGAGGGTAGGCCGGGCGAGACTGGCCCCCAGGCCGGGTCTCGCCCCGTCCCGCAGGGTGGGTCCCCTTTTA
Source organism: Platanthera guangdongensis (assembly GCA_039583875.1). Taxonomy (NCBI): domain Eukaryota; kingdom Viridiplantae; phylum Streptophyta; class Magnoliopsida; order Asparagales; family Orchidaceae; genus Platanthera; species Platanthera guangdongensis. The sequence continues at coordinate 157,296,604 of CM077160.1, read as the reverse complement.
GCTTTGGGTGACGCATTTTTCCTTCTCTACCCCCCGGCGTGGCGGTTTCCTATTGGCCCGAGGCCTTTTGGCCGTAGGGGTATTTTGGTCATTTTCGGCCCATGGGATTTGGAAAACTATAAATAGACCCCCTTGGGTGCCTTGGAGAGGGGCCCTTTCTTAGCTTCCTCCTCCCTTAGCTTCTTCTTGGTAGAGTAGTGAGAGATCTCCAAGGCGCCCAGCCTAGCCCTTTGGTAAGGGAGGGGAAGAGCTCACGTAGCCTTCCGGGTGTGAGGTGGGACCTCTGCGCTAGAGCTGAGGGTCTATTCATAGTCTCCTAAGTCTTCGGTCCGTGGCGTTCTCTCGAGTGTAGTAGGTGTGAGGTCACCCCTTTCAGGGACCCCGAACTCCACAGAGGTCAATTTTGGCTTCAACACTTTGGTGCGGTGAGCGTGGACTGTGACCAGCACAGAAGATCTCAGGAGAGTGTCATGACGGGAGGTTAGGGAGGTAGTGATGATCTCGGCGAGCTCCCTAGCTCAGGACCATTTGTGGGGAGGCAAGAGTTCATGGCCTCCATCCAGGATATCATGGAGATGTTGTGAAGCATTGCTCCTCAGGGTGGCAGCTCCACCCCGACCCCCCAGGAGCTAGCTCCCCCCCTCGACGAGTCGACTCCCAGGGGTCTAGGCGAGATGACCCCAGCGGGGGGAGAAGGAAGCGCACCAGGAAGAAGACCAGGAAAGGAGAGGATGGGAGATGGGGTCGATCGAGACCTCACTGGCCGGGAGTTGTTCTCTAGCCCGGCGAGTGCCAACCTCCCAGGCGAGCAGGTTGCGCGAGTGGAGGTGGCGAGACCACCCCTTAAGGGGTCACCCTTCAGCGAGCTAATCATCTCAGCTCCCGTTCCCGAGGGGTTCAGAGAGCCAGACATGGCTTACTATACGAGGAAGGATGACCCCGTCCAACATCTGCAGTGGATCGAGGATGCCGTCTCCATCAGGCCGATGACGGATGCCTTCAAGTGTCGCCTCTTTGCGATCACGCTGAAGGAGAAGGCAAGGGACTGGTTCCATCAACTCCCTTCGAGGTCGATCTATGGGTTCGAGGACTTGAGCCGAAGCTTCCAGCTCCGCTTCTCCACCTCCAAGAAGCGGAAGAGGAGTCCTGAGTCCATCTTCTTGATAAGGCAGGGGGCCGAGGAGTCGCTGGCCCGCTACGTAGACAGGTTCCAAGAGGAGATCTTGGAGGTCCAGGAGATGCAGGGTATGCTCTCCAGATGGCCTTCACCGTTGGGCTGAAGGAGGGTTTCTTCAAGATGAGCTTGACCCGGAAGGCCCCCCTTTCCTTCGAGGAGCTGATGGAAAGGGCGGCAGAGGAGATTGCCATGGAGGCAGCCAACCCGACATTTGTCAAGAAGTTGGTAAAGCTAACAGATATGGAGGCAAAGGAGCAAGGTGGCTCGAGACCTCAGGAAGGAAGAAGAAGAGAAGAGCGGAGAGCTCAGGAGGGTCCGGAACCAGGTTGGAGGCAGCAGGGAGGACCCGTTCAGGGCCCGGGAAGAGGTTACGCCCATGATGGGGGAAACTTCCATGGGGGCCAAGGGAGGTTCAACTTCCAAAGGCAGGCCCCTAGGCAGCTCCTCCCCCCACTACATCAAGCGATGGAGATTGGTCAAAGGGAGAGGAGGAACCGCCAGGGAAGGAGAAGGGTCAGGGTAGAGTTGTCGTACTGTGACTTCCACCAGGTGGAGGGGCACGCCACAGCTATCTGCCCCGAGTTCCTGGAAGTGAGGGGGCGAGAGACCCTGCCTAGCCACAGCCACCGGTGCGGGTTGAAGAGGTTCTGCCCAGAGAAGGAGGGGATGATGTTTGTGAGGACCGGGTCGATGTCGGACCCCGAGGCGATATAGCGGTGATCCATGGTGGAGTGGGGATCGAGGCCACTCGGAAGGCAAGCCTCCATGTCATGTACCGAAGGAGCATCGCCTCAACCTCCCAGACCCCGCCCTAGGAGGAGAATATCACCTTCTCGGTGAAGGACCTACCGGATCATGAGGATCCGTTTTGTGATGCGCTGGTCATACAGACGGCCATCAAGGGCTACAACGTCTCCCGAATCTTGGTTGACAACGGGAGCTCCGTCAACGTCATTTTCAGGAAGGCGTTTGAGGAGATGAAGGTGGAGCCGAGGAGGGTGTTGGCCTCGGACGGACCCCTGTTCGGATTCTCAGGAGAAAGAAAGGAGGTCGAAGGTGGAGTAGGACTCCAAGTAAAGTTGGGAGGGGCCACAAGGAATTGTCGGCTCGTCATTGTTGACGCTCTAAGCAGCTACAACGCCATCTTCGGAAGGCCCCTCATCAGCGCCTTTCGTTGCGTGCCATCTTCCTTCCACCAATGCATCAAGTTCAGCTCCAGAGAGATCCAGGTCAGAGTCAAGGGGGACTCCAGGATGGCAAGGCAGTGCTACGTCACGGCTGTCAACACCATCTCTTGGTTGGCCCAGGCAGAGGAGATGGAGAAGGTCATGGAGAGCTTGAGCAAGATGGAAGTGCCCGAGGAAAAGGAAGCGGAAGACGGCCGTCATGCCCAGGCCCCATGAGGGTGCCTCGTCTTGTGGTAGTTTTTTCATTTTTCTTGTCTTGTAACAAGTGCTACCCCTGACCAGCTGAGTCGGGGGGATCATGTAACCCATCTGTTTTTCCCCATTTGAGGATGTAGGATTTGGTAAGGATTGATTGAAATGCTTAGTTCTTTTGCTCCGAGACGGTCTCGCTGCCCAGGCTCTCACTAACTGGGCAGGGCTGGTGGTACCTCTCGTTGATGCCTAGTTGTCTCACCTCGAGATGGATTCTGCTGCCAGGCTCCCACCTAGCTGGCAGGGCAGGTTGATCTCTCGGAGGGTGGGAAGGTCTCACCTCGAGATGGATTCCGCTGACAGGCTCTCACCTAGCTGGCAGGGCAGGTTGATCTCTCGGAGGGTGGGAAGGTCTCACCTCGAGATGGATTCCGCTGCCAGGCTCTCACCTAGCAGGCAGGGCAGGTTGATCTCTCAGAGGGTGGGAAGGTCTCACCTCGAGATGGATTCCGCTGTTAGTCTCTCACCTAGCTGGCAGGGCAGGTTGATCTCTCGGAGGGTGGGAAGGTCTCATCTCGAGATGGATTCCGCCGCCAGGCTCTCACCTTACTGGCAGGGCAGGTTGATCTCTCGGAGGGTGGGAAGGTCTCACCTCGAGATGGATTCCGCTGTCAGGCTCTCACCTAGCTGGCAGGGCAAGTTGATCTCTCGGAGGGTGGGAAGGTCTCACCTCGAGATGGATTCCACTGCCAGGCTCTCACCTAGCTGGCATGGCAGGTTGATCTCTCGGAGTGTGGGAAGGTCTCACCTCGAGATGGATTCCGCTGTCAGGCTCTCACCTAGCTGACAGGGCAGGTTGATCTCTCGGAGGGTGGGAAGGTCTCACCTCGAGATGGATTCCGCTGCCAGGCTCTCACCTAGCTGGCAAGGCAGGTTGATCTCTCGGAGGGTGGGAAGGTCTCACCTCGAGATGGATTCCGCTGCCAGGCTCCCACCTAGCTGACAGGGCAGGTTGATTTCTCGGAGGGTGGGAAGGTCTCACCTCGAGATGGATTCCGCTGCTAGGCTCTCACCTAGCTGGCAGGGCAGGTTGATCTCTCGGAGGGTGGGAAGGTCTCACCTCGAGATGGATTCCGCTGCCAGGCTCTCACCTAGCTAGCAGGGCAGGTTGATCTCTCGGAGGGTGGGAAGGTCTCACCTCCAGATGGATTCCGCTGTCAGGCTCTCACCTAGCTGGCAGGGCAGGTTGATCTCTCGGAGGGTGGGAAGGTCTCACCTCGAGATGGATTCCGCTGTCAGGCTCTCACCTAGCTAGCAGGGCAGGTTGATCTCTCGGAGGGTGGGAAGGTCTCACCTCGAGATGGATTCCGCTACCAGGCTCTCACCTAGCTGGCAGGGCAGGTTGATCTCTCGGAGGGTGGGAAAGTCTCACCTCGAGATGGATTCCGCTGTCAGGCTCTCACCTAGCTGGCAGGGCAGGTTGATCTCTCGGAGGGTGGGAAGGTCTCACCTCGAGATGATTCCGCTGCCAGGCCCTCACCTAGCTCGCAGGGCAGGTTGATCTCTCGGAGGGTGGGAAGGTCTCACCTCGAGATGGATTCCGCTGTCAGGCTCTCACCTAGCTGGCAGGGCAGGTTGATCTCTCGGAGGGTGGGAAGGTCTCACCTCGAGATGGATTCCGCTGTCAGGCTCTCATCAAGCTGGCAGGGCAGGTTGATCTCTCGTGGAAGCTAAGTCTTTTGCTCCGAGATGGATTCCGCTGTCAGGCTCTCATCTAGCTGGCAGGGCAGGTTGATCTCTCGTGGAAGTCAAGCCCTTAGCTCCGAGATGGATTCCGCTGCCAGGCTCTCATCTAGCTGGCAGGGCAGGTTGATCTCTCGTGGAAGCCAAGCCCTTAGCTCCGAGATGGATTCCGCTTCTAGGCTCTCATCTAGCTGGCAGGACAGGTTGATCTCTCGTGGAAGCCAAGTCCTTTGCTCCGAGACGGATTCCGCTGTCAGGCTCTCACTAGCTGACAGGGCTGGTTGATCTCTCGTGGGAGCCAAGTTTGTTACCCAAAGAAGCTCTCGCCACCCAGGCTCCCATAGCTGGCATGGCAGGTTGACCCCGCGGGGAAGTTACACTCCGCGAATACGTTGGGTTGGATGTTTCTTTCTGAGCTTGTGTCAACCTCGAAAAGAGCTGGGATTGTGTACAACCCCGTATTCGCGAAGAGTGGACCCTAAATGAGGTGTGCTTAGTTTTTAAGCTTTTTGAGTATTTTGAACTCTCGGTGGCCAATTTTGGCTCTAGCTTGGAAACATACTAGTAGGGGGAAGAGAAATCGGCCTCCCCCAGCGGCCCCTTAGTTGGAGTGTGAAAGCGGCAGGTTGGTAGGCACCCACCCAGGCCATTTGGGTGTGGAGGCGGGATCAGCAGGCCCTCCCCCTCCCCCTTTTTTCCCTTCAGGCCGGCGAGACCGGCCCCGAGCCCGGTGGGTAGGCCGGGCGAGACCGGCCCTCGGGCCGGGTCTCGCCCCGCCCCGCGGGCAGCTAGGCGAGACCGGCCCCCAGGCCGGGTCTCGCCAAGCCGGGCGGGTAGGCCGGGCGACACCGGCCCTCGGGCCGTGTCTCGCCCCGCCCCGCGGGCAGCTATGCGAGACCGGCCCCCAGGCCGGGTCTCGCCAAGCCCGGCGGGTAGGCCGGGCGAGACCGGCCCCCAGGCCGGGCGAGACCGGCCCCCAGGCCGGGTCTCGCCCCGTCCCGCAGGGTGGGTCCCCTTTTAGCTTTGGGTGACGCGTTTTTCCTTCTCTATCCCCCGACGTGGCGATTTCCTATTGGCCCGAGGCCTTTTGGCCGTAGGGGTATTTTGGTCATTTTCGGCCCATGGGATTTGGAAAACTATAAATAGACCCCCTTGGGTGCCTTGGAGAGGGGCCCTTTCTTAGCTTCCTCCTCCCTTGGCTTCTTCTTGGTAGAGTAGAGAGAGCTCTCCAAGGCGCCCAGCCTAGCCCTTTGGTAAGGGAGGGGAAGAGCTCAGGTAGCCTTCCGGGTGTGAGGTGGGACCTCCGCGCTAGAGCCGAGGGTCTGTTCATAGTCTCTTAAGTCTCCGGTCCGTGACGTTCTCTCGAGTGTAGTAGGTGTGAGGTCACCCCTTTCAGGGACCCCAAAATCCACAGAGGTCAATTTTGACTTCAACAAGGACACTTTATTTCAGAGTGTCCAGAAAATCAAAAGAAGGAAACAAGAAGAGAGAAGGACTCCAGAAAACAGCACTACAGCAAGCCATCCTCCAGCAAGCAAAAAAGAAAGAAGAAAGGCTTTGTGGCTGAGACCTGGAGTGACACTGAAGATGAATCTTCATCCTCTAGCTCCAGTGAAGATGAAGAGGAGGCAAATGCAAGGGAAGTTTGCCTTATGGCTATCAATGCCTCCTACAGTCCATCAGAAGCTGACCAGTCAGACAATGAAGAATCATCAGAATCTGAGGCAGATCAGGTATTGTCTTCCTTTGATTACAATTCAGAAAATTTCAAAACTGAATTTAAATCTTTATGTATAGATTTAATTAATTCTGGAAAAAAATTTAAATCACTTAGAGAAAAATTGTCTGAATAAGATAACTTTATTTCTGAAAACATTAAACTAAAAGATGAGTTAACTCTAGCAAGTGTACAAATCATCTCACTAAAATTTGAATTAGCTGAAGCAAGTCAACTTGAAGAATCCCTCAATGGGAAAAGTATCAAGTTGATGGATATCACAAGCACAGTGAATGCCAGACTAAATGGCAAGCTGGGTTTAGGTGCTTCATCAAGCCAACCCCCACTGATCCAGAAAAATATATTGTCAACACCAATAAAATTTGTTTTAGAAAAGGGAAAAGAAAAGATAGATAATAATAATAATGTTAAACAAACAGAAGTGAAACAAAAGAATAAGAAAAAGAGAAATAATAAGAGAAATTCTAATCATAACAATGTTCAACAGATTTCGTCGAACTCTGATTGACGAAATGTGTACTGTTCGTCGAACTCAAGTCGACGAACTCTGAACGTAAACTTTCACTATAATTATTCGTTGAACTATGATCGACGAAACCAATATGGTTCGTCGAACCGAGATCGACAATTTTGGGGCCCAGAAAATGACTACTTTCATTTTTTAAGTGGAGTTCAACGAACTCATCCCCATTCGTCAAACTCACATCGACGAACTTATCAGAATTCGTCGAACGCAGTTCATCTTAACAGAAACTTTAATTTTTCTAAAACTTATAATCAACCAAGATCATTCATTAACCAATTTAATCAATGGATAATTCCTCCAAGAAAATATCATCCTTTAGGTCATAAATGTCAACCTGAATATTCTTATATTTTCAGTTTTAATTATGTGAAGAAAGAAGTACCCAAGGTAACCTGGATCAAGAATAGCTAATCTGTTTTATTATAGGTGAAAGACTATCCCACCACAGAGCAACAGTGATATCTGGATAGTGGCTGTTCAAAACATATGACTGGAAACAATGACAATCTAATCAACTACAAGTCAAAGCTAGGACCCAAAGTAATATTTGGTGATTGCAATTGTGGCCAAACTGAAGGATATGAAAAGGTCAAAATTAGAGCAGTCACCTTCAGGAAGGTAGCATATGTAAGTGGACTGAAGCACAACCTGATATTCATAAGTCAGTTATGTGATAAAAGGTTTGAGGTATCCTTTAATAAAACTTCTTGTATTATTATTTCAGTAAATAACCATGTAGTATTGACTGAACTAGAGTAGGAAACATTTATATAGTTAACTTTAAGTCTGCCAAATCTGAAATGCTTATTTAATCAAATCAGTAACAATAATGACTTTTGGCATAAGAGATTAGGACATGTTAATCTGAAAAACATTGCTAAACTCTCTAGGGACAACCTTGTTAGAGGATTGCCTTCTTGCCCCTGCAAGAAGTAAAGTCTTTGTAGGGCTTGTCGGTTAGGCAAGCAAACTAAAAATAGTTTTAAATCTGTAAATAAAAGTGACTCACCTAGAATATTGTACTTGCTACATATGGACCTTTCTAGCCATATTGTTGTACAAAGTTTAGGAGAGAAATCTTATACTTTTGTGATTGTAGATAACTTCTCAAGATTCACTTGGGTATTCTTTATGAGATCTAAGTTAGATAACTTCAAGGTTCTTACAGACTTGCTCAAGAACATACAGATTGAGTACTCTAATCCAGTTGCATTGATCTGAAGTGATCATGGTACCGAGTTTGAGTCTTTTCTTATGCAAGAATTCTGTGAGAAGGAAGGTATCAGGTACTGCTTCTCGGCTCCTAGAACACTTCAATAAAATGGGATTGCTGAAAGGAAGAATACAATCCTAATTGAATCTGCAGGCACATTACTTGCAGATGCTTATTTACCTCTGTCTTTTTGGGCAGAGACTGTGAGCACAACAAATTATGTACTGAATAGAAGTTTGATACACAAGCTCAAAAATAAGACTCCTTATGAGCTACTTAAAAGTAAGAAACCTAAAGTAGATTACTTTAAAATTTTTGGTTGCATTTGTTATATTCACAACAATAATAAGAAACATATTAGAAAGTTTGAAGCCAAGGCTGAAATGAGATTTTTTCTTGGATATTCTCAAGTAAGTAAGACTTATAGGGTTTATAATAAATCAACCATGAAAATAAAAGAATCTATTCATATTTCATTTGACGAGACTAACATGTTTTATAAGGAGAAAGAAGTTTCTACCAATGACATGTTGCATGTACCTCACTTGTGTGTGAGATTGAATGATTTAAACCTCACCCAAGAGGCTCCATCACATCCTTCTCCACAAGTTGAAGAAGAGAGTGAATAAGAAAGTTTGGAAGTGATTGAACTTCCTCCAACAGCTATTATAATTCCACAAGAAGAATTAACTCCATAAGCTGTTGCTCAACCAACTCCTCTTACTGAATTTGTCATACTTAATGATCACCCTGTGTATCAAGTGATTAGAGACATTTTAGTTGGTGTGCAGACAATGCATCAACTCCACCAAGACATGATGCATGTCTGCTTCATATCTTAAATTGAGCCTCAATCCATCAAAGATGCAGAGCAAGATCCACACTGGATTATTGTAATACAAGAGGAGCTCAACCAATTTGAGAGATGCAGAGTTTTGGATTTAGTTCCAAGACCCAGAGACTATCCAGTCATTGGAACTAAATGGGTATTTAGAAACAAGCTAGATGTTCAAGGTCTTATCATAAGGAATAAGGTCAGACTAGTTGCTCAAGGATATAGATAAGAGGAAGGAATAGACTATGATTAGACATTTGCACATGTTGCAAGGCTGAAAGCAATCAGAATTTTTCTAGCCTATGCAGCCTACAAGAAGTTCACTGTATACCAAATGGATGTCAAAAGTGCATTCGTTAATGGTGAACTCAAATAAGAGGTGTATGTAGAACAACCATCAGATTTTATTTCTCCTACTCATCCCTCTTATGTTTTCAAACTGCATAAGATTCTCTGTGGTCTAAAGCAAGCTCCAAGAACTTGGTATGAAACCATAGCAAGTTTTCACTTGGAGCATAAATTTTCTAGAGGCATAGTAGATAGGACTTTATTTATTAAGCATCATCATGATAAAATACTGTTTGTACAAATATATGTAGATGATATTATATTTGGTTCTACAGATTCCAAACTATGCAAAAAGTTCTCTGACCTTATGCATTCAAAGTTTGAAATGAGTAGCATGAGTGAGCTCTCCTACTTCCTTGGTCTCCAAGTGAAACAGTCACCTGATGACATCTTTTTATCCCAATCTAAATATGCTAAGGAGCTGATTAAAAGGTTTAGGAATGCTGATGCTTCAGCAAAGAAAACACCTATGACTACTAATGCTGTAATTGATTTTGATGAACATGGGAAACCTGTAGATCAGAAATTATATAGGGCCATTGTTGTGTCCCTGTTATATCTTACAGTAAGTAGACCAAATATTATGTTTGTTACATGTCTTTGTGCTAGGTTCCAGGTGAACCATAAAGAATCTCACCTTATATTTTTAAAAGGAATTTTAAGATATATAAAGAGTTGCCCTAATTTAGGACTCTGGTATCCAAATGAGTCAGAATTTGAGTTAACTAGATACTCTGATGCTGACTTTGCTGGATGTAGGGTAGACAGAAAGAGCACATCAGGGACATTAATTCCTTGGTGATAGGCTAGTGTCATGGTTTTGCAAGAAACAAACATCTGTGTCTACCTCAACAACAGAAGCTGAGTATATAGCAGATAACAGTTGTTGTTCACAGATGCTGTGGATTCAAAACCAACTCCTAGATTATGGTGTCAACTTAAATAATTCAACTCTACTGTGTGACAATACAAGTGCAATGTCCATTTTACAGAATCCAGTGCATCATAGTAGGACTAAGCATATAGATGTAAGACATCATTTCATTAGAGAGTGTGTAGACAAAAATAAAATTAATCTCACCTTTGTCTCTACTGATTTACAAAAGGCGGATATCTTCAACAAACCCTTGGATGAGAAGAAACATCTGTTCTTTATGAATCAATTAGGTATGATCAATGAAGATGCATTAATTTAATTTTCTATCTGTGGTCGAAGAATTTGTCACAGTTCGTCGAACGGAGCTCGATGAACTGAGAAAAGTTCTTGAAAAATTCGTCGACCTGAGATCGACAAACTCTCTGTGTGTGAAGTTCTTTTCGTCGAACAGAGATCGACGATATTGCTTCAGAAAATATTTCGTCAACCTGAGATCAGCGAAATGTTTTTTCTTCTTCAGACTGAGATCGACGATCTCTTTTATCAATAAAATATCTCGTCGAACCCAGATTGAAGAATTTTTTATTTTTCGTCGGACGGAGTCTGCTGCTTCATATTTTGAAAACCATACATCTAGGTTTTCTTCGAGCTTCGTCCCGCGCTTTCTATTTTATTTGCACTTGATCTCTTTGTTTTCCTTTGTAGGCGAACAATGACAATTCCAATAAGCTCTCTGGCGGCGATGAAGTTCGGTATGGGATTCAACATCGATTTTGAATCCTTCCAACATTCAGACCAGATCTTTTTGGACATACTGAAACTATTTGAGGAATAGAATCTGAAGAATTTCATGACCAACAGAATCAAGATAGCAGCGACAAAGATTAGAGAATGAGTGTTCACTTCCACCACTCCAGATATAGAAACAATGACCAAGACTATATCTGGTAATCAGATTTCTTTAACCGCCAGCGTATTATCTGAGATTTTCGGTTTGATGAATGGTAATGAAGATATTGAGATGGAGAATGCTGAATATGATAACATGCTGATAAAAATGGGTCATACTGGAGAAAACCCTAATAAACTACTAAAGAAAAATTGATCTTCTGAGTATAAATTCTTAGCCGATGTAGTGGACAAGGTGTTGCTTGGCAAACACACAGCCCATGACTACATTAACAGACACCAGTTCTTGGTGATGTGTGCCTTGGTAAATAAGAAAGCATTTAACTGGGGAAAACTACTGTTTGATTTGATAAAGAAGAAAAATAATAAGAAAGAAGTTTGTTATGACAGAGTTCTGGGAATATTCCTACAGGAAAAGACATCTGAATCTCTGGTCTCCCAGACCATATTCATAAATGCTTCCAAAAGGCTGGCATGTGTCTTGTTTGGAAGATGGGAAAAGACCATCTCTAAGCCATCCAGGGCTTCCTCCTCTTCCAGGACTTTTAAGAGCACCAGGGCAGTGACAACCACTCCTCCACCTCCAGAAGATGTCCTTCCCTCCACCAGAATTCCTTCACCTCCTCCATCACAATAACCATCCTCTTCTCCAGCTCATACTCCACCAATTCAACAACAACATCCACTCACACAAGTTCCAACACTAGTTCCATCTCCAAAACATACTGCACCACCTCCATCTCCACCTCCTCATTCTCCACCTCTAATTAATCTCTCTGAAATTCCATCTACCTCACAACCATCCTTCAATCTACTGTCTCCTCAACCATCTCCACATAATTCTCCAATTCAGGAACCCATCTCCTCACCCGCAACCACAATTTTCCCTTCTACCACTGAAATTCCTTTCATCCCCACTGACATTCCATCTATTACTACAGACTACACCCATACAGATTTCTCCAATGCATTCTCCGTGTGTTTAAATTGTGGACATTACACTCCCTACTCCTCCTCTGCTCCTGAGCCCCTATATCTAAATTTTTCTGATATTGCAAAAGATCTTTGTGCTTTTATTTCTCCCACTCTTGAGAAATTTATAGCTAATGTTATTGCCCCTCTTTCTGTTTCCATCACCTCTCTCTCTTCCAGAATTGATGCCCTGTCTTTTGTCCCTTCTTCTGGAGGACTGACTTCAGGACCCTCTGAACCCAGTCAGGGGGAGATGCTCTGTGAAGAAGCTCCAGTTCCCTCATGTACAGCAGCAACAACAGATTCTGAGATATCTGATGATTCAGCAGAAGCAGCCCCTCCAACAGAAATAATTGAATTGTTTACAGATTCTGATATAGAGATAACTGACACAGTTGTTGCAGAAATAAATATTGTTGGTGATTACATTATAAATCCCACAGTTAATCTAAATTCTTTACTAGATTCATTCAATTTTGTTTACAAAAATACTCTACCAAGTTTTTCTTACCAGCAATCTAGGGCTATAGTCTCGTATACTTCTCCAATAAGCCCTGCAGTTGCTAAGCAACTCAAAACCAGTTTTGTTGTTCCAATATTCACAGAAGAATATATGATTGAGAATGTTCTCTAACCAGTTTCAGCCTCTAAGGCTATTTCTCCTCCAAAGGCTATCTCTCCTCCTACTTATAAGATGGATGATAGTCTTTTACCCAACTTAGATGATATTATTCTGGCAAATATAGAAGAAGAGAATAAGACAATTACTGAAAGCATTATAGAGACAGAAATTCCAGTACAGCCTCAAGCTGAGAGGCAGATACCCAAAGATATTTTGAAAGAAATTGATGATTTATATGCAAATCCTCAAGGATCATCTGACGAAGAAGAAGATGATGATGATTCTGATGAATCTGACAGTTCTAAGGCTAAGAAGAAAGTTGCTAAGAAACGGAAAGTTGTTTATAAGGCTGCCCCTAAGCTAAATCCCACCCATGATACTCCCTACTACATGTTGCAGAATATCACTCCTTACCCAGGGATGCCCTCATGGATGTGGCTATTCAAAAATGAGCAGAAAGCCAGGAAGAAAAGCAGAAGGTACTCACCTCCTCCTCCTTCTCAAAGGAATTGGAAAGGTCCTCCTCCTCATCCTCCAGCTGGTGCTTTAGGAAACATTTATCAGAGATCTACTTCATTTAATCAAACTTATCAAAGACAACATGATAGATCTTCAAGATCTCAATTTCAAGGAAGCAGTTAGCACAAACATACAAGCAGCAGCAGACAACAACAACAACAGAGAGTATCAGAAATTGATAAAGCTGAAAAAGATAACAGTCCAAAAAGGCCAGAATCACCACCAATTCCATTTGTAGATCCTGAACAAGAAACCACTGCAAGAATGACCAGATTTCAAGAACTTGTTGGACTCTCCCTCATTAATAGAGCTAAAAAGGAAGGCAAGGATCCATCACAGTACACTACAATGTCTTCATACAGGAGAGAAGAACTGAAAATATATGATAAAGCTAATAAGTTTTTCAATATAGATGATTACATGAATTTGCATCCAGAGGCTGTAGTACCAAGAGCTACCTCTGTCAACATCATTGGAGTTGCTGACATGACAATATCTAGAAGAGAAGCAGCCAATCCCAACAGAGAAATTAAATTCAGACAGCCCTCTGAGCAAACCGACAAGACTGATAGAGAAAAGCAAAAGAAGAACAAATGAATGTTTTGTTTAGCTTTACTTTTTGAACTTTATTTGTTATAACTGTCACAAAACTACTGTCATGTACATATCTGCTAGATATCTTTTAAATTTTTTGCCAGATATTTTATTTTTGCTTTGTGATTATTTTCCTTTTGTTTTTGTTAGTGACTTCACCCAAATAGGGGGAGATTGTTGGATCCCTAGTTTGGATTTGGGCTAGGTTCACTAACTAGGATAAGTTTTGACCCACATTATATAGCCAGGGTCAAATCTTTGAGTTGTAGAGTTTAGGCTAGTCATTAGGTTCAACCTTCATGGACCAGCCAACAAAAGACTTCAGGAGACTCAAGACTTAGAAGATTTCAAGTTCAAAATTATCAGTCTGAAATTCTTCGAACTCAACTCAACGATCGTCGATCGCAGATCGACGAACTTAGAATCAATTCTCTGAGTTGAGCTAGACGATATTTGAGCTCAGGCCGACGAAGTCTGGTGTTCAAGTTCAACATATTCTCTCCAGATTATTTTCGCTGAACTCAACTCGACGAAGACAGATTCTCTGCTCGACGAACTTGGACCGCATAATTGGCAAGTTATTTGCAGAACGCAGTTTGCTGAGCTCAGGTCGACGAACAGGATTTCTCAGCTTGATGAACTTGGATCTCTGGTCGACGAAATTTGTTCAAAGCTCGACGAATTCTGTCCAGCGCCAGACTTAGAGTTTTTCCTTATTTTTTGTCCTTATTTTTCTATATTATTTAGCAGTAATTTCATGAGTAATTAATGGATATATTCTCCTGAATATAACAGTTATTGACAACATTAATTATGGTCTTCATCGAGATTAATTACTTGTTTAATTTATTGGGACAGTTGGGAAACTCATTAAAGATAATATTCTCGACTCGTATTTCATTCTCCAAACAATTAACAATCAATGCATGAAATTCAAAATTCAAAGGAGAATTTTGACAGAGAATATAAAAGAGATTTTCTCTTTTCAGTCAAAAAAAGAAGTGATACATAACAAGAGAAGAATTACAGAAACATATACAAGATAATCTGTTTCTTCTCTGTGCAGAAAACATCCAGTTTTCTCCTTGTGCTTACTGAAGACTGAAGAAGAACAACAAACAAAGATCAAGAGTCTTCTTCAACTTCAACTCTAGGAATATTCAAGGATAATAAAATCTGAATCAGTTAGAAGATTCCTGGATCATTTCAAGACAAGGCTGAAGACCTACACCCTGAGCAAGACATCAAGTGATTTCAGAAGAAGCCTTGACAACAACAATCCACTAAGTCTTCTATGTTGATTAGAGAAAGAGAAGACACCATCAAATCTCTCACCTCATGTATACATGGTTTATTAACTCCCTTCAAAAGTTTATTCTTGATTTTTGGGCACCTGATCAAAAGCTCAAAGGGTTGTGAGATCTCCCTGGAAATATATCTTGTGGTGGCAGTCACCTGATCAAAAACCTGCTAGTGGATTCCTACCAGGGCGGTGGAAGAGTGGATGTACCCAGGTTGGAGAACCACTATAAAATTCTTGTGTCATCTAGTTGATCATTTTCTGTGTTGCTCTTGCTTTGCTGTGATAGGTTTGCTTGGCCATGTTAGATTAGGTTGCTGTGATAATTTAGTTTAGTTTATATTTTCTGTTACTACTATAATATCACCTACTTTACTCTAATAAAAATTAAAAATAGCCAGAAGATTTAATTACTCTATTCACCCCCTCTAGAGTAAATCAGATCTATCATCTTTCTTTCAGCCGGCCTCCCGCCGCACCCGCCCCCTAAAATAGGGGTCAGGGTGGGTGCCAGCCTCCAGCCACACCCGCCCCCCAAAAAGAGGTCAGGGCGGGTGTCGGCCACCCGCCGCACCCGCCCCCTGAAAAGGGGTCGGGGCGGGTGCCGGCCTCCCGCCGCACCCGCCCCCTGAAATAGGGGCCGAGGGGGGTGCCGGCCTCCCGCCGCCCCGCCCCCCGAAATAGGGGCCGGGGCGGGTACCGACCTCCCGCCGCACCCGCCCCCCCATAAAAAAGAGGTCGGGAAGGGTGCCGGCCTCCCGCCGCACCCGCCCCCCGAAATAGGGGCCGGGGCGGTTGCCGACCTCCCGCCGCACCCGCCCCCCCCATAAAAAAGAGGCCGGGGAGGGTGCCGGCCTCCCGCCGCACCCGCCCCTCATAAAAAAGAGGCCGGGCGGGTGCCGACCTCCCGCCTCCCCCCCCCCCCCAAAAAAAAAAAGAGGCCAGGGCGGGTGCCGGCCTCCCGCTGCCCCCCCCCCCCCCAAAAAAAAAAAAAGAGGTCGGGGCGGGTGTCGGCCTCCTGCCGCACCCCCCCCCCCCCCAAACAAAAAAAGAGCTCGGGGCGGTTGCCGGCCTCCCGCCGCACCTCCCCCCGAAAAGATGTTGGGGTGGGTGTCAGCCTCCCGCCGCACCCGCCCCCTGAAAAGGGGCCGGGGCGGGGGTCGGCCTCCCGCCGCCCCCGCCCCCGCCAAGGGGAGTGTCGACTGCCCGACGCACTCGACCCTTTGCCCCCTTAGCCTTTGGGATCCCTTGTCCCGGACCATTTTCTGGATTACACCGTGCGCTTGCTTGGGAAATCCATTCCACGAATACGAGGTTGTACAAATACAATTATTCGGATTCGGATTTGAAAGCAGAATCGAATTCAGAAAATATGAAATTTAATCGAATATTCGCGAATCGAATCACAAATTATTCACAAACTATACTATTTGCGAACAACCCTAATCACAACCCCCTTGTTCCACTCACACCGCTTTATTCACATTGCTCTATTCCCAATGCTCCAAAAGGTCATAGCTTAAACAAAAGAGCAAGGTTTGCCAACCAGACCTTCCTTCATGTCCCCACTAATTAGATACACTAGAAGCCTGCAAATTTGTGGGGTCCGCGATGCACAATAAAATTGTGCGCCGTGGCCCCACTAATTCACGTGTTTTCATTAGCCGAGCGGACCTTCCTTTAGCTTTGCCGAATTTTTTTCTAAACAAAGAGAGTCTCTATGACTGTATCTATTTTTTTCAAAATAAATTTCTTCAAACAAAGTAGATTTATTATTTACAAAAAAATAAAAAAAAATGAAACTGTTGAAGTGGGAAATGTTGGAAATCGGGCGGACTGACTGGTCAGTCTGCACAGACCGCAGAGACAGCGCAAACTAGGCGAATAACTCTGGCAGATAACTTAGATGGACAATTGGTTTTGGCTATGGTTCTTCTCTCTGGCAGTCTGGACCAGCAAGCACCCTGGTGGAGTCACCAAACGGATAAAGATGTCTGTCCGCGGGTAGTGGCAGACTCGTTTTGAGCTCACCGGTGTCCGACATGGTCCTGTGCTTGCGGTTGGATGGTAGATCATGGAGATCGACACTGGTTGCCGGGAGGTCACCCGGTCTGATGGAGCAGTCCGCATGGTGGCGGAGTGGAGTTGTTCAGTGGGCGCGATATTAGTATCAGGTGATGCAGTTACTTGGTGATCACGGAGCTTTGTGGTGGGTTTGGTCGCGGGACTAAGTCCTGCTGGTTGCCTAACTTGCCAAGTTCGCCTATTGCGGTCGGGTTCTGGTATTTGTAGAGTTCGGCAGGTCGACTAAGTCCTGTGGGTTGTCTAACTTGCCAAGTTAGCCTGTTGCGGTCTGGTTCTGGTATTCGCAGAGTTCGGTAGGTCGACTGGGCACAGATTGTCGAGTCGCGCGCTGCAGGTTGGCGCAGGCTGGAAGTTGTGTCTGCAGGGTTGTGCAGACTGGTGTCGATGTTCGGCAGCCCGCCCTGCTGTGTTCACCACGTTTGTGGTTTGATGTAAGTCATGACAGAGTGGTCGTGTTATCCAGCTTGTTAACAGTTGCGACCTAGGAGACAAGTGTTGGTATCCGCACTGTGCGGATACAGAGTGTTAGCCGACAGGTTGGCAGTCGGTTATCCTATCGGTATGGGTGGTGACGACACTCCTCCTCACATCTATAAATAGGAGCCCCCAGCTCGTCATAAATAAGCAGTGAACAGTAAGAACGAGCTCACACTTGATTTTTGCGGTTACAGTTTTCTAACCGCTGAGACTAAGAAAGTTGAATCTGTGCGGGTTGTGCGGCTAACATCAGACGGCTGGACGACTAGTGAAAACTTGGTGTGGAATAGTTCGTGGATACAGTTAGCGGTTAGCAGCAGGTCGCGGTCTCAACGACTTAATCACTTCCTCGGAGTTGCGGATAAGCGGAGCAGTTCGCCCGGTCAATTAGCGGATTATGTTCGTGTACTTTTAGCATTGCTATAACATCAGTCCGCGCAGTTAGTTGCAGATAGGCGGCTTTGGTGATCTCTACGGACTCGGGTGACGGTTAGACGGCTTGTGCGGTTACAAAGTTATGTCAGCGCGGATAACTTCTTGTTGCAGTTTTTTGTTTTTTAGTTATATTGTAAAATCATGTCCTGCAATATATGATTCGCTCTGTAAAAAGATTAAGGCTTCGTTTGTTTCGCCGTTTTTGCCAGCCGTTTGGAGCAAATGCTGCCGGACTGTGGGTAAATAAACGGGACGTCGGCAGCATTTGATCTGTTTGCACCGACGGCAAGAAAAAAAAAACCCTCAAACGTCAGTTTTTCGCTCGAACACAAAATTTTTTACAAAACCCACAATTATTTCGAGAAAAACTTGCCATCGTCAACGCGCATGAGGTTCTGGCGGCGACCGTAGGCTGCTGCGTGGGCCGAAGCATTTCACCCACGAGCGGCCCCGTATCCGTCCCCCGCTTTGTTGTCTACCAAGTTTTGAAGAACATTGCCTGAAACTGAGATATCTCCCGACTGCTCTGCGTCAAACGTGATCGGCGTCACGGCTCTTCGCTTCTACAAATTTGTTTCGCTTTGCTAAATGTTTGCCGTCTGCAGGGATATTAGACAAGAGTCAACCCTGAGATTGGTAATTATGAATCCCTCCTTTCTAAATGTTTGATTGTAATCTCCGGGATTCATCACTGCAAATTCTTACTTGGTTGTGATCATGCTACCATGCTCTTTTGAATCATTTCATCCAGCTTTGTTTGATTTTCACTCCTCCTCAATTTTATTGCTTCAGAAGGGTTTGGGGGTTTCACGTGGATATGTTATTACACATGGATTCCCGTAGTTTCTCCGTGAATTTGTTGTAATTAAGCTGAGTTACTGCTGGATGTTGGGAGGGTTTTTAGGGTTTTTCCGTAGTCTGATCGCGTTGCCCTATTCGGTGATCAATTGAAATATTTGATAGCAGCATGCAGGGTATCAAGGGAGCTTTAAATTTTGAAATTGCAGTTCCATTTTGAGAATTTAAAAATCGGGAAGGGATTTAACAAACAATCACTAGGATTCCTTATAAGTTATAAGTTTCTTTATTTTACAGAATAATACGAGTTTCCTAATTTTTTAATCCTTTCAAATAACGGGGCATATCATTTGCTAAGCTAAATAGTTTTAATTGTTTTTCCTAACCTGCCATTTGAGTGTATTATGTATAGTTAAAAAACGGATTGCATTTTTTCAAATGCAAAGTTTGAATTGTCTTATTAGTTATCGGATATGAAAAACATCGAAGATTGTTATTTTGGATTAGCTCCATGTTAAAATTTAATCTTGATTCAGATTAAGATCATGTGTCCTTAAATCTTGATAAATACATTAAAAAGAAGTGGTAACCAATTGCCGCGAACCTGGCGTAGCCTATTTAAAGATGAACATTCTTGCACCAGCATGATTACTTGTATATTAAGAAAGCATGCTTGCACATGAAGGATGGAAACTTGTACCTTAAGAAACGATGGTGTAAGCACTTTGGTAAGATGTCTTGGAGGTATGTGCACGTAGCCTTAGAAGTGCATGCTTGAAGATGTCATTTGGACTTATGTGTAAGTAGATATGATAAGATTTTGGATGTTTATGTAAAATGATAAGAGATGAGATGATGAAGTATTCACGTAGATAAGATCGAGAGCCCTACAAAAGGGAGTGGGCACTTCACATGTAAATCAATCAAGTTCTTGAATAAGAAGACCCTTCGATGGTGGGTTGATTTGGCACAAAGGCAAAATCTCCCTCATATTGCCCCCATGGTGTCCTTAATAGTTTGATACAATCCATACGACACATGAAGGGGTGGAGAAAACATTACAACACAGTCATGCTAATTTCTTTTGAAGGGAATTAAAGGGAGTGGTGAATGAAGTACTGCAAGAGCGTGCAACACGTCAACAAAATTTAACACTTAAACCATAGCTGGCTCAGATTTGGGCTGATATTTCTATGGATTTTTGTCAAACGATTGCCTCGTTCTCAAAAGAATCAGTTCTATTTGTGATAGTGAATTGCATTTACACATCCTTATACAACAGTCGTCACACACATTCTTTGATCACATCTTTCACCTACATGGGCTTCGCAAGACCATCTTTTTTGACCGTGATCCAATATTTACGAGTCAATTTTAATAGGAGCTATTCATACTAGGGGCACAAAGTTGGATTTTTCTTACAAACACCATCTAAAATCTGGCGAGAAGATGGAGATTGTGATGTAATTGAGGTACTTTGTAATGGATAACCCAAAGTCTTGGTTGTTCAGTTGGCCTGGGGCTTGAGCAGAGTATTGGTACAACATTTCATACCATTCTTTAGTACAAACAACACCCTTTTGGCCAAGGTTAATGCAATAGATCATTATTTGCAAAATTTGGATCAAATTTTGTTGTCAACACAATAACATTTTCTACATGTCCAAGTGAGAATGAAGACGGTAATCATAGCTTAGTTGAATTTTAAATGGGTACATGGGTTTGGTTGAAATTGTGCACTGTCGATGAGCATTACTATTTAAATACAATCTATCCTCACTCTACTACAGGCCTTCCAAGTGACATAAAGAATTGGTTTAGTGGCCTATTAGTTGGCATTACGTACGGGAATGAAGATTCACAACGCGTTCCTTGAGTCACTATTTAAAATGTTTGTAGGAGAGCCTCTTACAGAACCCCCACACTTCCATCATTGCTGGTTGAAAGTGTTGTGCCTAAGCCAATGAAGGCTCTGAAGGATCGGTTGATTTTTTAAATTGCTCATTCGGTTGAATGAGTCGAAGAATCAAATAAGCCTACCCTGATTTTGAGCTTGAGGACAAGTTCGATTTGGAGGGAAGTGATGTCACATACGCTTTCTATGCACTATTTTAATTGTTTGTATTTTCTATTCAGGGTGGGATAAACCATTGTTTTTCTATTTGGTTTATTTTGGGTTAAAACTCTGTATTATATATTAGATTATTTTAGTCTAAGGCATGATTAAATGAAATTTGTTAGTAGGGGCTAGTGTTCTTATCATTTCCTTCTCCCCCTCCCTTCAGTCATCGACCATCCTAGCAGGAACTATACGGTTTCTAGAAGGAACTTGTTACGAACTATACCAACATGAGTTGTACGGTTCCCAACATGAACTATATGGTTCCTAGTAGGAACTATATTGTTTTTGCAGTGTAGCCGCTGACCACCCTTTTTTTTCTTTCTTTGCAACACCTGCATTGGAAGCCGCGACGAACTCCACAATCTTGTATGATCATAGGCCAGCCTAGATGACCAAGGGGAAATGATGCATGGTAGGGTTGTGAGTGCAAATCTCGGCTATGAAACCATAAATGTGCACTGTTGAGGAAACCTAGCTAAAACCCTAAAATGATGCAAACATAACAAAAAATGTATTTGATAGTGGATTGCAGTTAACAATAAAAAATAGAGCTTAACATGAACAACACAATTAATCGCATAGTACTTTAGAGTTAGAACATGCAAGATTAAATTCATACTTGCAGCGAGAGCGCTCTGAGATTGAATGCGTAGTAGAATAAATCATGCAAGTCTGTGCACATTAACAAAGACAAATAGGCTATGTAAAACACATTTGTAATCATATAGTATTTAGTTCATACAAACGAGGAAAATAAATCTAAATAAGAAAACTCACACAAGTATAAAGGCCCGTATGTGGCGGGGGTGGAGATCTGGTGGCTGTGGAGAAACGGCGTGTCTTTTGGAGATTTACAACTGTTGTGGGAAGATATGGACTGAGGGTTGCAAGATAAAAGCGCCAGTAGAACATTGAGATTGTGGGGAGTGCATCAGAGGCTGTGAAGGGAGATTTGCTGCAAGGGAGATGGACGCAGGAGGGGCGGCGTGGGCTGCAAAGTGGAAGGGATGGGCATACACTAGAAAAGGCTGTTGTGGCTGTTGGATAGAGGATGGACTGTGTGGTGATTGTTGGACTTAGGGTGTAATGGGTTGCTTGTGTTGGGAGGGTAACTAGGGATTTGGGGAAGGGGGCAAAAACAATGGAAAACTACGTTTTGAGGGGCGACATTACAAAGAAGTTGAAGGTGGAGTGGAGAAAACAATATGTAGGAGTCGTCATCTAGGGTTTGTAGAATCGGTGCCGCGGAATGATCGAATAAGCGCGGAAAAATCTCCAAAATGTGTGATCCAACCTAAAACCAGCTCCTATGCATTGGACAACCATTATGAATGGCTCAGATTACGCGATCATACTGGCTGCTAAATCTCTCAAAATAAAAATAAACTGAAAATATACATAAAAATATACATTAGAATGTCGTCATCGCGCTGGATGTGACTAATGACTCAGATCGTCTAGGCAACGACTCAATCAACGCCTCCTGTGATCGCAAATTCGTCTGGACCCCAATGCGCGACAACCCACTCTTTAACTATCATCCCAATTATGAAGCAACTGGGCCATGGTCCCTTTGCACTAGTTCCCTATCTCGATAACACGGTTTTACGTGAAGACATGTAAATTTACTTCTTATAATGGAATATAAGACGAGATGAAAAAGCTTCAAATTGAGGGAGTAACGTGAAAATGGAAACCACAAGGAGGAGAAGTCATAAATGCCTATATTGTTGTAGATTGCTTAGATTTTGATTTGCTCTTTCACTAATATTTTAAGTCATGTGCATTAGTGGATTATGGATTTAACTTGTTCATACGTTTATGTTCTTAGAAAAATTTGTTTTCTACTTTTGAGCACTTCTAGTGACCGTGTGGAAAACGATGCAGCGTCAAGACAGTGAAGCTGCATGATGGGGTGAGCAGGGCACTTACTAGAATCATACACGCGCCGACACTTAAGCACAGTCGACTAACTTAAATTATTCCTGGTCAAGCGGGATGCATTCTCAGTAGTTGTTAATTTGCAATGATGCAATAGCTGCCATGGAAACAAAATGAATTGATAGGTTTTGTGTTGTTGGCCATAAACTTTGAGTGGAGCTGTTGTATTCATCATAATCTGCAGCAACAACAACAACATCATCATCAATGCCGACACACCATTATTTTGAAAAGCGGAAATATAGTAACTTCTTGGCTGCTGGTCAAGTTCCAAAACTTAAATGGGCACAAGTTGAGGAGAGGACAGTTCGGCATGAGTTAGGTGGACTGATTTTGCTGTTGCGCTATCTATCACAATGATAGATCATGCATTGTTACATTCAAAGCATGGAGACAATCACTTTGGTGGTATGAGGATTCATTAGCTGGTGAACTTTTGATATTAATGGATTTACCTTAGTGTGCATTAGATGTGCTTCGGAAGTTTCTCACTGGTGCCAAGTCTTGATGTGGTTGTGTGTTGCTCAATCATTTGAGGTTCTTTGAGCTTAGTTAGCTTGTTTTGGGAAGCAGCCACAAAGGATATGCAAACTATATTTCCACCTATGAAGTCAATAACAAGAATGTCCAAAGGCCGGCTCAATAAATTTGTTAGGTGCACAATCTGAAATAAAATTGCTATAGATTATTCCAATTTCTATGAATAATCTTGCAAAACAAAAAATTTGAATCATTTTCTTTGGTAACAATGAATTCAAGTTTGTTATTTTGGACTAGCTCCAAGCCAAATCTTTTGTTTATTTGGATTTAAAATCCATTTCCTTAAATTATGGCGAGTACATAAAGGAGTAGCGGCGCTTTGATGGCGTATGGAGCAGGGAAAATTCCTCATGTTGGGCTTTTGTGATGGGAATTCGAGAATAGTAACTTGCCCATTAACTGAAATTGAAATGCAACCTCGCAAGGTGGGGGCTGGTTCCCCTTAAAGATCTCTTTTAAAGAGAATAACAAGTCTACTTGACCCCTTCCTATGATTCACTACTTTCCTTTAAATAGGAGTGGACTTATTAGAGAGTAAATTACCAAAATTCCCTTCGAGAGGGAAAATACATAAGACACAATATCCATGAAGGTTGACTGTTGTGCATAGTCGTATCAATACTCCGCTCCTCAAAGTCAACATTGTCCTCAAGTGCTTCTGACGGGTCTATCCTCGAACCCAACGACCTAAAAATCAGCAAGGATGAGGGAGTAAGATTGCTTGCATCAGAAATAGAGGTCATATATGTGGAGATTTAGGCACTCTTAGTATATAGTGTGGTGGGTTCAGTTTGGGTTGGGGAGGAGCTAGAGGACGCTGGAGCTTGTTCGCGGGTTGGGGTGGGGGTTCCTGCTGATGAGTGCAAGGATAGGGCGGAACGAGGTGATGGGAGTACCAAGTTGACTGTTTATGGGGTTGGTAGCGGGGCGGGGTAGTGCCTTAGAGAGCTTAGAGCTCTCTTCACCAAATCTGGCTTGCTCCATTGCGTGAGAAAGAGTGACTGAATTGAGGACGCGAAGATGTGATCTGATGTGGTGTTAAAGTCCGATGAGGAAATAACCCAATTAGTGGGTTGCCAAGAGACCCGACACATGTGTTCACAACCTTGATGAAGTCGTCGACTTATGTGACGACATATTCTACGTGGCGAATTGCCCCATGTTGTTTGTAGGCGTTGCAAGTTGAACGACTATCATAAGGACAAATAAGCTCTTCCTTTGAACGTTTTCTATGTTAAGATTGGGTTGGTTTGACGATTCCAACGAAGGCAATTAAGAGCAGATCCTTCCATTTAGATGGTGGACATGGGAACCTTCTATAGTTCAGGGGTACCTTGAATTTTGAAAAATTGTTCGTCCAAGATAGGAATGTCAAGGCATCGACACTGCGAAGTGAGCTTCAACAATTGATTGAATGATGGCGATCGACGTGTCAATGCTACTGCTACAGTGCGATAGTGATTGATTTCGAGGCTTTAGGGGGTCGGGGGTAGGGGAGACTATCGAGGATGGAACTGCTTTAAACGATTTGATGGTCTGTTTAAAATCAAAATTTTCAAGTCAAACTCGGCTCAAAATCAATTTCGAATTGCGCCGACCCAAAGCAAATAGAAATCACTTGATTCCGGGCTGACTCAAAATGGAATCGAGTTGGCTCAAAATTGAATTAGGGCGGCTCAAAATTGAGCAAATTTTCTCTTTATTTCGAGTTATCTCATAATTAAATTGAGCCGACTTGAAATTGAGGTGAAGCAATTCAAGGCATCACTCATTTTGTTTAGGTTTATACATGGGTATTATTAATTTTAAAGTAATAGTATGTTAGTAAATGCATTATATTTTAATCAATTTGAGCCAATTTGAATCATATTTCGAGCGATTCGGTGCAGACTCGAAATAAACTCGAAATGTGAATTAACTCAAATCGAGTCAAATCAATTACAATCTATTCCGATTCAGCTCAATATCCGAGCAATTTTCGAGTTTCAAATAATATGCTTAGTGCTAGTCAAGGGGGGCATGTATCTCGTGCACGGCTAACTCAACATGATTTGTGCGACCCAAAAGGGAGGAAACCGTGGGAGCGATGTCGTTGCGAGCGCTCATGCAGTGTGTGATGGGCATCAACTAGGGTTGTGACCTTGAGTAGGAAGAGATGGTGGGATCGATGAGTGCAGAAATGGCTACTCAAAGGAGATCAATTATGTTGTAGTAAATGGTGGCCAGACAAGAGGTCAAGGTGTCTGCTTGGCCAGTTTGCTAGCTGGAAAAAGTAGGGGAGAAGCCGCTCAGGGGTGGTTTGGATGAGGAGCAAGGGTAGAGCTTGACAAGCATCAGAGCTCACATGTTCAAACACGCTTGAGGGAAAACATGAGAGTCGGTGTTGACCCATAGAGGCAATGTGGTGTTGCTAAGGCAGGCGTGTAGTCATCCGATTCAATGTTGGGAAACTGACCGAGTCTGTAAGGGTGGAGGCTCGTGGGTCGCGGTTTTTGTCACATAGTCGATGCTTGCCAAAGGAAGCAGAAGCAGTGTGGGGGAAACATGCTTGTGCTTGGCAGAGAGGAGACAAAACTAGTTGGGGTTTTCTGAAACCCTAACAATTGTGTAGCTTGGTGGTCGGTCAAGACTGGCAAGTCGGACTATTAATATTCGAGAATAGTAACTTGTTCCTTAACTGAAATTGAAATACAACTTTGTTAAGTATGCTTGCATCAATCACTTAGGTGGTTCGTTCCCCCAAACATCCCTCTTAAAGGGAGTAACAAGACTACTTGACCCCTTCCTTAAATTCACCACTCTCTCTTATATAAGGGAGGACTCGCTAGTGAGGGAAAGTATATTAATCACAATATCTATGGAGATCGACTGTCGTGCATAGCTGTATCGTTTTGGTCTAAGTAAATATAGGGAATTGAGTTTTGTTTTTTGTAATGAAGGGGATATGCAATGTAGATAATAGAGGAGGAAAGCAAGGGCTGTGCGCTCATTAAAAGAGGAGAGGAAGAATCAAAATGATTGCAAGAAAATCCGCTATGTTCATTAATTTGTGATAGCAACTATTGTGATGAAAAGTACTTAATTTCTAAAGATTCTTTCTTAAATCTATAAAAACTCAAGTCTTTCATTGAGTGGGTCTTCAAAGATTTTAAATGAGTTATCAAAGATGTCTTGTAAATTTTTTGGTTTTGAACTCTGATTAATGCTCTTTTCTGATGCTCAAGGATTGTTTCTGTGCTGGAAAATTTATGTGTGAAAACACAATAATTTGTTTTATAAAGTTCTTGAAAATTGTTCCGAAACTCTAGCTTTTATTGAACAGGTAGTCTGAAAAGATTGGAATGAGTGATCAATCATCATGGGTGCTGAAAGAGCTTACAGAGACTCGTGGAGATGGTCTCTAGGCATTGCCTATATAGTTGCAGTTGCATCAATTTGGATTGCTGCTAGTTATATTGTTCAGACAGTTGTAGATGAGGGGGTTTCTCCTTTCTTATTAACCTACATCTGCAACTCTTTGTTTGTGGTTTACATCCCCATTGTTGAGATTGCACGATATTTGGAGGATTCAGTTGATAGTCCATCAGTAAAACACCACAATGAACCATACGTGTCAGAATCTGACTCAGAGAATGTAAATCTTTTGGCATCAATCGTCCCTAATGGAGGACCAAACATTACTAGTCCTCATGGAGAGGCTAGTCCATCGGGATCTGAGACCACAATTCAAGATAAAGGAAGAGATTTACCTCCTCAGGTTGATGTATTTTCATCCGGAAATCCACTTAGTAGTGTGGACAAGCAATTGGATTCAAAAGGGCGGTGGTTGCGTTCTCGAGTTGCTAAAGTCAGCTTATTGATTTGTCCATTTTGGTTTTTCGCACAACTTACTTTCAACCTCTCTCTCAAGTATACCACCGTAACTGTAAGCATTACAAGTCAATTACTGCTTTCCCTACTGTTACCATTTTCCGTATCATATTCATTACTTTGTTATCACCATCAGATTATTTAATCATGCAGTCAAACACTATCTTAAGCAGCTCATCTAGCCTCTTCACCTTTTTGGTCTCTGTTGCATTCTTGGGAGAAAAATTTACATGGGTAAAATTAGTCAGTGTTTTTCTCTGCATGGGAGGAACTGTGATAGTGAGTTTGGCTGATGTCGGAGTTGGAGTAAATGCAATCGTGTCTAATCCTGTTCTCGGAGATGCGCTCACACTTATTTCAGCGTGTCTTTATGCTGTTTACATCTCTCTCATTCGGAAAAATCTACCTGATGAAATGAAGGGAGAAGGTCATGCAAGCATGGCTCAGTTTCTTGGATATCTTGGGCTTTTTAATCTCTTAATTTTTCTTCCTGTTGCACTTGGTTTAGAATTTACCAAGATAGAATCTTTCCACAAGATTACATGGAATCAATTTAGCCTCATTGTTGGGAAAGGTATGCATCACATCAATTTTTTTTTTTATTATTTGCTCCTCTCTTGATGATTGATAGCTTGGGTCCTCCCAGGTTTTAGGTATCTTTTTGATTTTATTTGTTACTTCATGGAATGGGTATCTGCTTTCTTTTTGCAAGTATGTGAGAGCATTCACAAGAGCTTTTAAAACGAATTGTTTCTCTAAATCAATTGGCCAGAGAAAAGCACCTATGCAGAAGCTATTGAGGAAATGATTCCATATATGTGCTAATAATAGCAAAGATATCAGTAACATAGAAGACACAAGATTTGCATAGTTTGACCTAAGTGTACATCCCATAGGAGGTTTGAAGAAATGACTATCTAGAAATAAATGGGCTACTAGAAGAAATAAATTTCATTTACTGAAGACACACAATCTCCGATGCAGGACAAAGCTATCAGGTCCGTTGTTTACCTAACTATATGCGTGAATATATATATATACCTACACACATATATATATATCTTATATTATAAGGGAAAACCACCCTTTCGTGCAACATTGGCATTTCCCAAAATGCCCTTGCACCAAAGGGTGTTTTACCCATATATATAAGATATATATTTATGTTAAATGTTAAAGATAAAATAAATTAAGCCCATTAGGAGAGGCCCATTTGTATTGACCCATGTATAGTTTATTTAGTCCCACATTGTAAATGTAGATGTCTCTCCCTCTTTCTCTCTCTATATAAGTGTATGTACTCTTATTTTTTTGAGATAATAAAAATTCATGGTGATTTTCTCTCTCCTACGTCTCTCTTTCTACATGGTATCAGAGGGAATCTTCCCTTCCTGCGGACTCCAGTTTCTATCCGCCACTTTTACCCGCCAGCGGACTGCTCCTTTCCTGCAGACTGCCTGATTCTACCCACCACTTCTCTCTAACCGCCGTAGCCGCCTGGCTGATGCGGACTGTTTTTCTAACCCGCTTCCTCTTCTCTCCGTGGTTCCACCTTCCTTCCCGGGCTTCTTATAGCCTTCTCTCTCTGTTCCGTGGGGTCCACGGGCTCTTGCCTTCTCGCCACGACTTGCTTCAAGTCGCCGCGACCTGCTTCAAGTCGCCGCGACCTGCTTCAAGTCGCCGCGACCTGCTTCAAGTCGCCGCGATCTGCTCCTCCTTGCTTATTGCTCCTTCTCGCTGCGGTCTGCTTCAGGTCGCCGCGATCTGCTCTCTTCCCTTGCTCGCTGCGCTCTACTTCATCTTACTCCAGGCCACCTCTTGTTGTTGCCTTGCGGACTGTTTCTCCCTTGGAGGTCCTGCTCCAGTCCGCTGCCTGTTCTCTTCTCGTAGTTTGCTTTGTGCTGCTTCAGTCCGCTGCTCTTGGCTGTGTTCTCCTCTGCCTATCCTCCCCTCTTTCCTGCTTCAGTCTGCTGCTCTAAGCTGCTAGTCGCTCGGCCTCTTTCTGTTATCCGCCATGGCATCCAGTGACTCAACAATGGCTACTCCTTCTCTGCCTGCCCGTGCTGCTGCCCTGCCTCCCGAGGTTCGTGATGAACTTTGCATCACCACTATCTCTCTCAGTGGAAAGACCAACTTTGTCGAATATGTTCATTCCGTTCGTCATGTTTTGCAGACAAAGGGTCTGCTCGCTCCCCTTACTCGGGCCAAACCTGCTGATTGTTCTGATGACTGGCTTCACGATCACGGCCGGGTCCAATCTTGGATGCTTAACTCTATGGGCACAGAACTTTACCGCATGACAATGTATTACGAAACGGCTAAGGAAATGTGTGATGAATTGCACTCCCTATACTCTGGCAAGGATAACTTACATCACCTTTTTGACATTATCTCCGCTCTTCAATCACTGGATCCTGGAACTACCGGCGACTTAACTTCCTTTGTTGCAAAGGCCAGGACCCTAGTGGAGGCCTGGATACAACACCAACCTCCATCTGCAGACCTTGCTACTCAACGAGCACAAAAGGATGCTGTTGGGATCGCTATGTTGATGGCCCGTGTTCCTAGTCATCTTCACTGCGTCCAGGCCCATATTCTCTCCTCTTATACTATACCATCTCTGTCTGATGTTTGCTCAATGGTGCTCAAAGTTACACCACCTCCCGAGGCTCCAGCCAGTTTCTCTCCGGCTCTGCTCCAGTAGCCCCGACTCCCTACTCCTGCTCCCTCTGGTCGAGGCTCTTCTACTCAGGGAGGCCGTTTCACGTCTCGTGGTCGGGGACGTGCTGGACGCTCTACTCTCAAGTGTACTTCCTGTGGTCGTGATGGATACCTTGAAATTACCTGCTATCGCAAACATGGATTGACTCCTCATCTTACTGCTATTACTGCTGCTGCTCCTCCTACAAGTCCCTCTTCCATCGAGCCCCCTTCTACTGCTCAGAAGGATATCAACGACCTCCGCCTACAGATACTGCAGCTCCAAGGCGTGGTTAACCGTTCCTCTGGCTCGGCTGCTTCTTTCTCTACTGAAGGTATCTCCTGTCTCTCCTACAGCTCTCAATGGATCTTAGATTCTGGAGCCACCCACCACATTCCTTCTCAGAAACTGTACTGAATATCCCAAGTTTATCACTGTGGCAAATGACGACACTACTCCAGTGTCTGGAGCTGCTGATCTACAACTTACTCCTACTATTTCCTTAACCTTGGTCCTTCATGTTCCGGGATCTCCCTTCAACCTACTGTCTGTTAGTAGGCTTGCTCACGATTTTGATTGTTGTCTAATCTTTTCTCCCTCTTCTTTTGTCATGCATGATCGTCGAACACGGACAATCATTGGTAGAGGATGGCTGTCAAATGAGCTCTATCTCCTGGATGTTCTTCCCACTTCACTCTCTGTTGTTCCCTCCTTCAATTGGCATCGTCGTCTTGGTCATGCTCCCCTTCAGATTCTCAAGAAGGCTCTTCCTGATGTCTCTTCACAGGATTTTTCTCGTGAATCATGTATCTTTGACAAACAACATCGTGTTTCTTTCCCTCCTGCATGTAATTGGAGTAGTACTCCGTTCTCTTTACTTTATTCTGATATCCGGAGTCCTTATAAAGTTCTCAGTATTTTTGGTTATCGGTACTTTGTAACTTTTATTGATGACTATTCACGTCTCACATGGCTGTATCTACTTCGTGATCGTACTGAACTGACTTCTGTCTTTCGTGCCTTTATTGTTGAAATACACACAATTTTCTACTACGTTAAAAACTATTCGCACTGACAATGCTCGTGAATATACTAGTCGCAGCTTCTCAAATTTATGCACCGAATTTGAGATAATTCATCAAAACTTGTGTGCGTACACCACCCAACAAAACGGTGTGGGCGAGCGAAAGAATCGACATTTTCTTGATGTCACTCGGTCAATCATGCTTCAAATGCAGGTACCCGCTGAATATTGGAACTTTGTTGTCTCTACTGCTTGATATCTCATTAATCGCATGCGCTCCTCCATGCTTAACCTTGCTTCTCCGTTTGGTCTCCTATTTCCTTCCAAGTCTTCATTCTCTCTCACGCCTCGTACATTTGGTTGTCCATAGATTCTATGCTCACTCTCTCAGACCACCAAGTGACAAACTTGCCGCTCACGCCAACAAATGTATTTTTGTTAGCTACTCTCGTACTCAAAACATGTATGTTTGCTACTCTCCCACAGTCAACAAGGTACCCGTCTCTGCCGATGTTACCTTTAATGAGGATGAAGGTTTTACTCCAACCACTCAGCTCCACCACCTCAGTCCACTATTCCTCGTCCGGCCATCCCCGTCACATCTCTGCCTCCATATCTTCCCCTCTTCCAGTGACAACCTCACCACCTCTCCCTCCTCCTCCACCTCCCTGTGTCTACACTCGACGCTCATCCCGGATAGCAACCAGACAGCAACGCTCGTCTACTGATGATCTTCTGCGCACTGACAATCAAGCTCCACCCTCTAAAACTCATCCTATGGGAAACTATATGTCCCTCCATCGCCTCTCTCCACCTCTCCGCACTTTTTCCCTCTCTCTCCACTATTTCCCTTCCTAACTCTTTGCAGGACGACGCTCTCCAACATTCGAGCTGACGTGCGGCCATGGACGAAGAGATGACAGCTCTCTGGGCTAACCAGACTTGGGACCTTGTTCCTCTCCCTCCTGATCAGTTTTGTGTTAGTTGCAAATGAGTCTTTGCAATCAAACATGCTCCTGATGGAACAATTGATCGTCTCAAAGCTCGTCTTGTGGCCAGAGGATTCACTCAGCAACATGACCTCGATTATGACAAAATCTTCTCTCCGGTGGCCAAACCAAACACTGTTCGGGTTCTGATCTCTCTTGCTGTGCGCCGCCACTGACTTCTTCATCAAATGGACATCAAAAAATGCATTTCTCAATGACGATCTCCAAGAGACTGGGTATATGCATCAACCATCTGGGTTTGAGACCATGGGGGAGTCTCGTGTATGTCATCTCAGGAAGTCTATGTATGGTCTCAAACAATCCCCTCGCGCTTGGTTTGATAAGTTCAGTAAAGTGGTTCGCGAGATGGGATTCAGTCGGAGCTCTGCTGATTTCTCTCTTTTCACGCGCCATCAAGCAACATGGGCTGTTCTTCTTCTTGTCTATGTGGATGACATTCTGATCATGGGCAACGACACCATCGGGATCCAGAATATCAAACAATATCTGAACTTCGTCTTTCAGACAAAAGATCCGGGTAATCTGCGATACTTTCTTGGACTTGAGATTGCAAGAAGACCTGATTGTCTGGTCCTATCTCAACGAAAGTATTGCGTTGATCTTCTACAAAATGCGGGCTACTCTGAATGTAAACCTACAGACATCCCGATGGATATGAATCATAAGTTGTCTGCACATGACTCTGGAAATGACCCGATTCTTACCAATCCAGAGTACTGTCGACGTTTGGTGGGGAAAATAATCTACCTCACGGTTACACGACCTGATATCTCATTTGCTGTTGGAGTTGTAAGCCGATTCATGCATACTCCTCGGACCTCTCATCTCCAAGCCGTCGAGCGGATTCTCAGATATTTAAAGAAGGCTCCTGGATACGGATTTGTTTATAAACCATCGGCTTCCTTCTCTCTTGTTGCGTACTCTGATGCTGACTACGCATGTTCTCTTGATGATAGACACTTCACAACTGGTTTTTGCACCTACCTCGATGGACATCTTATTACCCGGCGTAGTAAGAAACAGACTGTTATTGCTCGCTCATCTGCTGAGGCTGAGTACCGTGCTATGACAACGGTCATATCTGAGGTCACCTGGCTTGAGCGTCTCCTCAGTGATATGGGACTCAAACTCTCCTCTCCTGCTACCCTGCTCCGCGACAGTCAAACAACCATACATATTGCCAAGAATCTAGTATTTCATGAGTGAACAAAGCATATCGAAGTTGACTGTCAGTTCATTCGGGAAAATGTTCAATCAAAGAAGATAGTATTGGAACATGTCTCGGCATCCAGTAAAGTTGGTGATATTTTCACCAAAGCTCTCTCTCAGACTTTGTACTATCAGTTCTTATCCAAGCTTGGCGCTTATGACTTGTACGCTACAGCTTGCGAGGGAGTGTTAAATGTTAAAGATAAAATAAATTAAGCCCATTAGGAAAGGCCCATTTATAGTTTATTTAGTCCCACATTGTAAATGTAGAAGTCTCTCCCTCTTTCTCCCTCTATATAAGTGTATGTACTCTTATTCTTTTGAGATAATAAAAATTCAGGGTGATTTTCTCTCTCCTACATCTCTCTTTCTACAATTTATATATTTATAAATTATATATATATATATATATTTTATATTTTTTTATGAGCTTCGAGAGCGGGCGAAGCCCGCCGCTGCGGCCGGGTACTGTCGCGCGGGGCACGAGGGCCGGAAGCCCGTGCCTGTCACTCGTGTGTATATATATATATATCTTTATTATATAAAACAATATACATATCTCAAAGGCACAACAAGCTTTTATTTTTGGTCGTTCGATCAAACTGCATGAAACAATTCTGCCCACCCGATCTCCGGCATCCAACCTTTATAATCACTGCATTTAAAAAGATCGCGTGTTCAAAATATTAAAATCGGTGTGCTGGATGACAATCCGAAGCAGCGGCATGCTCAGCGGCACGCTATCCGTCTAATCCGCCGAAAGCACGCTGGCAGGCAGCAAACCCGCATCCATTTAATCCTTCGAAAGCAGCGACAACAAAACTCTCCCTGACACTTCTCTTTCCTCTCCCGCACAGGCCAAATCAATGGTACAAATCTCCCTCCCTCTCCTGCACAGGACAAATCGATGAAACAATCCCCCCCCCCCCCCCCCCCCCCCGCTTTATTCTTCCTCCCATAGACGCATCTGAACCTTCCTCCCGCAGACGCATATGAACATTCCTCCGATAAGCTCCTATTCTGTGTTTTTTTTCAAACAACACTAAAATATGCAGCTTCCTCCGGTAAGCTCCTATTCTGCGCAGGTTGGCATTGGAACCTCTACTTCCTCTTTGCGCTGCTGCAGCTTCCTCCTCCACAGGTAAACTTCCTTTTTTCAGTTTTCCTCCGCTGCTGCACCTTTCTGCTTCCTGCTCTTCCCGAGTTTGGGTGCTCCATTTTTCGGACTTTTATCCTGAGTTTGGGTTCTCCATTTTTATTTTGCAACTGCAGATCATATACTTCTTCAACTCTGGTACTTTGACGCCTCTTCCAACATCCTGCAGCAGCTTTTCGGCTTTGCTCGGCCTGCAGGATGATTACCTGTGGATGAAATCAGTTGGATATTGGAAGGAGCGGATGATCCCGAGCCGTGCAAAGCCGAAAAGCTGCTGCAGGATGTTGGAAGAGGCGCTAAAGTACCAGAGTTGAAGAAGTATATGATCTGCAGCAGCAAAATAAAAATGGAGAACCCAAACTCAGGATAAAAGTCCGAAAAATGGAGCACCCAAACTCGGAAAGAGCAGGAAGCAGAGAGGTGCAGTAGCGGCAAAAAACTGAAAAAAAGGAAGTTTACGTGTGGAGGAGGAAGCTGTAGCAGCGCAAAGAGGAAGTAGAGGTTCCAATGCCAACCTGCACAGTATAGGAGCTTACCGGAGGAAGCTGCAACAACAAAGAGGAAGCTGCAGATTTTAGTGTTGTTTGAAAAAAAGCACAGAATAGGAGCTTACTGGAGGAAGGTTCAGATGCGTCTGCGGGAGGAAGGTTCAGATGCGTCTGCGGGAGGAAGAATAAAGCGGGAGGGGGATTTTTGCCATCGATTTGGCCCGTGCAGGAGCAGGAGGGGGATTTGTACCATCGATTTGGCCTGCGCGGGAGCGGGAGGAGAAGTGACAGGGAGAGCTGTTGCTGCTGCTTTCAAAAGATTAAATGGAAGTGGGTCTGCTGCCTGCCAGCGTGCTTTCGGCGGATTAGACGGATAGCATGCCCCCGAGCATGCCGCTGCTTCGGATTGTCCTCCTCCAGCACACCGATTTTAATATTCTGAACACACGATCTTTTTAAATGCAGTGATTATAAAGGTTGGATGCATGAGATCGTGTGGGCAGAATTGTTTCACGCAGTTTGATCGAGCGATCAAAAATAAAATCTTGGTGTGCCTTTGAGATATATATATATTGTTTTATATAATAAAGATATATATATATATATATATATATATATATATATATATATATATATATTATATTTAATCTTTGACTTCGGTCAAAACGCTACAAGTAATGCCAACAGGATGGTGTGCTGCAGAACTAAGTATTTTCTTCTTGTACAGAGGGGAGTGCTGCGCTTTGGGAACTCCGAAGTCTTCTGTTGGCGCTCAGAAGCTCGAGGGGCACATTCTGCACATCTTGTAATATGCGGCTTGCCTCTTGTTGCAAGCGGAGGAGTTTGGTGTGGAAAGCTTGTTGGTGAATGGAGGGTGCAGTGTGCGTGGAGTGTGCTGGGTGTGTAGTAAAGTACGTGCAGGGTTAAACGCGCACAGGGTAAAACGTGTGCAGGATGGAACATGCGCATGGTGGAACATGAGCAGGGTAGAACGCGCTCAAGGGAGCTTGAAGGAGATCGAAGATCTTCGAGGGATCTTTGAAGGCGCTTGAAGATCTTCGAAGAATTCTTTGAAGGCGCAAGGAGATCTTTGAGAGGTTCCTCAAGCAGTTCTGTCGTGCATAAGAGGCGAATTGGGAGGAGAAAAATGATGGAATGGAAGGAGGGCCTGAGGCCCTATTTTTTGTTTTTGTGAGTGACATTTTCAAAAAATGGTGGTTATGGTAGTTATGCGGTTATCCGCACACCGTAACAAATTTATGCACATATTTTCGGCGGTTTTGTGGTTATTCGCAGTGCACAAACAACATGTGTTATATGCACACCGGTTAATAATATAGTTATGCGCACACCATAACCATATTATTTGCCAATTTCTTATATTTTATGATGTGTATTTTTAGAAAATTTTACGCGCACACCCATCACGAGGTTCGGTTATGTGCACCCACTTGTTGGGTGGTTAAGTCATGGTGGTTACACGACAATCGATCGTCGGCGACTAAACGACGGCCGAGGGTACGACTGGCGGAGGCCGACTGGTGGCGGTTGGTGGCGAGACTCGGCCGGCGAGGGTCGGCGGGTGGCCGAACATGTGCCCAATGGGGGCGTGCGACTGACCGTGTTGTGGTGGTCGGGCGGGCAGCCGGTGGTTCAGCGGTTTCTCCGCACGTGGTGCACGTGGGACGGTTCGGGGCGATTCCATCATGGGGTTAGCGGGGTTGACTTTGGTCAACCCCACTTAGCCCCCATGACCCCCACTAAG
Organism: Platanthera guangdongensis; assembly: GCA_039583875.1. Classification (NCBI taxonomy): domain Eukaryota; kingdom Viridiplantae; phylum Streptophyta; class Magnoliopsida; order Asparagales; family Orchidaceae; genus Platanthera; species Platanthera guangdongensis. The sequence goes on along the minus strand of CM077160.1, from coordinate 157,260,231 downwards.
TTAGTGGGGAATGTGAGAAATTTCGGCAATTCACAGCCGGAGCTAGAGGATGGCTGGAACTTATTGTAGAGTTGCGTGCGTGGATGATCCGCTGTGGCCATGTCGGAGGTAGACAAAGTGATGTCACGCGAACAAAGGTACGCAAAAGTCAAGGTGGCATATGGGCCGAACACGCACATGGGCTCGCGCGTTTGCGCGCAGGGTGCGTGTGCGTGCTCGCGCAAGGTGCTCGCATACGCGCGTTCCCGCAAGCTCTCACGAGTTACGTCTTGCGCGCTTCCGCGCAGGCTGCGCCCGGGCTCTCGCGCGGGGCGCACGAGCTGCGCCCTCGAAGTTGCACGCGAGCTGTGCCCACGCATGGGCGCGCGGGGCGCGCGCTTGCGCGTGAGGCTCGCGCTTGTACCTGTGTGATTGTGTGTGGGGCGCGTTCGTGCCTTCGCGTTTTCATGCCGAGCGCATGGGCACGTGTCGTGCGTTGGTGGGTGGACCTAAGTCGCCTGTTCGTGCGAGGTCGTGCGCGGTGTGGTGGTGTACTTGACACTTTGATTTCGCTAATACGTATTCGAATTTGTTTTCAGGTACCGAAGCGAAGCTCTCAGGGGAGGCCGATGCAGCTGCCTTCCTCACTCACCGTCGAGCAGATAGATACCTAGAGGAAACACTATGGGATACCTGCAAAGTTGTAGGTGCGGATCCCGCATATTGAAGAGCGTGCATAAAACCCTCCCATGTACCGCATGACAATCTGTAACTTCTGCCTAAAGTGCGGATTCCACCTTCCGCCTTGCCAGGAGGCGATTGAAATCTTTAAGTTCTGCAACGTATCGGTATCCCAGTTTACTCCTGTTGGAATGACGAGGATTATGAGCTTGATTGTCGTCGATGGGCCTCTATAACTTTGTCGGCTGCAATCTGGGCTTCGACCTGGTGCACGAGGTCGGGGTAACTAGTTACCGTTTCTCGCATCAGTGCAGAGTAGAATCCTCTTAGTCGCAGTCCTCAAAGGAAGACTCCTCGTAGAAGCCCGGGGTCTACTCTGGGGATTTGCCGAGCTTTGGTAGTAAACCGACGGAAGAATTCTTTAAGGGTTTCCCCCTCATTCTGACGGTTCCCTGACAGGTGGGATGGATCCTTAACTATCCCGCGGTTGGCAATGAACTAGTTCAGGAACTGCCGGGTCAGCTCCACGAAGTTGTTGATGGTTACTTATCGGAGGGAATGGAATAAGGTCCTTGCTTGGCCCTTCAGAGTGGCCGAAAATATCTGACAAAATAGTTGTCCAGGGGCGTTGTAGATTCCGAGGATCGTGATGAAATGGTTCATGTGCTCCAAGGGGTCGTCCGCCCCGTCGTATGACTCGATGTTGGGGAGCTTGAATCCGATCAAGATCGGATGCAACAAAACTTTGGGCGCCAATGGCGTGCCGTTGCGGATGGGGTGGTGTACAAACGTGGCTTGTCTACCGACCCGACCATACTTTTCGGCTATCAGCTCTCGAATCTCGTCGCGAGTGAGCCTCCCTACGATGTTCCCGGGGCCGACTGCCCCCCGGTGCTGTTGTTGAGGGCCAACTTCAGGCGCCCTAGGCAGATGAGCGGGGTGCGCCGAGCTTGCTGCTTTAGAGTACTCTTCAGAGACGTCTTCTTGACGGACCTTTAGAACATAAGTTGGGGGTGGAGGAGGCTGGTTGACTGGTGTGGGGGGTGCACCAGTTGGGGGTGGAGGAGGCTGGTTGACTGGTGTGGGGGGTGCACCAGGAGCCTTGGCAGCCTCTATGTTCCTGAGGAGGGCCAACATCTCAGTTTGATGTTCCTCCATCTGGCGCACGCGCCCCTCGAGCCCAGCAACGGGTGCAGGGACCGCCTCCTCCAGGTGAGGCGCGTTGATGAGGGATGTGTCAGAGCGAGATCAACTCGTCCCTCTAGGGTTGATCCTTCGGTCGTGCGGGCGTTTCGTCTTGCCATGTATGCCGGTCATGAGTATCGCTGTATAACAGATTCTGTCTTCAGATCCTTTGTAGAGCTTCAGGAACACCGTTTCCACAGACAACGTCAAACTATTGCGGTCAGCTTGAGGCTCCGGTAAACCGGTCTAAAATCGGACTGTCTTAGTTCGAGAGTGGTCGAGCTCGCAAAGACACAAACTGTTAATGTAGAATGTCACGGCTTACAAGGAGATTTTTTTTAACTTAGAAAATCCCAGAAAAGGGTAAAAAACCACTTGGCTGGGGCTGTGCCGACCAAATTTCTACTATCTTGATGATGTTACACTACTTTGTAAAGAATGCGAGGGAGGCAGACCACCACTCGTTACAATAGTTGAGAGATACGAAGAGAGGGTTGCTAAGTATTTTCTATTGTACAGAGGGGAGCGCTACGCTCTGAGCACTCTGAAGTCTTCTGTCGGAGTTTGAAAGCTGGAGGGGCGCGTTCTGCACGACTTGTAATATGCGGCTTGTCTTTTGTTGTAAACGGAGGAGTCTGGCGTTAAAGCTTGTTGCTGAATGAAGGGTGCAATGTGCGCGGAGTGTGTTGGCTGGTTGCAAAGTGCATGCAGGGTTAAGCGTGCGTAGGCTGGAACGTGCTCAAGGTAGAACGTGCGCAGGGGCGCTCGAAGGAGATCAAAGATCTTCGCGGGTTTTCGAAGACGCTTGAAAATCTTCGAAGGCGCAAGGAGATCTTCAAGGGATTCCTCAAGCAGTTCTATCACGTGCAAGAGGCGAAGTGGGAGGAGAAAATGATGGAATGGAAGGAGGGTCTGGGTCCCTATTTATAGTTTTTATGAGTGGCGTGTCTGTAAATAAATTGTGGTTATGATAGTTGTGTGATTATCCACACACTATAACCAATTTATGCTCATTTTATTGGAGGTTTGTGGTTATTCGCAGACCACAACCACGTACGTATTATACGCACACCAATTAACAATATGGTTATGCGCTCACCATAACCATATTATTTGTTATACGCGGACAATTATGCATGCTTTCGTTATACACATGCCGATTTCTTATATTTTTTGATGCCCGTTTTTAGGAAATTTACTACGTGTACACCCATCACGGGGTTCAGTTATGTGCACCCCTGTGATGGGTGGTTACGTCGGGGTGATTACGCGGCGATCGAATGACGACGACTAAGCGGTAGTCGAGGGACCGGCCGACGGCGGTCAGACAGTGGCGGTTGGCGGTGAGACCCATCCGACGAGGGCCGGCGGGGGCCGACTGTGCGCCCAAAGGGGGTCGGCGGTTCGGCCGGCCGGCGGTGCTGCTGGCCATGTGGCGGTTTGCCGGCCGGCCTTGCGGCTGCTCGCATGGGGCGCGCGACCAAGGAACCACGCTGCGGCGGCTGCCGACCGGCCTCTTAGCCTCGCGGCCCCACGCGCGTGGGGCGCGCGGTGTGCGACTGCACGACGGAGGCCAGTGGTGCAACGACGGTCAAGCGGGCGGCCAGTGGTGCGGAGGATTCGCCGTGCGCGGTGCGTGTGCGGCCGTTTGGGGCGGTTCCATCACAGGGTTAGTGAGGTTGACTTTGGTCAACTTCACTTAGCCCCCATGACCCTCACTAAGTTAGTAGAGGATGTGAGAAATTCTAGCTATTTGCATCTTGAAATTCCTATAAATGGAGGATGGCGATAGTGATGGGGATCGACTGTACGTTCGTGATCGGAGGAGATCGGTCCACCATGTGGAGGGACTCGTTTTTGCTGATTTGTCGTTGATTCGTTGATCGGATGCCGATCCGAGACCGCGAGCGCGTCCGGAGTGTCTGTTTTCATTTTATATTTATAGTTTATAATTTTTGGAGTTGTATTTATATTATTTTGGACACCGGGCGTAACAGACGATCATAGCCATTCACGCCTGGTGCTCAGCCTCCCCTCTCATTATAAATAGGGGCAGATGTCCAGGTTTTCAATTCATTGCGGAGTTTGTGAGAAAATCCAAATTTTGGCAATCACTCGTGGTGCGACGCCGTGATCCCGGGGTGCGACGTCCCGATTATCATTTTTTTATTTTATTATAGTTATTTGTTCTTTCCATTCATTTCCCGTCACTGCTCGCTACCCTAAAATCCACGATCTATTCATCCACTTGAAGAAAACCACCCACTCTGCAGTTATCTTCATCTTCCGCAAGTAGGAAACCACTAACTCGACGCCCTGTTCCTCCTCTCCTCATTGGACGACAGGAATAAACTCTTCTAGCCGCTCATTGTTGCATCTTCATCTCCTCTCTCCAGTCCGACTCACCCTCACCGTTTGATCCCTGCAACCGTTCGATGGTGGAGGAAGAGCGGAGCAGTCCAGACGCAAACCGCAAGTCGATCCATGATCTCCTGCAAAACCGTTCACTGTTCATCGTCTTCCCTGCATGAAAACCGCCCCTATTGTTCGTCGTTTCCCTCTGTAACCGCATAGGTACCGCATGTTCTATCTGTGTAAGCTACAAATCTCTCACTCCCGACATTCCTCCATCTCCATAGTTGACGGCTGACTCTGCAACTCTTCATCCAGCGAATCCGAACCATCGTCTTTCCCAGTCATTGCCATTCGAGTCTGTCCAGTTCTCCTTATCCCCAATCTTCACCAAGCCTCAATTCCTACATATTCAAGCCGCCTATTTCAACCGAATCCATACCTCCCCGCCCACATCCTCCCTGACGTGGAACAACACAACAGCAAACAATCTCCCCCTTCCGGTCGTATCCTTCACAGTAGCCGGATCTTCAGTGTTTTTTGAGTATTATTGTTCTTGTGTTATTTATTTTTGTATTAAATATTTTGGGGTGAACCTTGCATATTTTCAGTGGAAATATTATCTGGTCTGTGCTAATTGTTCCATTTCTTTTAAGCCTATAATATTTATTTGTGCAAGTTGTAATGGAAAGCACCTCTCGTGAATACCAATGTGAATTGCTTAAGTACTTGAAAATTACAGGTTCACTTTGTGTAGACTTGTTAAATTATATAATTATTGTTGCTATGATTTAATTCCGGATAAATTGACTGCATGCACACTTCATTTAAATTGGGCTCAATAACATTCATTCACATTCACCTCACACATTCACACACGGTTGCATTGGCGCTTCAACACATTCACATATACACATATATCTTCACATCAGACTGTCCTGCGTCAAATTGGTATCAGAGCCAGGTTATGACTTACTTTTAAATACGCGGGACTAGAACCTATTTGTGTCACCATGTTGTATCATAGTAGTAATTGTTACTCTAACTCTTTATTTGTTAAGCATGAGTCCACCCAATTTACTAATCTTCGATTTGAGGAACCACCACCCGTGTACACTCGACTCCATAAAGTCCCTCCTAGGAGATCTTTGTAACACCCTAACCTAGTTCAACAACCAATCAGCCGTCCGACCGGGTCCAGCGATAAGAAGTAAACTATGAAACAATATTAAAACTGGTACATAACAGACATAAATGAAAAAGACTGAAATATAAGCTTACAACGGAAGTTGAAAATGAAAGTAAGGGTAAAAGTGTACCTCATCAAGCTGAATTTTACAGAACCACTAGAAGAAAAAGAAACAAACCATTGAAAATCAAAAATACTACACAATGTCTGATACATTCACAAATTCTTAAACATTAATATTACAAGTGTCCAATACTAAACAATAAGTTACTAAAAGTAAAACAACAATTTAAAAGGGAAAACAAACTACAGGAGTAAGTGAGTAACTCCAATATTACGCTCATCCTAGGCGCAATTTTTCACTCGAGTCCCATGTAAAAACATGCCCAGACCTGGGTCAGCCCAAATGGAGAGTAAGAAAAACTATTCCTCCTAATGACACTAAAATTGGTTTGAAAAAAATGTATGCATGCTTTTGAAAAACAATTTCTGTGATGTAAAAAACTATACTACGCGTGATTTTCTAAAAACAAAACTAGCAAAATAAATGATTATTCTAATTACTCATAATGTATGAAGTTTACTCAAGTTCTGAATAATTTGGTTAACTAGGAGTTTTTAGGGTTCGATCTAAACTTGAGTTCTCATTTCACTTATGGTTGCTCGTCAACAAGTTCTAGGCAGAGTAGCTCCTACCGCGCAATACTAGTCTAGCGATCCGAGTCTTACTAACAAACCCAAGTGTTCTAGTATCTCACAGACATAGACTCGAATCTACTAATTTTTTGAATCGGGATACATCCCCAAAACAATTTGATTCATTGGGTATACTACAACCCACGAGAAGGATAGTGCACGTCTATCAAGCACGGGAGGAGGTCTCAACCGTGACTAATAAACATCTACTATCTAGTGCTATTCTTCTTGCGAACAGATATGCGTAATAAAGGTAGTCAAATCGATTTAGTCGACTAGCAGCCCTATCCATGGACTTATTATTTCATGTTCGTACATTTATATGAGTGTAAAAAGGTTCCGTACACTATATTAATTCCGGCGGTCTAATTACTAAAGTAATCTCGAAGTTGATAATATTTTACTTATTCTATCTGGATAATTACGGAATTACATATCTCTATCTGCAGTAACAATCTTATGCAACTATACATAGTTTTACTGAGTTAGACAAATACTTCCATGCAAACTATCTGATATGTCTAACCAGAAAGAGTAAGGATTTCTTACCGCAGGGTTGCGACGCTCGTACACTTGACGCGACGACATAACTTTTTGGTTACACCCCCTTAACAGTAGAGGTTATCGATTTCTGAAACGGAGACGGTTATGCCCAAACTAGATTTGTCGATTTCACTGAAACCCCTAAAAAATACTTACTGATTAGGGTAGGGCTTAAGTAGAAATTTTAGCAGAAAAGCTACATAGATATGCAAAATCTGAAATTCCCTATGTACAACCCTGTATTTGCGCAGCGGGGTCCCCAAGCAAGACGTAAGACTTGTTACACATTTGTAAACATTTAGGGGGTTTTGCACTCTTGGAGTCAAATTTATTGTTGATCTACAGGATATTTTAGTAGGGGGATGAAAGACTTACCTAGCTTGCTAATGCTTGATGTACTCTTGGGGGGCGAGGGCGGCAGGAGGCCGACACTCGCCCCGACCCCATTTCAGGGGGCGGGTGCGGCGGGAGGCCGGCACCCGCCCCAGCCTCATCTTGGAGGGCGAGTGTGGCGAGAGGCCGACACTCGCCCCAGCCCGATTTCAGGGGGCGGGTTCGGCGGGAGGTCGGCACCCGCCCTAGCCTCATCTTGGGGGGCGAGTGCGGCGGGAGGCCGACACTCGCCCCAACCCCATTTCAGGGGGTGGGCGCGGCGGGAGGCCGACACCCGCCCCAGCCTCATCTTGGGGGGCGAGATCAGCGGGAGGCCGACACTCTCCCGACCCCATTCCAGGGGGCAGGTGCGGCGGGAGGCCGGCACCCGCCCCGACCTCATCTTGGGGGGCGAGTGCAGCGGGAGGCCGACACTCGCCCCGACCCCATTCCAGGGAGCGGGTGCGGCGGGTGGCCGGCACCCGCTCCGGCATCATCTTGGGGGGGGGGAGTGCGGCGGGAGGCCGACACTTGCCCCGGCCCCATTTCATGGGGCGGGTGCGGCGGGAGGCCGGCACTCGCCCCGACCCAATTTTTAGGGGGGTGCGGAGGGAGGCCAGCTCCCGCCCAGCTCGCCCAGCTTGAGGGTCTCGCCCGGCTTGAAGGTCTCGCCCGGCTTGAGGGTCTGCTATTTTGCCCATGGTGGGCTGCGAATAGCTGTTCAAAACAACGAAGTTTGGCTGTTGACAGACCAGCCCAGAGTATTTCAGTAATTTTAGAGAAGCGGATGTCAGCTATTTGCAGGCCGTTTTCAGAAATCTATAAATAGACCCTTGGGGTGCCTTGGAGAGGAATCCGTTTTTCACCACTCATCTTCTTCCTTCATCCTCCAAGGCACCTAGCTCAACATTGTCTAGGGAGGGAGATCTCAAAGGTCTTCCGGGTGTGAGGTGTGACCTCCGCGCTAAAGCCAAGGGTCATTTCCCAAATTTAGGTCTCTCACCAAGGGACAACTTTGGGAGAAGTAGGTGTGAGCTGTACCCTAGGTCCAAACTCGAGGTGGAATCAAATCTCGGTTCCAACATTTTGGTGCGGTGAGCGTGGACCGCGGCTCATACAGAAGTCCCCAAGCAAGGCGTTCCATGGCTGGAGATCATGAAGGTGGTGATGACCCCGACCAGCTCCCCAACCCAACACCCTTTGTAGGGAGAGAAGAGTTCATGACATCCATCAAAGGCATCATGGAGATGCTGTGAAGTATTGCTCCCCGGGGTGACTACTCAACTCCCACCCCCCAGGAACCAGCCTCCAGGGGTCTCGACGATCCAGCCTCCAGGGGTCTCGGCGATCCAGCTTCCGGGGGTCTAGGCGAGATGACCCCAGGAGGGGTGGAAGAAAGTGCATCAGGAAGACGGCCCGGGAAGGAAAGGATGGGAGAGGGGGTCGAGCGAGACCTTACCGGCCGGGAGTTATTCCCCAGCCCGACGAGTGCTAGTCTCCCAGACGAGCAGGTCGCGCGAGTGGAACATGCGAGACCACCAAGTTTGGGGTCACCCTTCAGCGAGCTGATTGTTTCAGCTCCCGTTCCCGAGGGGTTCAGGGAGCCTGACATGACTTACTATACCGTGAAGGATGACCCCGTCCAGCACCTGTAGTGGTTCGAAGATGCGGTCTCTATCAGGCCGATGACAGATGCATTCAAATGTCGCCTCTTCGCGATCACGTTGAAGGACAAGGCAAGAGATTGGTTCCATCAACTCCCATCGAGATCGATCTACGGGTTCGAAGACTTGTGTCGGAGTTTTCAGCTTCGCTTCTCAACTTCTAAAAAGAGTAGGAAGAGTCCCGACTCCATCTTCCTGATAAGACAGAGGGCGGAGGAGTCGTTCGCCCAATATGTGGACATATTCCAAGAAGAGATCCTGGAGATCCAGGAGATGCCGGGGTATGCCCTCCAGATAGCGTTTACAGTGGGGTTGCGTGAGGGGCTTTTCAAGATGAGTCTGACCCGAAGGGCCCCCCTATCCTTCGAGGAGCTTATGGAAAGGGCGGCAGAGGAGATAGCAACTAAGGCGGCCAACCCGGCGTTTGTCAAGAAGTTGACAAGGTTAACAAAGGCAGAGTTGAAGGAGCAAGGTGGCTCGGGGCATCAGAAGGGAAGAAGGAGAGAAGAACAGAGATCTCAGGGGTTCCAGGGACCTCAGGAGGGTCCAGAGCCAGGTTGGAGGCAACAGGGAGCGCCCGTTCAGGGTCTAGGAAGAGGTCTCGTCCAGGGTGGGGGGAACTTCCATGGAGGCCAACGGTGGTTTAACTTCCAGAGGCAAGCCCCTAGGCAGCTTCTACCCCCACCACAACAAGCCATGACGATATGAAGAGGGGGAAGATGTAACGGGAGAAATCACCCAGCCCGTCGAAGAAGGGAAGGAAGAGTGTTGCCATACTATGACTTCCACAAGGTAGAGGGTCACTCCACAGCTACCTACCCTGAATTCCTGGAATTGAGAGAGGCGAGAGGCCCAGCCCAGCCACAGCTACTGGTACAGATTGAAGTTCTACCCAGAGAGGGGGGAGATGACGTATGTGAGGACCGGGTCGACATAGGACCCCGAAGAGGTATAGAAGTGATCCACAGTGGAGTGGGGATCGAGGCCACTCGAAAGGCAAGTCTCCATGTCATGTACCGTCGGAGCGTCGCTTCGACATCCCAGACCCCACCCCCAGAGGAGATCACCTTCTCAATGAAGGACATGACTGATCATGAGGATCCGTTCTGCGATGCGCTGGTCATCTAGACAGTCATCGAAGGCTACACCGTCTCCCGGATCTTGGTTGACAATGAGAGATCTGTCAACGTCGTTTTCAAGAAGGCGTTTGACGAGATGAAGGTGAAACCAAGGAGGGTATTGGCCTCGAACGGACCCCCGTTCGGATTTTCAGGAGAAAGGAAGGAGGTAGAAGGTGAAGCCGGTCAACATGTGAAGTTGGGGGGTCCTCAAGGAACTGCCGGTTCGTCATTGTTGACGCTCGGAGCAGTTACAACGTCATCTTTGGGAGACCCCTTATCAGTGCCTTTCGTTGTGTGCCATCGTCCTTCCACCAGTGCCTCAAGTTTAATACTGGGGGGATCCAAGTCAGGGTCAGGGTAGACCCCAGGATGGCAAGACAGTGCTACGTCACGGTCGTCAACACCATCTCCTGGCTAGCCAGGGCAGAGGAGATGGAGAAGATCATGAAGAGCTTGAGCAGGATAGAGGTATAAGAGGAGAAGAAGGTACGGGTGCTGGCCTCCCGCCGCACCCTCCCTAAAAATTGGGTCAGGGCGAGTGTCGGCCTCCTGCCTGGCTTGAAAGTTTCGCCCGGCTTGAGGGTCTGCTATTTTGCCCATGGTGAGCTGCGAATAGCTGTTCAAAACAACGGAGTTTGGCTGGTGGCAGACCAACCCAGGGTATTTCAGTAATTTTAGAGCAGCGGATGTCAGCTATTTGCAGACCGTTTTCAGAAATCTATAAATAGACCCTTGGGGTGCCTTGGAGAGGAATCCGTTTTTCACCACTCATCTTCTTCCTTCATCCTCCAAGGCACCTAGCTCAACATTGGCTAGGGAGGGGGAGATCTCAAAAGTCTTCCGGATGTGAGGTGGGACCTCCGCGCTAAAGCCAAGGGTCATTTCCCAAATTCAGGTCTCTCACCAAGGGACGACTTGTGAGAAGTAGGTGTGAGCTGTACCCTAGGTCCGAACTTTAGGTGGAATCAAATCTTGGTTCCAATATTTTGGTGCGGTGAGCGTGGACCACGACTCATACAAAAGTCCCCAAGCAAGGCGTTCCATGGCGGGCGATCATGGAGGTGGTGATGACCCCGACCAGCTCCCCAACCCAACACCCTTTGTAGGGATGGAAGAGTTCATGACATCCATCCAAGGCATCATGGAGATGCTGTGAAGTATTGCTTCTCGGGGTGACTGCTCAACTCCTCCCCCCAAGAACTAGCCTCCAGGGGTCTCGGCGATCCAGCCTCCAGGGGTCTCGGCGATCCAGCTTCCAGGGGTCTAGGCGAGATGACCCCAGGAGGGGTGGAAGAAAGTGCATCAGGAAGACGGCCCAGGAAGGAAAGGATGGGAGAGGGGGTCGAGCGAGACCTTACCGGCCGGGAGTTATTCCCCAGCCCGGCGAGTGCTAGCCTCCCAGGCGAGCAGGTCGCGCGAGTGGAGCATGCGAGACCACCAAGTTGGGGGTCACCCTTCAGTGAGCTGATTGTTTCAGCTCCCATTCCCGAGGGGTTCAGGGAGCCTGACATAACTTACTATACCGGGAAGGATGACCCCGTCCAGCACCTGCAGTGGTTCGAAGATGCGGTCTCTATCAGGCCGATGACGGATGCATTCAGGTGTCGCCTCTTCGCGATCACGTTGAAGGACAAGACAAGAGATTGGTTCTATCAACTCCCAGCGAGATCGATTTACGAGTTCGAAGACTTGAGCCAGAGTTTTCAGCTTCGCTTCTCAACTTTTAAAAAGAGTAGGAAGAGTCCCGACTCCATCTTCCTGATAAGACAGAGGGCGGAGGAGTCGTTGACCCAATATGTGGACATATTCCAAGAAGAGATCCTGGACATCCAGGAGATGCCGCGGTATGCGCTCCAGATGACGTTTACAGTGGGGTTGCGTGAGGGGTTTTTCAAGATGAGTCTGACCCGAAGGGTCCCCTATCCTTCGAGGAGCTGATGAAAAGGGCGGCAGAGGAGATAGCAACTAAGGAGGCCAACCCGGCGTTTGTCAAGAAGTTGGCAAGGTTAACAGAGGCAGAGTTGAAGGAGCAAGGTGGCTCGGGGCATCAGGGGGGAAGAAGGAGAGAAGAGCAGAGATCTCAGGGGTTCCAGGGACCTCAGGATGGTCCGGAGCCAGGTTGGAGGCAACGGGGAGGGCCCGTTCAGGGTCCAGGAAGAGGTCTCGTCCAGGGTGGGGGGAACTTCCATGGAAGCCAAGGGAGGTTCAACTTCCAGAGGCAAGCCCCTAGGCAGCTCCTACCCCCACCATAACAAGCCATGACGATAGGAAGAGGGAGAAGATGTAAGAGGAGAAATCACCCAGCCCGTCGAAGAAGGGAAGGAAGAGTGTTGTCATACTGTGACTTCCACCAGGTAGAGGGTTACTCCACAACTACCTGCCCCGAATTCCTGGAATTGAAAGAGGCGAGAGGCCCAGCCCAGCCACAGCTGCCGGTACAGATTGAAGAAGTTCTACCCAGAGAGGGGGGAGATGACGTATGTGAGGACCGGGTCGACATAGGACCCCAAAGAGGTATAAAAGTGATCCACGGTGGAGTGGGGATCGAGGCCACTCGAAAGGCAAGTCAACATGTCATGTACCGTCGGAGCGTCGCTACGACATCCCAGACCCCACCCCCAGAGGAGATCACCTTCTCAATGAAGGACATGCCTAATCATTAGGATCCGTTCTGCGATGCGCTGGTTATCCAGACAGTCATCGAAGACTACACCGTCTCCCGGATCTTGATTGATAACGGGAGATCTGTCAACGTCGTTTTCAAGAAGGCGTTTGACGAGATAAAGGTGGAACCAAGGAGAGTATTGGCATCGGACGGACCCCTGTTCGAATTTTCAGGGGAAAGGAAGGAGGTAGAAGGTGGAGCCGGACTCCAGGTGAAGTTGGGGGGACCACAAGGAACTGTCGGTTCGTCATTGTTGATGCTCCGAGCAGTTACAATGCCATCTTTGGGAGACCCATCATCAGCGCCTTTCGTTGTGCGCCATCGTCCTTCCACCAGTGCCTCAAGTTTAACACTGGAGGGATCCAAGTCAAGGTCAGGGTAGACCCCAGGATGACAAGACAGTGCTACGTCACGACCGTCAACACCATCTCCTGGCTAGCCAGGGCAGAGGAGATGGAGAAGATCATGGAGAACTTGAGCAGGATAGATGTATCAGAGGAGAAGAAAGCGAATGACGACCATCATGCCCAAGCAGCCTGAAGAGACCTTACTCCGAAAAAGTCTTTTTCCCTTTATGTTTTTGTAATGAGCTCCACCACTGACCAGCTGGGTCAGGAGGTCATGTATCTTGAAATTTTCCCTGTTTGAGGATGTTGAATTTAGTGTGATTCGAATGACGTGCATAAACCAACCCCGAGAGGATCTCCTCACCCAGGCTCTCACTAGCTGGATGAGTCGAATGTGCCTCAGTGGAGAGAAGGTACCAACCCCAAGAGGATCTCTTCACCAGGCTCTCACTAGCTGGATGGGTCGAATGTGCCTCGGTGGAGAGTAAGTTCCAACCCCGAGAGGATCTCCTCACCCAGGCTCTCACTAGCTGGATAGGTCTAATGTGTCTCAGTGGAGAGTAAGTTCCAACCCCGAGAGGATCTCCTCACCCAGGCTCTCACTAGCTGGATGGGTCGAATGTGCCTCGGTGGAGAGTAAGTTACAACCCCGAGAGGATCTCCTCACCCAAGCTCTCACTAGCTGGATGAGTCGAATGTGTCTCGGTGGAGAGAAGGTTCCACCCCCGAGAGGATCTCCTCACTCAGGCTCTCACTAGCTGGATGAGTCGAATGTGCCTCGGTGGAGAGTAAGTTCCAACCCCGAGAGGATTTCCTCACCCAGGTTTTCACTAGCTGGATAGGTCGAATGTGCCTCGGTGGAGAAAAAGTTCCTACCCGGAGGGGATCTCGCCACCCAGGCTCCCATTAGCTGACATGGTAGGTTGATCTCTCGGAGAGGCCAAGTATTTTCGACTCCAAGAGTTCCACACTCAGCGAATACGTTGGGTTGGATGTTTCTTTCCGAGCATGCAACTCTCTCGAAAAAACGAGGATTGTGTACTACCCCGTATTCGCGGAGCGGGGTCTACAAGCAAGGCGTAAGACTTGCTACACATTTGTAAGCTTTTAGGGGGTTTTACACTCTTGGAGTCAAATTTATTGTTGATCTGCATGATATTCTAGTAGGGGGACAAAATACTTGCCTAGCTTGCTAGTGCTTGGTGTACTCCTAGGGGGCGAGTGCGCCGGAAGGGGGACACTCGCCCCAGCCTCATTTCAGGGGGCGGGTGCGGCGGGAGGTCGGCACCCGCCCCAGCCTCATCTTGGGGGTGAGTGCGGCGGGAGGCCGACACTCGCCCCGACCCCATTTTAGGGGGCGGGTGCGGCGGGAGGCTGACACCCGCCCCAGCCTCATCTTGGGGGGCGAGTGTGGCGGGAGGCCGGCACTCGCCCCGGCCCCATTTCTGGGGGCGGGTGCGGCAGGAGGCCGACACCCGCCCTAGCCTCATCTTGCGGGGCGAGTGCGGCGGGAGGCCGACACTCGCCCCAGACCCATTCCAGGGGGTGGGTGCTGCGGGAGGCCGACACCCTCCCCGACCTCATCTTGGGGGGCGAGTGCGGCGGGAGGCCGACACTCGCCCCAGCCCCATTCCAGGGGGCTGGTGCGGCGGGAGGCCGACACCCGCCCCAGCCTCATCTTGGGGGGCGAGTGCGGCGGGAGGCCGACACCCGCCCCGACCTCATCTTGGGGGGCGAGTGCGGCGGGAGGCCGACATTCGCCCCGGCCCATTTCAGGTGGCGGGTGCGCCGGGAGGCCGCACCCGCCCCGACCCAATTTTTTTTTTTTTTTTTTGGGGGGGGGGGGGGTGCGGCGGGAGGCCAGCACGCACCCAGCTCGCCCGGCTTGAGGGTCTCGCCCGGTTTGAAAGTCTCGCCCGGCTTGAGGGTCTGTTATTTTGCCCCAGGTGGGCTGTGAATAGCTGTTCAAAACAACGGAGTTTGACTGTTGGCAGACCAACCCAGGGTATTTCAGTAATTTTAGAGCAGCGAATGTCGGCTATTTGCAGGCCGTTTTCAGAAATCTATAAATAGACCTTTGGGGTGCCTTGGAGAGGGATCCGTTTTTCACCACAACTCATCTTCTTCCTTCATCCTCCAAGGCACCTAGCTCAACATTGACTAGGGAGGGGGAGATCTTAAAGGTATTCCGGGTGTGATGTTGGACCTCCGCGCAAGAGCCAAGAGTCATTTCCCAAATTCATTTCTCTTACCAAGGGACGGTTTGGGAGAAGTAGGTGTGAGCTGCACCCTAGGTCCGAACTGTAGGTAGAATCGAATCTCGGTTCCAACACCCTATGGGAGCTAACATATCCCAAAAATTTGATGGAGGGAAGAGATCATTACTAGCAAATCTCGACACCATTAGAGTTGTCGGAAAGAGGGGATATCCTCGACTTCCAGATACGAGGAAGTGAGATCTAAGAGAAACAACTGCAACTTCAAAAAGTTGATAGGGGTTGCAGGAGATGGCAAATACACTAAGATAGTAGGGTACCTGACCTCAACGGAAGAAGAAAAGAGACAAAACGACTGGAGGGGGTTTCAATCCTCCCAGGAGAAAGATTGCCAGCCTTCACGAGTAGCGCAAAGGCACCGCCTCCGGTTCTGGAAAAAGGAGGCAGGAGAGGTGCTCACTCCCGCCGTCAGTGTCAAAGGATGCGGAATGCGTCGCTGGAGCCGCACCGTCGGAAGCCAGGAATGAAAAGAAATGCACGGCTATGTCCAATAGGGTTTGCGGGATTTAACCGAGCGAACATGGAGCGGTTTCAGAAACTGCTTACGTGGCTAACCGGCACCCCTTTTTGGGGATGTATTTGGGATTTCATTTTAAGTTTCAAAATTTTCCATTTTCCTAATACTTAGAGATATTTATATGTTACGCACTCGCGCTAAAATTCATATACGCCAAAAATAACTGAACGGCTAAGGAAAAAAATCCACTACTTAAAGCTCAAGGTTTATACATACTAAATTTATACCTCGACCAAACTCTGCCTCGAACAATTATGCTCGAGACTAGACCCTGCAAATTTATATTTTATTTTGTGTCAATATACAGATGTTACAATCTTTACGATACCTCGAGGATTATCCTCGATCACAGTACACCACTTCTAGAGATCGTGTTGATCCACCAATACGATCTCGTTATGATAAAGATGAGCATTATTATGATTGTCGTCGTTCTTATTCCCGCACTCGAGTGGATCTTATCGGCCCTTCGACACGATATTATGATAATAGAGTTCAATATCGTTCAGGACGCCGTCATTACACATCCCCTCTATTTGAGGAATCTGATTCTACATATGCACAACCACCACCACATGTTCGTAGTACCCACGCCCACCCACGAGTACAACGTGATTATGTGGTGGACGACTGTCACGATGACCCTCAAAATCCTACAGAGGTCACTCTCACCAAGATTATATGCCACGTAGTGATTTTCCTAGTGTACCGAAGACGGACATGACAAAGGCTGAATTTCAGCAATGGGTCCTTAGGATGTTCGATCAATTAGATGCACAATTTGATGATCTACACACCCGCATTGTCGCCATTGAGGGTCGGCGAGAACTCACCACTTCCCAAAGCTGGGAAACTTCATCCACTCCATCTGATATTCTATTAGAAGCAGAGCAGGTTGCCCTCCCAACACAAGATGTGTGGAGTCAACCCCCGCGAGAGTCTGTTCCACTAGGAGAGCCTACCGTTGATTCTATATCTAATAGCTTTCTATTGAGCGTGAACTTTTCACATACATCACCCGATGGAGCGCCGAGTTGCATCACGATCGGAAGTCGAGAGCTTAGTAGTGATCTCGAGGTAGCCACTTCTCCCCTTTCCAGGAGAACGACCCCTTTTGATGGCTTGCTTTTGGAGGACCGTCATTCTAGTGCTTGGTCCTTTGATGACCCTCCTATTGAGCCTCCAGATGAGCCACCTCGTTCTTGTGTGGATGAAATTCATGTGAATGACACACTAGAGTCGCATCATAGTGTTGGTGCCTATGATTTTTTACTTTGGTGATCAACATTTATATAAGAGCATTCTAGATATTTTTGGAGCACACGTGAATACTCGCCACGTTTGTAACGAATTTTATTATACTCCACCCGGAGAACCCCAAAATGAGCCACATGTTGATCCACCGTTCATTTGGAAGATATCCGTCTTTTACAGAATATTCGAGTTTGAGAGTACGCTCATTGACTCGATGAACTTATATCCTCTCACCTACACTTGCAGGGACAGTTTACATACTACATTGACATATCTTTTCACTGATATCTCAGATATTCATTTAAGTGTCCATCGCCCCCGCGATGAATTCTTCTATGACCCACCGCCCGAGCCTCCTGATCACGTCCCTATTTAAGGAGTTTCTTATAGGACCTAAAACTCCTTGTTTGTAGAGTTGAGCATGTTAGAAGTTCATATTTTACATTTGTTGTTTGTTCATTTTCATTTAATGCATGATTCATCTGTGTTGTGTGAGTCGCACATGTTTGTTTTGCACAAGCGAGCTACATTTTTCGGGTGTGCGAGCATGCCATGATCGGACTTTGCAAGGAGGGGCTCCCAAAAGGAGCCGCTACTAAACTACAACTTAAGCGAATGAGTCTTGATAGGGTTATAAAGAAAGTTGAGACAAATGCCTATGAGATCGATTTTCATGCAGATATGGGTATTCATCCCTTATTTAATACGAAGATGTCACACATTACTTTGATTCTCTCGAGCATAGGAACCCACACCTTGAGCTTCTTTCACACCCTCCCATGGACCCATACCTTGAGTTTCTTTGTTATCTTCCCAGTTACAGCTTTACACTTCCCCTGTTCATCCTAGATGTGCACCCACGGATTTGCCTGCACCTCCTATGATTCTACCAGATTTTCTGGATACACCAACACGAGAGGTGAGAGTTGAGGGCATGAGTGATATTGTGATGAGTGCACCACTATTACAGACGGTCCTTCTTGCCGTTACTTGGTGCACTGGAGTGGACACCACTACTACACCTTTGCTGCTGTTTGGATATTGGAGACTGCTTGTTGGACTTCCCCCGATCTTCGACTACAACATATTCATCTTCATTCCTCGGAGATGAATGTTTTTCAGTCGGGGAGAATTGATGGGGATCGACCGTACGTTCGTGATCGGAGAAGATCGGGCCATCACGTGGCGGGACTCGTTTTTGCTGATTTGTCCTTTGTTCATTTCTCGGATCGCCGATCCGAGACCGTGAGCGCGTCCAGAGTGTCCGTTTTTATTTTAGATGTATATTTTATAATTTTTGGAGCTGTATTTATATTATTTTGGACATCGGGCGTAACGGACGATCATAGCCCTTCATGCCGGGTGCCCAACCGCCCCTCTAGTTATAAATAGGGGCGGATGTCCAGGTTTTCAATTCCTTGCAGAGTTTGTGAGAAAATCCAGATCACGGCAATCACTCGTGGTGCGACGCCGCGATCCCTGGGTGCGACGTCCCGGTTATCATTTTTTGCGTTTTATTTTAGTTATTTCTTCTTTCCATTCATTTCCCGTCACTGTTCGCTGCCCTAAAATCCACGATCTATTCATCCCCTTGAAGAAAACCGCCCACTCTGCAGTTATCTCCATCTTCCGCAAGTAGGAAACCGCTAACTCGACGCCCTGTTCCTCCTCTCCTCCTTGGACGACAAGAATAAACTCTTCCAGCCGCTCGTTGTTGCATCTTCATCTCCTCTCACAAGTCCTACCCATCCTCACAGTTTGATCCCTGCAGCCGTTCGACGGTGGAGGAAGATCAGAACAGTCCAGACGCAAACCGCAAGTCAATCCACGATCTCCTGCAAAACCGCTCACTGTTCAGCGTCTTCCTTGCATGAAAACCGCCCCTACTGTTCGTCGTTCCCCTCTGTAACCGCAGAGGTACCACATGTTCTCTCTGTGTAAGCTACAGATCTCTGTAACTCTTCATCCAGCGAATCCAAACCATCGTCTCTCCCAGTCATTGCCATTCTAGTCCGTCCAGTTCTCCTTATCCCCAATCTTCACCAAGCCTCAATTCTTACATATTCAGGCCGCCTATTCCAACCAAATCCATACCCCCCTCCCCCATCCTCCCTGACGTTGAACAACACAACAACAAACAATCTCCACCTTCCGATCGATCCTTCACAGCAGCCGGATCTTCAGTGCTTTGTGAGTATTATTGTTCTAGTGTTATTTATTTTTGTATTGAATATTTTGGGGTGAACCTTGCATATTTTAAGTGGAAATATTATATGGTATGTGCTATTTCTTCTATTTCTTTTAAGCCTATAATATTTATTTGTGCAAGTTGTAGTGAAAAACACCTCTCGTGACTTCCAACGTGAATTTATTAAGTGCTTGAAAATTACAGGTTCACTTTGTGTAGACTTGTTAAATTATATAATTATTGTTGCTATAATTTAATTCCGGATAAATTGATCGCATGCACACATTATTTTAATTGGGCTCAATAACATTCATTGACATTCACCTCACACATTCACTCACGGTTGCCTTAGCGCATCAACACATTCACATATACACATATCTTTACATCGGACCGTCCTGCGTCAGATAAACTGCTTTGTTGCAGTGTATATGATTAGAAAGTTTGGTGAAGGATGTCAATCATGTGCATGCCTTTTGTCAGTCGTGGCTCATATACTCCACTTTATTTATTAGAAGGATTTTGACAATGGTGGAAAATTGAGAGTCAATTGTAGTGATAAAAGAACAGAAAATGCTAAGGATCTCAAACTGATTATGTTGATAGTCAATTCAATCTAGATTTATCATCAATGAAAGTTGAAAATATTTAAAACCAGATACACCAAAAGTTTTGTAGAGATCTCAAATATCACAGTGCACTAAGAAAACAATACATCACTTAAAGAGAGGAGGATGTTTCCCATAGGTACAATTGCACAAGACTCTCAAGAAAAGTCAGAAAGATATACATAAAAGAAAGCATGCCTGAGGATTGGTATGTGAGGATGTCTGAAGCGGAGATGCCAGTCAACCTTGGAGATCGAATCAAGGACCTGAGTAAGTCAAAATGTAAAGCCCATTGTTAGACCATCCTCCATCAATAATATTCTTGGTCCAAAGATGTAGCATAAAAGGAGAGGAAAACGAGGTACATAGCAATTATTAGACTGTGTTATATGGGTAACAAAAAGTAAATTGAAATCAGGGACATGATGAGGCAAAGAAAGGTTGATGGAAGCAGTGAGGGACATTATTCCACTCCTAAATAGGGGTGGTGCCGTGGTGGCACCATTAACAACAAATATACATAAGAGGTGGTTTTGATATATTTCAATGATCCTTGCGGTGTCATATGGACTGCAATACCTAGTTTACAATCCAACATGCACTAATGATTTGCGCGATGCATCTTCCATAGAAGCGAAGGAGACATGAGCTTGAGTTGGAGAAAATACTCCCTACGCTCATGTCTCCTACACTTATATGGAAGATGCATTGTGCGTATCTAATACCTTCAGTGTGTTTCAACATACCGTAGGAGAAAATACTATCATGGTGGCCTTTCCCACCATGTTGATGAGGCCCCTGTGGTGGATGTCCGCCAACATAACCTATAGTTGGGAGAGGAGCATGAGGAGCCTGATGTGGGTTGAGGGCTTCTTTTGCTTGGAGATAGCTTCAAGAACTATAACATGTGTCAGACAAGGAAGACCTTGTAGTGGAAGTGATGAAAACATTGGATCTAATTGCATGGAGATGTGCGTGTGGAGGGGGAGGGGGCGTCAGAATAACAATTATGACAACTTTCTTTGAGCCAGTGCAGTCAAATCAGTAGTCAGGAGATGAATGATTATCGAGGAGATCATAGAAGTGTCGCAACTATCCTAGCTTGAATAGAACAAGTGTAGCTCGTTCTACATAGACTTACCACGTTGGCTTAGCTGATTTATGTTCTATAAAATGATCGTGTGGAACTTTCTCCATGGAATTCATTGTTCAAGCCTGAATACATTCATCACCACGGAGTCACCGTTTAGTGGTGAAAGAAATCTCGTGTCACGTGATGTAGTCTCTGCATATTAAGAGTACGATCAAAGGAGTTAGCTCATTGAGGATAGTTGTCCTGACTAGTGAGAGTAAGGGTAGAAGTATGGAGTTCCTCACAAAGAGAAGATAATGCTGGAGCATTGCTGGAGTCATTAAAGTGTCCATAACCATAAGGTAGCGAATGCAAAATTAAAAACTAGCAGGAAGTCATCAACCTCAACATTGGAGAAAATGATCAACTTAGATGGAGAGAGGAAGATGACATCGTTTGGAAATGACACTGGCTGGAGATTCTGAACAAAGGAAATCAACTTGAGATTCCTTGTAGGAAAGAGGTTTGACAACGACATGATCACTCAAAATCAGGGTCAAAAATCAGATGTCGGCGATATGTCAGATTACGTTTAAATTGTCAGGATAAGTTTTTAAATGCCGGATGTTGGAGACATGTTAGAGATATAAAAAAAACAAATGTCTATACCTCATCAATAAAAATATTTTTATAAATAGTAATTAGTATAAAAGTAAAATCTCGCACAAGTAAACAAATAATTAATAATAAATATCCTAAAATAAAGCCGAAGAGCATTTAAAATAAAATATTAGTAACGCACCACAACTACTATTAATAAATATTCAAAACAAATACAAATAGATACATTGTAATTTTATTTAGATAATTCTATGTTTTGTAGTAAATAAAGAAGATTTAAAGACTAAATATCTTTGATTGATAACTTTTCTCAGGCTTAATAAGTTTTTGTTAAAAATATAAAAATCATTAAATGATAAATATCTTGAATGTTTTAATATTTTGTTTGATGTGAGCTAAGAAAGATATAGTGTGAATGTTGTATAAAATTGATTGCATAAATAATACTTATAAAAGAGAATGAAACAATAAGTCATTAAAGTGTCTATATTTTATTAAATGAGATGACCTATTTTTCATGAAAAAAATTGTTTTCCCTAAAAAACTTGTTGAGCTCATACGGCGACAAAACACTGTTCATGACGATCAAACGACATGTCAAAAGTCTGCATGAATGGAAGAACAAAATAGCAAGAGATGCTTCAATGTCACAAACGCGTTTGTAGGGAAGAAGCTCGACCACGATCCAAAGAACAAGAACATGACATTGAGAGCTGTTGCAGTGCTGCACAAACACGACGGGAGGGAAGAAGCTTATGCACGACAATGAAACTGATGAGCTACGATGACGGCGGCACCGTTTTAACGCGAGAGCTCCGATCGCTAGGCCATGGACCGTAGCCAGTGGGTTGGAAAATTCCTTCTCTACATTCTTAAGATTAGATCGAATGACCCTTTTTATACAAAGGGGGTTCCATGTACAAAACAGCTAAAGAAATAGGGATATGCCTATCACAAATTTGTAATTGGTGTACGGTTGATTAAAGCCCTCCTTCTATACAGGTTTGCTGGACAATGTTGTTAGTGATTACTTATGGGCAAAAGCCATCTTGCTCACTACAACAACTGTAGCAGCTGCTGGTCTCACAATTCAGGTCCCAATAGCTGCCATTGTGGATTCGATCACCGGCCATGCCCCTCGTCTTTTAGATTACATTGGAGCTGTTTCTATCATTCTCGGCTTTGTCGGGATCAACATCCCTTCGTTTGAGAAACCCCTGATAGAAGAAGATACTGAGGATATTGTTGATGCAAATCATGACCAGGACACACCAGCCCTTACTCTGGGCACTTAAATTTGGTTCGATGTTTGAGGATATCTCGGAAATAAGTTTGGATTTTCGCTCCGATCGAAGACAACGAGCTTGTTAACGATCGAAGCTTTGCGAAGACTAAAATTGAATCGAGTCGAGCCTATACCAACAGATTGGAATATGCATGTAGGTGTGTATGTATATGTTCATGCCTTGTATGTATGCATAGATTTGAATAAATGTATATGCCTGAGACTTGTAGTTATGGACTAAGAAATTGTGGCAGGAGATAGAAAACAGATCAAACAGCAGTTTTTGCTTGAAATTCAGCTGTGTTAAATTTTTCTATATTTTTAAGAAATCATTCTATTACTTTAAATTTTCAGCTATTTTTTTTAAAAAGGAAATGCCCAATCATTTTGCCTCTTATATGAAAGATCTTTGGTCTCTAAAACGTGATTGTTTTTTAAAAAATTTTGGTGACGTCTGAGTGTGTTGTTTAGCTTTAGCCCATTTTGATATCTTAAACTAAGGCTCCGTTTGAGGGGACTTATTTTCCCCGGTCAAGCGGTTACGACCGCATGAATCGGACAATAATTTATGGTCGATTCATGCGGTCGTAACCGCTTGACTGGTGAAAATAAGTCCCCCCAAACGGAGCCTAAATGATTATAGGCGGAGGAGCCCAAGATCTATATTAAGTGCACAATGACATGAGTTTTGTTATGTGAGATTAAATTCTCAGTACCTGCAATGACAATCTTTGCTCATATGTGAGACTAAATTCTCAGTCACCAGATGTGCTAGCTCTTGTTCTCAGTTAATAGGACTGCCATTATATGATATACTAGCAGTAATGCTTGTCCATGTGCAATGCATGACGAAAACAACACCTCACCATCACTCGAGTGAATCCGCGTACTATGGTTGGTGTGACGCCCTGTGCACCGGCCACTAGTATCTATAAACAATATTTTTTTTTATATTATGCAAATTTTTTGTGATAAAAAAATTAGGTAATACTGATTGAAATCAAATCTCTCATTCTTTCTATGACTCTATTATGATTCACCATGACCAACCCAAAATTTAAGTCTAATATAATATGGATGAAGATGCTAAATAAATACAATAAAGTTTTGTAATAACCATATCAATCACAAACACCCTTCATTTCACTATCTTGAAATTTCTTCTATAGTCACCCGCATACCCCAAGAATTTATAATGGAAATTCGGCAGAGTAAAAAAAATGGGGAGCAAAAATAATCAGCCTTCCATACAACTTAGCTTTCAGCAACTTCCTACAAGGAATTTTTAAAAATATCTGGATTGTTTTAAAAATAAAGAGCCAGAACTTTTAAAAATTTTTGGTGTGCACGTGTGGGAGGTCCGTGCACTGTCGCAGGTAGTTTTAAATTGAAATGGATAAAAGTCCAAACAACATGGCACAGGATCATATAGAAACGTGCGGACAACGATTAGAAATCTCAATAAGACGCTTGTCGCACCCATTAAAAATGAGGAATCCACTTTAATGGAATCTTAATTATCTGATTATTTTATACTATTGTTTTAAATTAAAGCAAATATTATTAAAACAATAGTTACAAAAAAGAAATATTAATTATATAGTATCCAATTTATTTCTAATGAAACTATTGGTTAGCAGTTTTCATTAAACATGGTGTGCTTTGATCAAATAAAAATTTATATGATCCTAGCAACCGTCTATTGATGGATCAAAATAACATTTCATATGGTTTAAAATGTGATTGTTAATCGCGGCCTGATTTTGAGTCGTGTCATGGACAGAACACGACATTTCTTCTCCCCCCAGAGCTCCATCGATGCCCAGTTCTTCTCGAAGATGTTCCCAGTTAAAGGGTATAATGGCTTAATATTCGGGATCCTCCGCACCAGCGGCGGAACTTGGATCTTAATTGAGCTCGGGCACCAAGTATAATATGGCTAACACCTAAGACCATAACTGACTACCAAGAGGTATAGAAAAATACTACAGGTGAACCTGGAAGTACCATACATGAGCTTTCTCCACATATTATGTACAAATTACAAAATAAATCAGTCAAAATTACTATAACAAGACTTACATAATTATAATCAACTGAAGAACAACTCCATCTATTTGCAGTGTAACATTCAGCAGGAAAAAATCTAATTGGAATTGTTCTTTTCATCTTGACATTTCATCAAATAGTTAGTGGTTCATCCCCAAACTCCATTAACTTCAAAGTTTAGCATCCTTTTCAATTTCAAAAAGTTGCATCATCTTCCCGTAATCTTCTTAATCCCCTTATCAAAATGCATTACTCTTCCACATATAAATTAACTAATTCAGTTAGAAAAAAATTATACTACTTCAACGAAAATCGCAATTTGAGACCACAACAACTCAATTTAGACTATTTCGAGCTAAATTTATACCTGAAATTTGAATTCAACCTAACTGCTGATTGCTTAATTTGGAAGGGGGGACCTGGAGCCGGAAGCTAGAAGTAGTAAAAGCAGAAAAAGAGAATTGGAAATGCAAGCAGAGGTAACTTAGTGATTGGAAATGGAAGCAGGGGTAACTTAGTGATTGGAAATGGAAGAAACGGGGCAAACAATACCTAGTCTGCTCACTGCTCGACGGATATGTGTGACTGTTCCAGTGCTCTGAGATGTTCGAATGAGAGAAAGGGGGAAACCGCCGCAAAAGAGTCTCAGACGGGCGACATAAGAGAAAAAAGGTGCAGGTATAGGGCTTGGACTTATGCAGAGGAGTCTCGGACAGGAGAAAAATGAAGGACCGAATCGTCCCTAGGCAGCTATTCGCGAAAAACACGCCCGGGCACGTGCCCGGGCGTGTCTGAAGGTGGGTCCGCCCGTGCTCTGCACCACCCGCACTTGAAAATGAAGGCCTCCCTCAACCAATATCATGATTGTCCAAATGATTGTGTTTCCCTTGGGCAATAGATGCTCTCATTGAGAAATAAATACAACAAGGAAGCCCCCTGATCTCTAGTAAGTTCTTCTGAATAGATTTTTATATCAACATGCAAGATTTCTTGCTCTCATTTATTTTTTCTAGAAACTCTTGATTTTTCAAGAACTTGAAGCAGAGGATTAATAAGATTCTCACTGAAAATTAAAATAAATTTTCGAAATCCTCGGGTTATGATTAAAACAAAGGGTTGCAGAATAATGAGGTGTGACAATCCAAAATCAGGTTGCGGCTAACAATAATGGCCGACTAAAAATTGATATATATTTTAAGAAATTGAAAATTTGTGAGCAAAATGAGTGAGAAAGCCTCATTATAAGATATCATATGGCTAAAGAGCTGTTTTTAGCTGTAGTTTCAAAGAAAACTAGAAAAGTGTTAATTTAATTATTCAGAAGTATTTTTTTATAAACAATAGCAATTATAACATAAGTTTGTGATAATGAGATAATTTAAAATAGGACAAACCAAACACGATCTGTCCTAACAGAAACCTAAAAAGAGGTGTAGATTGAAAGTAATAATAATGCATTAATAATACGAGTACAAATAAAGTTGTTAAATTTAGCAATTAACGGTAAAAATGGTTAGTTTTGTTTGACTGCTAAGAGTTTATCAAGTTGTTGCAAGCAATGGTTGAGGTGCTGCCGTGCAACCTTTAGGTCATACTGTCATAGATAGAGCTAAGCATATTATTCGAAACTCGAAAGTCGCTCGAATATTGAGCCGAATCGAATCGATTAAACTTGATTCAACTCAATTTAAATCGATTTCGAGCAAGTCTGAATTGCTCGAAATATGATTCGAATCAGCTTGAATTAATTTAAAATATAATCTATTTATTAATATATTTTTATTTAAAACTAAAAACAATAAAATTTAAACATAAATAAAAAGAATGATGCATTTAAGTATTTTATTTGCTAAGTTTATAAGCTGTCAATTTTATTTTGAGCTCACTACTAATAAAGAAAAAATGGCTCAATTTCGAATCGGCTCGATTCGATTTTGAGCCGACTCGAAATCGAGCCATTTCGAGTTGAGCCATCTAGACTCGAAATCGGTTTTGATTTCGAGCCGAGCCAAAATAGCTCGAACTCGACTCTATATCAGCCTTAATCATAGGTTTGAGTCTTGGAAGATAAATTTTACCTACATTTTACCCTTGTGGTGGGCATGAATTTTTGTATACCGCTTCCAATTTCGGAGATAGAGCCCTTATGATTATGCCACGTGTGCTTCGGGTGAAGAAAAAGCACGCCCGGACGATCAAAAGTGCTTTATGGCGAGCAAAAATCCGCTTCAAACAAATATAAGTGGTCGCTGGAGAACAAAAACACTCACCAGCGAACAAAACTGCGCACGGGTGAACAAAAGTGCGCTCTGAGCAAACAAAAGTGCACTCCGAGTAAACAAAAATGCGCTCCCGGTGAATAAAAGTGTGGACCGGGCAAACAATACAATGTTCCCCCGAAGCACACATGGTGCAATCGTAAGGGCCCCGTCTCCAAACCTGAAAACGAGCCGATACACAAAAAATCCGTGGTGAGACCCTTCCCCAGGAAAAAATTTTAGGTGTGTTACTCTCACCTTGTTTTAGGTGGGAAATTAAATACAGCCGTATGATCTGATATCCAACGGTTGAGTTGTTTCCGCAGAATACTGCAGTATTGAAAAAATACTGTCAGTATTGTCAGTATTTTGATCAAAACCGTTGTTTTTACAAGTACCAACGGTTTGATGTACGCCCCCATCTTGATTTTAGGTGGGAGTAACGCACCTAAAATTTTTTCCTTCCCCAGACCCTCACGGCTCACGGCGAGAGGTTGCTGTAAACCGGCTGCCTTTTCTATATTGAAGTACTTAGCTTGTATCTGACTGGCAATGCTATTTCTCAATCAGAGCTACCGTTGAAATGTGAAAGTTTGATTATTTTAATATCGCTTTAGTTATATAATGCCTAAATATTAAAACTACTTTTTTTTGTAAATCTCAAGATCTAAATCCATAAGAATAATTAATGTTGTGATAAGCAATTAAAGCTGTTTTCCTCCTGAGAGGAGAACCACCACCTCCGCCCTTCAACAAACGTCAAAAGACCGTTGAGTCCATTTGTTTGCCTCCCCTCCCCTCTCTCCTCTTCTCTATCCTCCCTCCCTCTCTCTTCTAACTCCCTTTCTCTTTATCCTCTCTCTTTTAACACACTTTCACTCTCTCTCTCCTCCCTTCTAACTTCCTCTCTCTCTCTCATCTAACTCCCTTTCTCTCTACCTCTCTATCTCTCCCCCCATCTCTGTTTCTCTCAAATGATCACTTTCTGAATTTGTCCGACTCTGAAATCTTGAAAAGTGGGCAACTGGAATAGCGATTCTTGCGTTGGCAAGCCACGAAGAGAGAAGGAAAGATGGATGAGAATGAGTTTGGGAGGGAAGAGGGAGATATTATCTTCTGAAATCCAATACTCCTGTGACCATTTTATTCTAAACATTCTCAGGTAATATTATTGTCAATGAAAGAATTTATTGGTAGATGGGCAGCCCGATGCACAAAGTATCCCGGCGTAGGGAGGGTCGGGGGACGGGTCCTATCACAAGGGTGAAATGTAGGCAAACCTTGCCCTACAGTTTTTTACAAAAGACTACTTCCAGGACGAACCCGTGATCTCAAGGTCACACGGCAACACCTCTACCAGTGCGCCAAGAATTTATTGATTACACTCAACACTCAAGCCTTTATCCCACTATAATGGGGTCGGCTCAAGAATTTATTGATTGATGAAGAAAAAAAACATCAACATTGCTTTTGAATTTCATAAATCCCATCAAAACTCCCTCAACACAGAGGTGAGAAAACAAATAATAAACAGTCGAATATTTATTTATAGAATGCATATGCTAATGAGCATGTAGAAAATGAGGAGATGAGCAATTTCTCACAAGGTTTTCTGCTAAAAAAAGTTCCTGACTCTCTTTCTCTCTCTCCCCCTCCCTCTAAAGAGGTAAGCTTTTGGGCTTCTGCAGGGCAATAAATGGCTCCCAAGGTTAAGGGGCTGTTCAAGGGATTAAAGTGCATTGCTCATATCTTCGGTACTGAATCATAATGTCTCTAGACAATTTTTTATATATACTTCATCTTATTAGTAGGGATGATAAGTTCTCAAACTTAGAGGGCCTTTTTGTGTGTTTGTGGGGCAATTCATAGTTTACAAGGATCAAGAGTTGGAGATAGGGTATCCCTCAGATGTGAGGCATGTTACTCATATTGGGTGGGACAGTGCATCCTCTAATGCCCCAAGCTGGGTATGAGAATTTTTTTCTGGAAGTCATTCTATACCATGCTAATTTCTACACCATTCACTTTTTCTAATGAACCAAAATTATTTTTGTATAATTGAGCAGATGAGTCAGTTCAAGTCTTCATCAGATCTCAGTATTCCTCCCTCCTTTAATGGATTTGAGCATTCCACGGGGACTTCCTGGGCTTCTCCTGGTATGTTTCTCTGTCTCCTCTAACTTCATGCATATTTTTCATTGAAAGACATTTTTTGCAGTCTACTGAGTACATTCTATCAATTCGCCGAATTTCATCATCTTTTATAAATCAGGTATCAAGAACATTCACATCGTAAAATCCAGTAACCTTTAATTTCACTAATCTTAGTAGATAATCCAGAATAGAGAATGACAATTCTGTGTTTTTATTCCAAAAGAGTTGCTAACGATTACAACTCTAGTTCTTACACTTACAGAGTTACAGAGAAGAAAATAATAAGCTATGAAATACATAAAATTGTATCCGATTTAATTTTTATATAGAATTGAGGGGATAATTAGAGTCAATAGCAACATGATAGTCATTCGTCAGCTGTCACCTTCTCCTGAGTTGGTAGACGCTCGAATAGTATGTCGCCATAAGTCAAATTCTCCTTTCCTGAAAATCCATCTTCAAGGGGCTATCCACACTTATCTGAAAGGTCTCTATTGAGAGAAGATAGCACAAATAGACGGGATTGCAAAACAAACTCAATATTCATTCATTCAAAAGCTAATTAATTACAATATGAAACTTACAAGGAGAGATTGTGTATGATTAAATAGTGTGGTGGAAGTCAAGTGTTTAATCAAGAAGTCAAAAGGTCAATTGAGAAGTCAATGATGAAATGGAAAAATCAAGGAGACAAAACACGCATCTTGGCAAAGGCGGGAGTGAATGTGGAGGTTAATTTTAGGGAAGAGAGAATGGAATTTTAAGAAGATGGGGAACCTTTTGCCATTTAGTGGAGGTAGGAGGTGGGGCCGAACATATATAATGGAGGGGAAGAGAGGGACTGATGCGGGACCAGGAGTCCACCTGCCCGCCACCCTGGAGTCCCACCAGGGGGCTCACCTGGAGTCAGCACCAGGCGGCTTTCATCAGGGCCGCGGCCCGTACACCCCAACCAGCTTTCCGCCATGGAATCACCACCATGTGGCAGGTTGTTGAGGCAGGTTGTTGAGGCCGAGGCTCGATCTCCAGACCTCCTAGATAAGAGGCCTTCACCAGCGCTCTCATCACCAACTGATCCGTTGGTGATGAGAGCGCTGGTGAAGGCCTCTTATCTAGGAGGTCTGTGGATCGAGCCCCGGCCTCAACAACCTGCCGCATGGTGGTGATTCCATGACAAAGAGCTGGTTGGGGTGTACGGGCCGCGGCCCTGATGAAAGCCGCCTGGTGCTGACTCCAGGTGGGCCCCCTGGTGGGACTCCAGGGTGGCGGGCAGGTGGACTCCTGGTCCCGCATCATAAAAGTGCAGGATTAGTTGGTGATGAGCATTCGCAGGAGAATGCTTTATCAAGGAGGTCGGGGGATCGAGCCCTGGCCTCAACAACCTATCGGCTCTGTTGTGGGGCCGAGGATGGGTTGGGGTGTACGGCCCGCGGGCCTGATAAAGCCTATCGGGTGGACTCCCGGTGGGACCCCTGGGCAGGTGCTGACTCCTGGCGCCAGGGTGGCAGGCATGTGCTGATGCCTGTCCTGCATCAGGGACACCAGCCCAATATCACTAATGCTAATACACAATCCAAAATAGAATATAGGCAACCTTGTGTCTTGCAAAGGAGTCGCTAACAATCAAAGTTATTACATCATAGAACAATAATAATGTCTGAAAAGGATAATATCAATATTGAATAACAAGACAATCCATTGTGAGTCGTCATCTTCTTCTGAATCGGTAGCCGCTTGGAGAGTTTATCGTCAATTGTCATCTTCTCCTCCCATGAAAGTTCATCTTCAAGAGATCGAAAGAGAAGAGCACAGGTGGAAAAATTTACAAAGCAAACTCAATATTCTCTCGTTCATTCAAAAAACGTGATTACACTGACATTTCCTTGTCTATTTATAGATTTTGAGACCAAATAAAGGGGAATGTATAAGGTGTAAGGAAGTTAAGGGATCAGTGAGCAGTAAATGAGTCAATGGAGAGGTTAAAGAAGAAACCAAAGAGACAATACATGCAACTTATGATGAGGAGAGGCAGGGAGGTGGGTCAACTCTATAATGGTGAGAGAGCCAAGTTGTTTGGGGGTTTTGAGCTTAATTTGCTCAAAATTTATAAAATAAGAAAAAGGTTGTAAAAATTGGATGTCGGCGACATGTCGGATTGAATTTTTAAATGTTGGATATCAGAAGTCGAACACATATCGAGCATTTTTAAAAATATTGGATTTTCATTTTTTTATAAATAAAGAATTATTTTTATGTATACTACATATAATTATATGTTCTTGTTGAAGAAAATATGTAAATGCCCAAAATTTAGCCCATCTTTTGTATTGTTTAGTCCCACATCTTAGGATAGAAATCCTCTCATCTTTCCCTTTCCTATTTAAATGTACAAATACATGTATTCCTACAAGATAGGATTACAAAAATTAATAAAATCTCTTTTTTTTTTCTCCTGTGTTGTTCTACATGGTATCAGAGCTCTCTAATCCTAATTTTTTTTGGTCGTATGCTCATGCTTGCGATCTCTGGGTGGTTAGAAATTTTGAAACCACAAGTCTTTATTGCTATCTGCCTATCTATCCCTCTGCGGTCTCTGCTTTTCAAATCACAACCTTCTCTCCTCTGTCTCCCGTGACTTCTGTGATGACCCAGGCCCGGCTCCACTCGGGACCACGTCCACCGAGGGAGACCCAGTGGGACCCAGCTGGCGTCGTCCGGGCTGCAGCCCAAGCACCCCAACCCCTCTCCAGCCCACTGACGGGTTGTTGGTGGCCACAACCTCCCTTTGATGAGTCAAACTCGATAGCCAAGCGCGCTCCACGAGGACTTCCCAGGAGGTCACCCATCCCAGTACTACTCCAGCCCGAGCACGCTTAATTGGTGATGAGATGGAGTAGTACTGAGATGGGTGACCTCCTGGGAAGTCCACGTGGTGCGCACTTGACTATCGAGTTTGACTCATCAAAGGGAGGTTGTGACCACCAACAACCCGCCAGTGGGCTGGAGAGGGGTTGGGGTGCTTGGGCTGCTGCCCGGACGACGCCAGCTGGGTCCCACTGGGTCTCCCTCGGTTGACGTGGTCCCGAGTGGAGCCGGGCCTGGGTCGTCACAATAAAAGTGTCGCTCAATTGGTGATGAGAAGTGAAGGAACTCCATAGTTAAGCGTGTTTGGGCGAGAGTACTGGGATGGGTGACCTCTTGGGAAGTCCTCGTACGGCCCAACTTAACTGTCGAGTTCGTTCATCAAAGGGAAGCAGTAACCACCAACAACCCGCCAGAGTGTTGGAGAGGGGTTGGGGTGTTTGGGCTGCAGCCCGGTAGCGTCGCCTAAAGCGGAGCCGTGACACTGTCACGTTGGATCGGCAAGGGTCGTTACAACTTCCCCCCAATCCCCTGCTTTTATAATATTTCTCTTCTCTTCCTGCCCGTGTTGCGCCAGCTCTCAATGAAATTCGTAATGAACTTCAGATCGCCCCATATCTCTCACCGGGAAACAAAACTTTGTTGAGTGGGTGCACTCTGTTCGTCGTGTTCTGCAGACCAAAAGGCTTGCTTCATCACCTGACACATGCTACTCCTACCGCACCGACCGAGTAGTGCATCCGTGATGACGAGCATGTCAAATCTTGGATTTTTAATTCTATAGACACTGAGCCATATCGAATGACCATGTATCATTGATTGATTCCTTACATGACTCTAAGGGTCTATTTATAGAACCTCAATGACAACATTGTAAATAAATAAAATAAAAGCCTAAATATTTAAAACACCTAAAACATTATGACTTGACTCATACGATATTGAAACACCTAATACACTCAACTCGATACACTACGACTTCAATATAAAAATACTTAAATACTAGATAACCAACGACGTAGGATCTGTAACATCCCATTTGTCCTCAAAATCGAGCTTGCCTGCAAGCTCACACTCCACATGGTGATTGAATCATCTGGCTCCTTGATTTCGCACTAGTACAACTCCCGGTATCGGGTTGCGGCTGTTGTGGTGGCTGCGAGTAGCAACAGTGCCGACGAAAAGGTTGACTTGAATTTAGAGGGCAATTGATCTCGATTAAGGGTCTTTTCTTCTACACATCCTTCTTTGGGAGGACCTACTATGATTTCACCAAGAATTGATGAAGGAATGCATAAGAGTGACAACTGAAGTGGCGGTGACGTTGATGGTATTTTAAGTATGAAACTACTTCGAGCCTTAGGGAGAAGGAATTGGATTTGCTATTGGTGTTGTTAGAAGAGAAATAAATGCAACATTGATGAGATCAATAAACAGTCACGACATGATTTCCTAGAACATGGCAACCTTCCTCTTCTTCACTAATGAGGTTGGTTGATACAAACACACTCTTATTGTTTTAGGTCCTAGAGTGATTTAGTAAATCTTCCATGACTATACTATTATTTGTCTTAGCCATGATCCTCATTCACTGTAATGACACATCTTTTAAGTTGCTCAATCCCAAATTATTCATAAATCAAGTTTGTTAGAAACCACGGTGGGGCCCAGTTGAGGGGGGCACATGAATCCAGATCCGTGGCCGACTGCAGTCGTATGGCTAAATCATCCCCAACCAAATCTCCTGGGCGCGTGTGGGACCCTCGTCGGGTACATGAACCCAGATCACGCGGAATAAATTCCCAGGTAGGTTGTTGGGAGCCGGGATAGAACCCACGACCTCCCCTTTATCAGGCTACTATCTCAAGACCTGATACCCAACTGCACTGCAGTTGAGTATCAGGTCTTGAGATAGTAGCCTGATAAAGGGGAGGTCGTGGGTTCTATCCCGGCTCCCAACAACCTACCTGGGAATTTATTCCGCGTGATCTGGGTTCATGTACCCGACGAGGGTCCCACACGCGCCCAGGAGATTTGGTTGGGGATGATTTAGCCATACGACTGCAGTCGGCCACGGATCTGGATTCATGTGCCCCCTCAACTGGGCCCCACCGTGGTTTCTAACAAAAGATGGCCATCTTTTGTTAGAAACCACGGTGGGGCCCAGTTGAGGGGGGCACATGAATCCAGATCCGTGGCCGACTGCAGTCGTGGCAGAGCATCCCCAACCAAATCTCCTGGGTGCGTGTGGGACCCTCGTCGGGTACATGAACCCAGATCACGCGGAATAAATTCCAGGTAGGTTGTTGGGAGCCGGGATAGAACCTAGGACCTCCCCTTTATCAGGCTACTATCTCAAGACCTGATACCCAACTGCACTGCAGTTGGGTATCAGGTCTTGAGATAGTAGCCTGATAAAGGGGAGGTCCCGGGTTCGATCCCGGCTCCAAACAACCTATCTTTTGTTAGAAACCACGGTGGGGCCCAGTTGAGGGGGCACATGAATCCAGATCCGTGGCCGACTGCAGTCGTGGCAGAGCATCCCCAACCAAATCTCATGGGCGCGTGTGGGACCCTCGTCAGGTACATGAACCCAGATCACGCGGAATAAATTCCCAGGTAGGTTGTTGGGAGCCGGGATCGAACCCGGGACCTCCCCTTTATCAGGCTACTATCTCAAGACCTGATAACCAACTGCACTGCAGTGCATTTGGGTATCAGGTCTTGAGATAGTAGCCTGATAAAGGGGAGGTCGTGGGTTCTATCCCGGCTCCCAACAACCTACCTGGGAATTTATTCCGCGTGATCTGGGTTCATGTACCCGACGAGGGTCCCACACGCGCCCAGGAGATTTGGTTGGGATGCTCTGCCACGACTGCAGTCGGCCACGGATCTGGATTCATGTGCCCCCCTCAACTGGGCCCCACCGTGGTTTCTAACAAAAGATGGGGATGCTCTGCCACGACTGCAGTCGGCCACGGATCTGGATTCATGTGCCCCCCTCAACTGGGCCCCACCGTGGTTTCTAACAAAAGATAGGTTGTTGGGAGCCGGGATCGAACCCGGGACCTCCCCTTTATCAGGCTACTATCTCAAGACCTGATACCCAACTGCACTGTTGAGGGGGGCACATGAATCCAGGACCCGGGACCTCCCCTTTATCAGGCCATCTTTTGTTAGAAATCACGGTGGAGCCCAGTTGAGGGGGGCACATGAATCCAGATCCGTGGCCGACTGCAGTCGTGGCAGAGCATCCCCAACCAAATCTCCTGGGCGCGTGTGGGACCCTCGTCGGGTACATGAACCCAGATCACGCGAAATAAATTCCCAGGTAGGTTGTTGGGAGCCGGGATCGAACCCGGGACCTCCCCTTTATCAGGCTACTATCTCAAGACCTGATACCCAACTGTACTGTTGAGGGGGGCACATGAATCCAGGACCCGGGACCTCCCCTTTATCAGGCCATCTTTTGTTAGAAACCACGGTGGGGCCCAGTTGAGGGGGGCACATGAATCCAGATCCGTGGCCGACTGCAGTCGTGGCAGAGCATCCCCAACCAAATCTCCTGGGCGCGTGTGGGACCCTCGTCGGGTACATGAACCCAGATCACGCGGAATAAATTCCCAGGTAGGTTGTTGGGAGCCGGGATAGAACCCAGGACCTCCCCTTTATCAGGCTACTATCTCAAGACCTGATACCCAACTGCACTGCAGTTGGGTATCAGGTCTTGAGATAGTAGCCTGATAAAGGGGAGGTCCCGGGTTCAATCCCGGCTCCCAACAACCTATCTTTTGTTAGAAACCACGGTGGGACCCAGTTGAGGGGGGCACATGAATCCAGATCCGTGGCCGACTGCAGTCGTGGCAGAGCATCCCCAAGCAAATCTCCTGGGCGCGTGTGAGACCCTTGTCGGGTACATGAACCCAGATCACGCGGAATAAATTCCCAGGTAGGTTGTTGGGAGCCGGGATCGAACCCGGGACCTCCCCTTTATCAGGCTACTATCTCAAGACCTGATACCCAACTGCACTGTTGAGGGGGGCACATGAATCCAGGACCCGGGACCTCCCCTTTATCAGGTTAGAACAGACCATCTTTTGTAGAAACCACGGGGCCCAGTTGAGGGGGCACATGAATCCAGATCCGTGGCCGACTGCAGTCGTGACAGAGCATCCCCAACCAAATCTCCTGGGCGCGTGTGGGACCCTCGTCGGGTACATGAACCCAGATCACGCGGAATAAATTCCCAGGTAGGTTGTTGGGAGCCGGGATCGAACCCGGGACCTCCCCTTTATCAGGCTACTATCTCAAGACCTGATACTCAACTGCACTGTTGAGGGGGGCACATGAATCCAGGACCCGGGACCTCCCCTTTATCAGGCCATCTTTTGTTAGAAACCACGGTGGGGCCCAGTTGAGGGGGGCACATGAATCCAGATCCGTGGCCGACTGCAGTCGTGGCAGAGCATCCCCAACCAAATCTCCTGGGCGCGTGTGGGACCCTCGTCGGGTACATGAACCCAGATCACGCGGAATAAATTCCCAGGTAGGTTGTTGGGAGCCGGGATAGAACCCAGGACCTCCCTTTATCAGGCTACTATCTCAAGACCTGATACCCAACTGCACTGCAGTGGGTATCAGGTCTTGAGATAGTAGCCTGATAAAGGGGAGGTCTTCGATCCCGACTCCCAACAACCTATCTTTTGTTAGAAACCACGGTGGGGCCCAGTTGAGGGGGGCACATGAATCCAGATCCGTGGCCGACTGCAGTCGTGGCAGAGCATCCCCAAGCAAATCTCCTGGGCGCGTGTGGGACCCTCGTCGGGTACATGAACCCAGATCACGCGGAATAAATTCCCAGGTAGGTTGTTTGGAGCCGGGATCGAACCGGGGACCTCCCTTTATCAGGCTACTATCTCAAGACCTGATAACCAACTGCACTGCAGTGCAGTTGGGTATCAGGTCTTGAGATAGTAGCCTGATAAAGGGGAGGTCCCGGGTTCGATCCCGGCTCCCAACAACCTACCTGGGAATTTATTCCGCGTGATCTGGGTTCATGTACCCGACGAGGGTCCCACACGCGCCCAGGAGATTTGGTTGGGGATGCTCTGCCACGACTGCAGTCGGCCACGGATCTGGATTCATGTGCCCCCCTCAACTGGGCCCCACCGTGGTTTCTAACAAAAGATGACCATCTTTTGTTAGAAACCACGGTGGGGCCCAGTTGAGGGGGGCACATGAATCCAGATTCGTGGCCGACTGCAGTCGTGGCAGAGCATCCCCAACCAAATCTCCTGGGCGCGTGTGGGACCCTCGTCGGGTACATGAACCCAGATCACGCGGAATAAATTCCCAGGTAGGTTGTTGGGAGCCGGGATCGAACCCGGGACCTCCCCTTTATCAGGCTACTATCTCAAGACCTGATACCCAACTGCACTGTTGAGGGGGGCACATGAATCCAGGACCCGGGACCTCCCCTTTATCAGGCCATCTTTTGTTAGAAACCACGGTGGGGCCCAGTTGAGGGGGGCACATGAATCCAGATCCGTGGCCGACTGCAGTCGTGGCAGAGCATCCCCAACCAAATCTCCTGGGCGCGTGTGGGACCCTCGTCGGGTACATGAACCCAGATCACGCGGAATAAATTCCCAGGTAGGTTGTTGGGAGCCGGGATCGAACCCGGGACCTCCCCTTTATCAGGCTACTATCTCAAGACCTGATACCCAACTGCACCAGTGCAGTTGGGTATCAGGTCTTGAGATAGTAGCCTGATAAAGGGAGGTCCCGGGTTCGATCCCGGCTCCCAACAACCTACCTGGGAATTTATTCCGCGTGATCTGGGTTCATGTACCCGACGAGGGTCCCACACGCGCCCAGGAGATTTGGTTGGGGATGCTCTGCCACGACTGCAGTCGGCCACGGATCTGGATTCATGTGCCCCCCTCAACTGGGCCCCACCGTGGTTTCTAACAAAGTTAAACCTTAATAAGTGGAAACAAAAATAAAATTGACAAGAATGACCGCAGACAATTTTCAAATTTCCCTTCTAATAAATTGCAAGAGTCGATTGAAAGAATATAGAAACTATTACGCCTCCGGACGACGCCCGCTTATTTGGGCGTCAATACACACGTCGACGCAAGGGGTCTGAAGGCAACAACGGGGCTGAACCAACCAGTTCAGCCCCCACTACCTAAATGGCGGATCGGGGGGGGGGGGGGGGGGGTGAACCCACCCGGTTCAGCCCCCAGGCCGGCCGGCCCCCTTGGCTGGCCAGCCTTGGTCCGGATATAAATATACCCGGACCCCCTCTTGTGGAGCTATGCAAGATTATTATCAGGTATTCCCTCCTAACCCTAATTTCTCCTCTTAGTTCTCTAGATCTATCTCTCTCTCACCTTCTTCATAACATTTGGTATTAGAGGCTCTTTTCTCCACCATGGTAACCACCCGAATGCAAGAGGAAATCGGCCGCTTGGAAACCCTAGAGGAAAATCTCGTAGGGTTGACGGATTCGATGGCCGCAATCGAGGAAAACGTGAAAACTTCTACCCGGGCGGATCTTCCGATGCAGGAGTCGATCCGCACCGGATCAGCCTCAACGGAGGCAAGGCAGGCTCGGTAAGGGGAGCGGGCACCACGCAGGGGGCCGAATTGAGCACGGGAGGCGTCAGCCGGGTCGGAGCAGGCAGGGGTGGCCCTGGCGGGGTCGGATCGGGCACGGGAGGCGTTGGTGCGTTCGGATCGGGCGCTAGAGGCACGGGCGAGTTCGGATCGGGCACGGGTGGCCTCAGCGGGGTCAGATCATGCACGAGAGGCATCAGGGGGTTCGGTGGGTCTGGAGGTGGCTCCGGCGGATCGGATCGGCCGGATTTGGCTCCGGCGGGATCGGATCGGCGGATACGGCGTAGGCGGAGGCGGCCCCGGTGGGTTCGGCACAACGGGTTTCGGCTCCGGCGATTTGGGCGCTAGAGGTGGCGGGGACCGTTTCGTCGTGGCTTCCCGGGCATGCTTTTTGAACACGAAGAACTAAGGAGACCGCCGAGATTTGGACAGGAGGCGGGGTGGCGTGGACAGGACGGCCAGCGGCCGTACATGCCGCTGAAGCTGACACACATGAATTTACCTCGATATACTGGAGGGGACGCCTTGGAATGGGTACAGAAGGCAGAGTTGTTTTTCAGCTATCAAGAGGTACCCGAAGTAGAGTGGGTGCAACTGCCGTCCTTCCACTTGGAGGACGACGTTTTTCAGTGGACGCAGTGGTTCCTGCGGGGACGGGATTTTGTGCCGTGGGCGGAGTTTGTTGATGGGTTCACTGCTCGGTTCGGGCCTCTGGAGTTTGAGGACTTTGAGGCCCTCTTGCAAAAATTATGTCAGAAGGACACCGTGATGGAATACAGGACGAAGTTCGAAAAGTTGGCAAATAGGGTGCACTGGGAGGAGAGGACACTCCTCGGTTGTTTTGTCTCTGCGTTGAAGGACCACTTAAAAGATGAGATTCAGGCGTACATGCCCTGCAGCTTGAATCACGCCATCAGTCTGGCCCGCATTCAGGAAGAACGGTTCAACGGGCAGCGGTCTCGCACTACAGTGAGGCCCGCTACTACACCGACGACTGCCAGGAAGGACCCACCGACAGCCAGACGGCCTACGGTGACGCGACTGTCGTGGGGTGAGTTACAGGCAAGAAAAGAGAAGAGACTCTGTTTCAACTGTGACGAGAAGTTAACGACGGGCTATAAATGTCAGAAGGTACAAGTCTTTATGTTACATCACGATGTGGAGGATGAGCCGAGCCCAGAGGAGCAGCTCCCCGCCGAAGACTTTGATCTGACCGAGTTCGGGGTTTACCTACATGCTATGGAAGGGTGTAGCCCTCCTCCACTCAATATGCGGCTTGCGGGGAGGATCAAGCAAGAGAAAGTGGCTATTCTGGTGGACAGTGGGAGTACGCAAAATTTCATCCGTCCTAACGTGGCCCAGCGGGTTGGGCATGTGATTGATACGGGGCTGCCTTCCAGGTTGTGGTGGCGGACGGCAACAAGTTGCAGTGCGAAGGTGTGTTAAAAGGGGTGGCACTGGGGACGCAGGGATACGCGGGCTGCACGGATGTCTATCTTTTACCCATTCGGGGCACAGACGTGGTACTGAGGTTCAGTGTCTGCAGCAGCTGCGACGTGTCACTTTTGATTGAGATCGGATGACGATGGAATTCATGCAGCAGGGAAAACAGTTCTGTTTGAAGGTACTCACATCTTCGCCAGTTAAGGAAGTATCTCTTCGGAGCATGCAACGACTCAGAGAGGCAGGAGGCTTGATGGCGGTACTTTTGGGGGTGCGGTCGGATGAGGCCGGGCCATCTGAGGTGCCCATACAGATGCAGTCCCTTGTGGAGGAATATGTTGACATTTTCCAGGAGCCACGCACACTCCCGCCGTCACGGTTTCGGGATCATCAGATTGCACTCAAGGCAGGGGCGGAGCCTACCAATATCCGGCCATATCGATACCCGCACATGCAGAAGACTGAGATTGAGCGCAGCGTTCGGGAGATGCTCGATACGGGAATCATCCGGCCCAGCACGAGCTCATTCTCGGCTCCGATCATTCTGGTTAAGAAGAAAGATGGGTCATGGCGGTTTTGTGCGGACTACCGTGCACTGAACAACGCCACTCTGAAGGATAAGTTTCTGATTCCATTGATTGAAGAACTGTTGGACGAACTACACGGGGCGACGCGGTTCACCAAGCTTGACCTTCGGTCGGGTTACTACCAGATCCTCATGGGGGAAGAAGACATGCACAAGACGGCCTTCAGGACTCACGATGGGCACTATGAGTTTTTTGTGATGGCCAACGGGTTGACCGACGGGCCGTCCACCTTCCATGCTAATATGAACGAGATCTTTTGTCCGCTCCTTCGCCACTTTGTGATGATTTTTTTCGATGACATCCTCATATACAGTGCTAGTTGGGAAGAGCACTTACGCCATGTCGCTTCAGGGGGAAGAGCACAGGTCTTCTCCCTGCTGCGCAAGCATCAGCTCAATGCCAAGCTGTCGAAGTGTTCGTTCGATCAGGAGGAGGTGGAGTACTTGGGCCATTTAGTTTCGGTTGCAGGAGTTAAAGCCGACCCTCGGAAGATTGAGAGCATGGTTTCTTGGCCACGACCTCAGACTATACGGGCCTTGCGGGGCTTCTTGGGTCTCACGGGCTACTACCGGCATTTTGTGCGGGACTACGACAAGATTTCCAGGCCGCTGACCCAGTTACTGCAGAAGGACGCTTTTTCGTGGCAGGATGAGGCTGAGGCGGCTTTCCAGGCACTCAAACGGGCTGTGACGACTACGCCGGTCTTGACACTTCCGGATTTCACCAAGGAGTTCGTCGTCGAGACGGACGCGTCGGGAGTGGGTCTGGGTGCTGTGTTTATGCAGGAAGGGCAGCCGATAGCCTTCTACAGCAAGACATTGGCTCCTTGGACATTGGGGTTGTCCGCTTATGAGAAGGAGATGTTGTCCGTTATTCACGTCGTGGCTCTGTGGCGACCTTATCTGCTGGGGAGACACTTCAAGATTCGGATGGACCATGAGAGTTTGAAGCACTTCTTGGAACTGCGGATCTCCTCTCCTCTCCAACAGAAGTGGGTCACCAAACTTTTGGGGTACGACTATGAGATTGTCTACCGCCAAGGCCGGGACAATCGAGTTGCTGATGCCTTATCCCGCTTACCGGAGGGCACACTCGCTCAGATTTCTACACCCCTGCTGGACTCCATGGATAAGATACAAGATGAGGTGGAGCGCGACTCAGAGCTCCGACCTATTATGGACGCTCTCCGACAGGCACAGGAGACGGTTCCGGGTTATCATCTTCGGAATGACCGGTTGTACTTTCGGGACAGCGTGGTCATTCCTTCTCAGTTAGCATGGCGGACAGTTATGATGCATGAGTTCCATTCCTCGCCGACGGGTGGCCATGCTGGTCTCTCCCACACCCTTCAACGCGCGCGGCGAACGTCTTCTGGAAGGGTATGCAGTGTGATATTCATTTGTTTGTTCAACAGTGTGACATATGTCAGCGCAAGAAGTATGAGACGACTTCCCCAGCCGGCTTGCTTACACCGTTGGAGATCTCTCATCAGGTCTGAGATACCGTTTCCATGGATTTCAATGATGGGTTTCCCAAGTCTCAGGGCAAATCCGTGATTTTGGTGGTCGTCGATAAATTTTCCAAGTACGGGCACTTCATCGCTCTGAGCCATCCGTACACTGGACCATCAGTTGCAGCTATATTTGCCCGGAGGTTGTCATGTTGCATGGAATCCCACGGGCGATCATTTCGGATCGCGATCCGATCTTCATGGGAACATTTTGGAGAGAACTCTTTCGTTTACAGGGCACGTCACTACGGTTCAGCACAGCTCACCATCCGCAGACGGATGGCCAGACAGAGGTTCTTAATCGGAGGCTGGAGACTTACTTGCGCTGCTTTGTCCTGGATGAGCCGCGTACTTGGGCAGGGTGGTTACATTGGGCTGAATACTGTTACAACACTTCCTACCACTC
The DNA here is from genome assembly GCA_039583875.1 of Platanthera guangdongensis. Lineage (NCBI taxonomy): Eukaryota > Viridiplantae > Streptophyta > Magnoliopsida > Asparagales > Orchidaceae > Platanthera > Platanthera guangdongensis. The sequence continues at coordinate 157,217,723 of CM077160.1, read as the reverse complement.
TGCCAGCAAAATGACCCCGTTCGAGGTCGTATACGGCCGGCCACCGCCCTCCTTGAGCAGCAGCTATGAGCCGGGGAGCACGACACTTCCCGCCGTGGACCGAGCCCTCCGAGATCGTGATCACATTATTACTACTTTACGGGAGAATCTGCAGGCAGCACAAGATCGCATGAAGGCACAGGCGGACAAACATCATTGCGACCGCGCGTTTCAGGTGGATGATGAGGTCTTTCTCAAGCTCCGTCCTTACAGGCAATTGTCTGTCGCCCAGCAGACGAATCACAAGTTGGCCCCCCGTTACTATGGGCCCTTTCGGATTGTTCGCCGAGTTGGCCCGGTTGCTTACACGTTGTCACTGCCCGAGGGGTCGTGGATACACCCGACCTTTCATGTTTCCCTGCTGAACAAGAAGATTGGCGCCTCCATCTAGGCAAGCCCTCTTCTGCCTGAGGCTACCGCTGCGGGCGAACTACGACCGTTACCTGAGGAGGTCCTGTTGCTCAGGTGGAAGCATCGCAGGACCGATTACCGTCCTGAAGTATTGGTTAAGTGGCAACATATGACTGCGACAAACAACACTTGGGTGAATCTGATGGAGTTTCGCGAGCTGTACCCTGACTATCACCTTGGGGACAAGTTGGTTCTAGATGAGGCAGGGAATGTTACGCCTCCAGACGGCGCCCGCTTATTTGGGGGTCAATACACACGCCGACGCAAGGGGTCTGAAGGCAGCAACGGGGCTGAACCAACCGGTTCAGCCCCCACTACCTAAATGGCTGATCGAGGGGGGGGGGGGGGGGCTGAACCCACCTGGTTCATCCCCCATTGGGCCGGCCAGCCTTGGTCCGGGTATAAATATACCCGGACCCCCTCTTGGGGATATATGCAAGATTATTATCAGGTATTCCCTTCTAACCCTAATTTCTCCTCTTAGCCTCTTAGTTCTCTTGTTCTCTCTCTCTCTCTCTCTCTCCCACCTTCTTCATAACAAAAACCAAAAAAAGAATACTAGTGAAGTAGCATAAAGAAAACTAAGATTCTCAAAGCTCTTTAGAAGTGTGAAACTGTTACGTGCTTTTTTGGGGTGGTTTGTCAGAAGTAAGTGGGGATGGAGATATAAGGACAAGCCCTAAAAATGAGAAGAGAAGACAAAACCCTAAGGAGGATGGAGGAAGGAGAGAAGAGCCTTGAGGGGGAAGAGAAGAATCCCAAATGGGAGAGCTTGAGGGGAACTTTAACTTTCATTGATTGATTGATTCCTTACATTACTCTAAGAGTCTATTTATAGAACCTCAATGACAACATTGTAAATACATAAAACAAAAACATAAAATATTTAAAACACCTAAAACACTATGACTCGACTCATACAATATTAAAACATATAATACACTCGACTCGATACAATATGACTCAATACACTACGACTTCAATATAAAAAGACCTTAAAACTAGATAACCATCAGCATAGGATCTGTAACATCTCATCCATCCTCAAAATCAAACTTGCCCGCAAGCTCAAATTCCACTTGGTGGTCGGATCATCTGGCACCTTGATTTCGTGCCAGTACAGCTCTCAGTATCGGGTTGCGGCTGCTGGGGTGGCTGAAAGCAGCGGCGGTGCAGACGAATAGGCTGGCGAATGAAGGACCCAGTCTGGCGAAGTGGCAGTGGGCGGAAACGTCACAACGGTCAGGGCGACATCGAGTAGCGGTGCGACTTGTGAAAAAGTATGCGGCAGTGGAAGGAATGGATTTGGAGTGATTGGTGGAGCGATGGTGGCAACAATGGCAAGGAAGCTGGAGTAATGACGGTCGGTTGAAAACGGATCTGGAGGAGTCGACGGAATGGTTGAACAGAGAAGAGGAGGTGATGTCGTAAGAGGAAGGGACAGAGCCGGGGCCGGTGGAGAAAGGTCTGACAGAGGAAGCAGCGAGGTGGCTGAGGAAAGTTGAGCCAGTGCAAGGGCCGATATAAGCGGCGGTAAGGAAGTCAGAGGAACAACGGACGGCGGAAGAGACGGCGACGCCAGTGGGGGAAGCAATTGAGCGGAAATTACCGAAAGTAATAGTGAAGCGTTGAGAACATCGGCGAGCGGTGGTGCGACAACTGGTGTAATTGGCGGTCTCGTCGATGCACATGCTAGGATGGAAGGGGCAATTGAGTGCAGACTCGGCGACAGGGCAAAGGAGGGGCGTTGATAGTCGTAGACCTCGTCAACCTGGACTTGGATAACATCGAACTTGAGGTCAAACCAGGTTGTCAAACGATCAAGCCGGTCGAGTATCTAGTCGAGGCGTGAGTTGGCGCCCATATTTAGAATTTCAACCAGATGACTCGATGGCAACGGGCCCACTCCGCGAAAGTATGTATTGATGTGCGGCTCACGACTTGAGGGGCTCGAGGAGATACCGGGCGGTCAGCTCGAAATTGCAGGAGAGGGGCTGCTTATGGACGGAAGTTGTGGCTCGACGCAATGGAGACGTGTGAATATCATAACTCAATGCCCAGTGGATATATAAAGAAGACAAGTGTCAGTGCATGGGGGATTCCCCCGTGAAGCTGTACAATACCATTGATTGCCCATGCCACTTGTAGGCAGTGTGAGACAAAGACAACACTACTACTTCACTCGATATCCTCACTGTATACTATTTTGCACACTATCAGATGCGGGACATGCGTCACACCTGGTTGCCACCGTGGAGTCCCATCAGGGGGCCTACCTTGGAGTCGCACCATGGCGACTTTATCAGGGTCGCGGCCCGTAACCCCAACCCATCCCCGGCTCCACCACAGGGCCGATAGGTTGTTGAGGCCGTGGCTCGATCCCCCGACCTCCTTGATAAAGAGCTCTCAGGCGAGCTCTCATCATCAACTGAACCGCAGATCGGTTGGTGATGAGAGCTCGCCTGAGAGCTCTTTATCAAGGACGTCGGGGGATCGAGCCCCGACCTCAACAACTTATCGGCCAAGTGGTGGAGCCGGGGATGGGTTGACGTGTACGGTCCGCGGGCCTGATAAAGCCGCCTGGTGCTGACTCCAGGTGGGCCCCCTGGTGGGACTCCAGGGTGGCGGGTTGGTGTGACGCCTTTCTTGCATCATAAAAGTGCACTTTTATGATGCGGCACCGACGTCACACCTGCCCGCCACCCTGGAATCCCACCAGGGGCCCACCTGGAGTCAGCACCAGACGACTTTCATCAGGGCCGCGACCCGTACACCCCAACCAGCTCTCCGCCATGGAGTCATCACCACGCGGTAGGTTGTTGAGGCCGAGGCTCGATCCCTAGATCTCCTAAATAAGAGGCCTTCACTAGCGCTCTCATCACCAACTGATCCGCGGTTCAGTTGGTGATGAGAGCTCGCCTGAGAGCTCTTTATCAAGGAGGTCGGGGGATCGAGCCCTGACCTCAACAACCTATCGCCCCTATGGTGGAGCCGGGGATGGGTTAAGGTGTACGGACCGCGGGTCTGATAAAGCCGTCTATTGCTTACTCCAGGTGGGCCCCCTGGTGGGACTCCAGGGTGGCGGGCAGGTGTGAGTCGTGTGACACCTGCCCCGCATCATAAAAGTGCACTTTTATGATGCGGCACAGGCGTCACACCTGCCGCAACCCTGGAGTCCCACCAGGGGGCCCATCTGAAGTCAGCACCAAACGGCTTTCATCAGAGCCGCGTCCTGTACACCCCAACCGGCTCTCCGCCATGGAGTCATTACCATGCGGCAGGTTGTTGAGGCCGAGGCTCGATCCCCAGATCTCCTAGATAAGAAGCCTTCACCAGCGCTCTCATCACCAGCTGAGTCCCGGATTAGTTGGTGATGAGAGCGTTAGTGAAGACCTCTTATCTAGGAGGTCTGGGGATCGAGCCTCGACCTCAACAACCTGCCGCATGGTGATGACTCCATGGCGGAGAGCTAGTTGGGGTGTACGGGCCGTGACCCTGATGAAAGTCGTCTGGTGTAGACTCCAGATGGGCCCCCTGGTGGGATTCCAAGGTGGCAAGCAGGTGTGACGCCTGTGCCGCATCACAATCACTTGTAGATACACATATAAATTGATTAAACATCTTCTCATAAAAGTTAATTAGTGTAGATGGTAAAACACTCTTGGCTAAGGTCAAACCCTGCCTTTGTTTAAGAACTTGCCTTTTGCTTGAGTTACAACTAGTAATTAACTTGTTGGCAATGATGATTCATGTTGGCTCGCTCTTAGAATGTGTTGGCATTTTCTATGATGATATTTTGAGTGGCAGCTTGACTATTCCATAGAATGATGATTCATGTTGGCTAGCTCTTAAAATGGGTTGGCATTTTCTAGTATGATATTTTAAGTAGAAGCTTGGCTATTTGATAAGTTCAACACAAAGCTTGATTTTTCCATCATAGATGGTTTATGCCTTTCAAGCATAGATAGTCTATGCCTTCCAAGTCCACTTGCAACAGTCTAGCACTACTATTCATATGACCTATCACTACGCTGACACACCTAAGCCATAAAATTTTCTTCACTCATCTTTCTTTTTTTATTCTTTCAAATCAAATTGGGTTCTTAGACACGTGCAAGCGAATTATCTGATAAAACAAATGTGGCTAAATTTGCATGCAAGAGAAGAAGATCAGTGAAATAATTGCATGATCAAACTTTCTTACATTTTCCTTTCCGCCATTTAACTCAAACAAGAAGATAATTAACTCTCATATTGTAGCATTTTGTCACTCAGATCTTCATCAGGCTTAAGTAATTACAAGCAATACATTAGACATCATATTTTTATTATCTTTGAGATATTAAATTATTACTAATTAAGTTCCATAAAAACATTCTACAAGTCATAAATGCTTGTTTGGTTCTATCCAAACCAAAATCAAACAAATTTTGGTGCAATCTTTGAGGTAGACATTAAATAAGATAGTGAATCAGATTTTGGAGCAATCTTCCTATTCACTGAATCTATTCATCAGTGGTTTAAAATTTTATTCCGTTTTTCTTTTTAACAATTTTTTTGCATGGCTAAATGATAGATTTTGAGCGACAGAGAAGAGAACAGTCAACATCAGCTGGAAATTACTGCTTACTTGCCGAGAAGCCAAAAGCATCGAAGAAGATAAAGCAAAACAAGTTTAAAGCTTCCTCTCCGGTGAAGTCCAGATCTTCATCGAGGGCTTCATTCTCCACTGCTTTTGAAGATCCTGACGAACTTCCATGATGAACCTAATTAATTGCCAAATCAACTTTAAGCTGATATACAATTAACCCATTTGTCTTTAATACAACAATTTGTAGATGATGCAATTGCTAATAGAAAATCAAAGAAAACACAGGTGTAAACTAAAAGATTTAGATATTATTATTTTTTATGTAGGTTTAGTTAAGGGTTATTTGGATTGAAGAACAATGATTGTAAGTTAAAAGATTTGGATATTTAAGATTTAGAACTTTGATATCAAGTAAAATGCACACTTATGTAGTACATATGATATTAAATGAGGAATATTTCCCTTTCTCCCTGGAGAAAAAGCTCGCCGGGCAGCATAAGTTCACCAAAGAAAACAGCAAAATTGGAGATGGTCATACGGAGAAGTTCTGCATCCATCCAATTTGAGGAAGGACTCCAAAAACATACTACACACATTATTAAAAAGAAAAACTTAAGGTGATCATGGTCCTGAAATAGGACCATCATATGAATCTGTGCCGGTGAAGGTAGTAACAAATTCCCTGCTAGCTCTCTACATGGGCTTTTCTAACACTCCCCCGCAAGCTGGAGCGTACATATTGTATGCGCCAAGCTTGGACAAGCACTGATAGAAGAGGGGCCTCGAAAGAGCCTTTGTGAGGACATCCACAACTTGTTCAGTCCATGAGACATGCTTTAGATCGAGCTTCTTCATTTGAACTTTCTCCTAGATGAAGTGACAGTCGACTTCGATGTGCTTTGTTCTTTCGTGGAAGACTGAATTCTTGGCGATATGTATAGCAGCTTGGCTGTCACAGAGGAGAAGAACCGGTGAAGCTAGTTTTACACTCAGATCAGTGAGAAGACTCTCAAGACACGTCAGTTCAGACACTACAGATGTCATTGCCCGGTATTCTGCCTCAGCTGATGATCGAGCAACGACCGCTTGTTTCTTGCTTCGCCAGGTAACCAAATGTCCTCCAAAATAGGTGCAAAAATCATTGGTAGATCGCCGATCATCAAGGGAACCAGCATAATCAACATCCGAGTATGCCACCAATGTTGGAGCTAAAGAAGAGGTTCTGTAAACAAGTCTTTGACCAGGAGCTGTTTTAAGGTATTTGAGAATGCGTTCAACAGCCTGAAGATGAGATCTTCGAGTGGAGTGCATGTATCAACTGACAATACCAACAACGAAGGAAATATCTGATCTGATTACCGTGAGAAAGATCAATTTTCCAACGAGGCGACGATAATATTCTGGATTCTGGAGTATGAGATCCTAGTCAGATGTCTGGGCGCACAACTTGTGGTTTACATCCATAGGGGTGTCACTCGGCTTACAGCCTGAACAACCTGCATCATGAATGAGGTCGAGGCAATACTTCCGTTGAGAGAGGACATGCTCATCTGGCCGTCTGACAACCTCAAGACCCAAGAAGTATCGTAGGGGCTCCAGACCTTTTGTCTGAAAGACGGAACTTAGATGTAGTTTGACTGCCTGTATCACTTGTGAGTCATCTCCTGTATTTATGATATCGTCAACGTAAACTAACAGAAGAACTGTTCCTGTTGTTCGGTGACGAGTAAACAACGAGAAGTCGGCCGAGCTCCGAGTAAAACCAATATCTCGAAGAGCTTTACTGAATTTGTCAAACCATGCCCGTGGGGATTGTTTGAGACCATACAAAGCCTTCAAAAGACGGCAGACCTGAGACTCCCCCGTGGTCTCAAACCCGGGTGGTTGCCGCATATACACTGTTTCCTGGAGATCCTCATTCAAAAAGCATTCTTGATATCCAGTTGGAATAGGGGCCACTGGCGATGGACAATGACGGAGATGAGGACACAAACTGTATTGAGCTTGGACACCGAAGAGAAAGTTTCCTCATAGTCGAGCCCCTGTTGCTGGGTGAAACCACGAGCCACGAGACGAGCCTTCAGACAGTTAATTGTCTCATCAGCAGCATGCTTGATGACAAAGACCCACTTACACTCAACCAGTTTCTGACCCGGAGGAAGGGGTACTACAGTCCATGCCTGGTTAGCCCAGAGAGCAGACATTTCTTCCTTCATGGCGGCCTGTCAGCCCGGATGTTGAAGCGCCTCCTGCATAAAGTTAGAAACAGAGACCGAGGAAAGAGAGGTATCAAATGTGTGCAAGAGGGGAGAGAGGCGATGGAGGGATACATAGTTGGCCAGAGGATGAGCAGTGGAGGGCGGTACCTGATCAGCAGGACGCAGAGTATCTGCGGTTGAGGCCGACTGCAGAGGGGCAATGAAACCGGGAGGGCGGCGAGTGTAGACACGGATAACAGGTGGTTTGGAGGGAGCAGAAGCCGGTGCAGGGGGACCCGGTGAAGGTGGTGCAATAACAGGGATAACCGATGTGGGGTGGATGGCTGGAGAGGAGTTGATGGTAGATGAGCGGGTAAAGGAGCGGGGAAAAACGGTTGATCTTCTCGGAAGGTAACATCAGCAGAGACCGAGATCTTTCGAGAAGCTGGAGAATAACATACATAGCTCTTCCGGGTGCGCGAATAGCCGACAAAGATGTGTTTAGCCACCCGGGGATCCAACTTATCCGAGGACGGCCCCAAACGGTGGACGTAGCAAGTGCTGCCAAAGAAACGAGGCGGGAGAGGAAATGCCGGAGTGGAGGGAAATAGTAGGCGGAAGCTGAACGGTGTAGCATAGTGGATGATGAAGGATGAGAGACTGTTAATGAGAAAGCAGACAGTGGAGACCGCAAAGTTCCAGTGAGGTTTGAGAACGTGCATTTGAAGCATGAGGGAGCGGGCGTCATCGAGTAAGTGGCGGTTTTTTCTTTCGACAACGCCGTTTTGCTGGGACATGTAGGCACAAGATGTTTGATGAATAATCCCGAATTCAGAGCACAAATCTGTAAATCTGTGACCGGTGTATTCGCGAGCATTATCAGGGCGCAATGTTTTTAGGATGGTGTGGAATTGTGTACGGGTTTCAAGGACAAAAACTCGAAAAACACGGGGAAGCTCGGAGCGATCACGAATTAAGTATAGACACGTAGTGCGAGAGTAATCATCAATAAGTATGATAAAGTAACGAAAACCAGAAATACTTGTAATCTTAAAAGGGTCTTATATATCGGAATGAACTAAATCAAACGGAGCAGCGCTCCGTGTACAATGCGCAAGAAAAGAAGAACGCGGATGCTTGCTGAAGATACATGACTCACACTGAAACGGATGAAGAGACAGATCAGGAAGAGCCTGCTGGAGGACCGGCAGAGGGGCATGCCCAAGACATCGATGTCACTCAGTGGAAGATACAAAAGAGAGAATGGTGGGAGAGTCATCGAGAAGGTAGAGCCCGTTCCGCAGTGTGCATTTACCAATGGTAGTCTGCGTCTGTCGATCCTGTATAACAAAAGAAGAAAAGGTGAATATAACAAAACAATCAAGATCACTAGCAAGACGTCCGACAGAAAGTAAATTGAACGGGGAGCTTGGAACATGAAGAGCCGAGCGAAGGGAGATCGACGGGTTGAGAGAAAGATCCGCCGAGCCGGAGACGGGAACCGTCGCCCCATTGGCCACAGTGATAGACTTCGGATAAGGAGAATTCAAGTACTGGGCAGGTCGTTGCGAGGTGATGTGATGAGTGACACCTGAGTCCACGATCCAGCACGGGCTGGTGGATAAACAAGCAGTACTTGTGTTGGAGATGAAGGCAATGGAGGCAGAGGGCGGGTTGAGTAGCCCCTGGAGTTGCTGGAGCTAGAGACGAACGACCTCAAGATCAGGAGGGGTGGCAGAGGAGGCGTCAACAACAACAGATGTCGTCAGACAATAAGGATAACCAATCTTCCGGTAGCAGGTCGCCTCAAGGTGGTCGTCTTTCCCGCAGTAGGAACACTTCGGCCGGCCCCGACCACCACGCCCACGGCCCCGAGATCCCGAATGTCCGCCTCGAGCAGAGGTAGGAGGGGGCGGTAGGAGGGAAGGGGCCTGCTGAAGAAGGGCCGGGGGAGAAGGAGCAGAAGTATTCGGAGGAGGTGACACGCGGAGAAGCATGGAGCAAACATCAGAGAAAGACGGTGTTGTGGGAAAAGCCAGGACCTGAGTTCGAATGCTCTGAAGGTGAGACGGAACACGAGCCATCATGATGGCAATGCAGACGGCTTCCTTCTGAGCGTGCTGAGCAGCATGATTATTGGTAGACGGCTGATGCTGGATCCAGGCCTCAGCAAGGGTCTTGGCTCGAGCGACAAAGGAGGTCATATCTGAAGCCCTGCCAGTGTCGAGAGCGAGAACATCAGTGAGTATGTCGTAGAGATGCTGAAGGCTGTTTTGGCCTGAGTACAAGGAATGCAGCTCATCCCACATAGCATTGGCGGTGTCGTGGTACATGGCGATCTGATAAGATTCACCATCCAAGGAATTAAGGAGCCAAGTCTGAACGCGGTCATTATTGCGGAGCCAATCGTCGGTAGGAGGACAAGGAGGTGCCTGAGTAAGGTGAGGCAAGAGACCCATGACCTGAAGAACCCGTCGAACAGAATGCACCCAAGGGATAAAGTTGTTCTTCCCAGAGAGAGAAATAGTAGTTATCCGCAGCTCGTCGCGAATTTCAGCAGAACAAACCGGGCGGTCTGCCGGACAGGCCGGGCGGTCTGCAGGCGGACTAGCCGTCGGGCCAGTGGAGTTGACAGAAGAACCCATAGAAGCAGCAGGAGATGGAGACCGCAGCGAGAAGAACCGGAGACCGCATGGCAGGTAGGGAAGGAGAAGACCGCGACCTCAATGCGGGAAAACAACAGACCGCACAGTCACACTATGGACACCAGCGATCAGACAGACCGCGACCAAAATGCAGAAAGAAGACAGTCCGCACGGTCTTGGTGAGCACAACAACAGTCAAAGCAAAGAAGGAGGCTACGAAAGGAACGCGAGCGGACAGGGAGAGGAAACCGCGAGTAGAAGAACTCGAGCGGATAGAAGAAGAGGTCGCGCGTTGAAAAATAACTCGAGCGGATAGAGAAGACAGTGGGTAGGAGAAGCCGCGAGAAGAGGTCGCGAGTAGCAAAACTCAAGCGACAAGAGAAGACAGCGGGTCCGCGACAAGATGCGAGGAGGAGCAGTCTGTGACGAATTGGAGCAATCTGTGGCGATTAGAAGGGGCAGGCCGCAATTTGCGATTTGAGATAGGCCGCGGTGGACAGGAGCAGTCCGCAAGAGGGGAAATTTCAGCGGACAGTGAGAAGAGAGCCCGCAGCGGTTAGGAGGAGTCCGCGGCGGGATAAACCAAGAGACCGCGAGCGAGAAGAGAGCTCGGTCTGGACTGAGGTAGAAGCTCGCAAGGAAGGAGAGAAGTAGAGCAAGGGAAGAAATTCCGTAGCGGACAAGAGGAGCCCGCAACGGACGAGAGGAGCCCGCAGCGGAAGAGAGGAGCCCGCATCGGACGAGAGGAGCCCGCAGTGGACAAGAGGAGCTCGCAGCGGACTGAATGAGAACAGCTGGGAGAAGTGGACCCCACGGGACAGAGAGAGAGGAGTCTATAAGAAGCCCGAGGAGGAGGGTGGAACCACAAAGAGGAAGAGGGAGCGGAAGCAGAAATAGAGGTCGTAGAAGACTGTAGGCCGCAGTTAGCCGAGCGACTAAGGGAGAGGAGCGGATAGACTTTGCAGGCCGCAGGAGGCCGCAGGCCGCAAAAGATCAGAGGAAGGCGGATAGAGTTTGGAGTCCGTAGGAGGCAACGAGTCACTCTGATACCATGTAGAAAGAGCTCGAAAACATGTATGTATTTCTTATTTGCAAATACAAGGAGAGAATACAAATATATATAAGGAAGAAGAGAGAGAATCAATCCTATACATGATGTGGGACTAAAGAAGAGAGAAGAGAAAAGACAAAAATGGGCCCAATAATGGGCTCTTTACATAGGCTTTTCTAACATTTATAAATACTACCAACTGAGCATTGAAGTCCCACATGCGTGGTGTGCAGCAACAGGAAAACTTGCTCGTTGCTCGAGTGACGATCGCGTAATGTCACCATCGCACACTGCGCATGGGGGGACTCCGTGCACAAGGGGGAGTCTATGCCTTTTTTCGAGTAGGGATCTAGTCATTGTCGCACGCTACAGACGGTAGAAGGCGAGGCAAGAGTATTGTCGCAGCTGGGTACGAGGAAACCCGTACACTATCACTCATGTGTGTATCTATATGTACATGCTTCAAAAGAATACTTCATTGCTCGTATTCCACTTGTCGACCAAGAGAGGAAATTTATGTTCATGTCATTAATAGAAATTGAAGGAAAATCAATTCTTTGGATGAAGCTGGTTGATGAATTAAGGTTGAGTAGGTACGGCAGGGCCCAGAGATCGGTATTGATTAGGAATACTTGTTCAGATGAGCCTAGAAAAGTTGCCATATTGGGGTTTGAATACTGCCTGGGCTTGAAGACTTACCCACCAACCACCTCCCCAAACACAAGAACCCTATTGATGCTTCTACCAATGGACAAAAATCCTTCTCACTAACTGTCCTCGGTCATCGTTTCAGCTTCCAAGGGCTTAATAATGGATCAAGTGACTCTGTTTGAAGATTGGCTAGATCGGATGGTGGCTCTTTTGGTTTATTTTTATTGTATTGCTTAATTGGGACCCTTCCCCGGACCCTCGCCACGCGGGGATGCTTTGTGAACCGGGCTACCCCCCCCCCCCCCCCCCCCCCCCCCCCACACACACACACACACACACACACATAATTGGGAGGGACCAACAACCACATGGACTAATTTTAGTTTGTTTAAAGATCACCTTAGCAACAAGGCTTTCATTGTGGATTTAGCGGAGCGAAGGTCAATGCCACTTTCATGCCGGGTGATCTCCAAGAAAGATTCCTCTAATCGTTCGATCTCTCAAACATCGTGAACACTTCTTATCATTTGTATGTTTAAATGTGCTCGGCAGTTATCCGAAGAAATGGAGATTTGGCGCTATCTTGTCCCGGTAGTGAACTTTTATGTCCATCTAGCTGCATCCTATGTTAGCTTGTGAAGACATGTTTTGACCTAGTCTGAGATTTCTCAATGTGGGGAGACCATCTCTGATGTGAATATTGTTGGATACTATTCCCTGTCTCTTGGAAAGACATCACCATTCTTTGCCACAGAAAATTAAATTCCCGAGGAATTAACATAAATTAAGAGTGCATTTCTAGAAATTTTGATGCGCATAATAGTTTTCTTCTAACAAGTAACATATAACACTCAAAAGTAAGAAAGTAGATAACCCTTACCGTGACATATGTATTTTTATGGAAGTTGCTAGCCGTGTGGAAGGCATTCTCATCAAGAAAACTCTTGGAGAGTTATGAATGCCACTCCAATCATGTATCTTCCTTCCAGGGATCGAGAGCAAATGCATTCAAAAGCAAACACCCGGAGAGTATGATAACCAGAAAAATTAGGAAACAATGCCATGGCAAACTTCACATGGAAATGCTATAAACAAGCTTGAAACTGTTTCAAATTTTTTGGACGTTAGTACTTCTATAAACCAAACAAACAGACCAAAATTGTATCATCTTGATATTTCATCATCCAACGGCCTCCATAAGCTCTTGACACGACTCTCCGGGCTTGCATCGTGCATCATCACATCTAAAAAACATTCTAAAGGACCTAAAATCAAGTTTTAGTCCTTTAACACCCATCTTTTCCAGAAAATGAACCGCCTTGTCAGTACTCCCAGCCATGCACAGAGCGCATATAAACATTGTATAAATAGCTGAGTTTGGCTCAAGACCTTGTCTTTCCATTTCATTCAGTACCTCTTGAGCAGCCTCACAACTTTCCGTTTCACAAAGGCCCTCCATCAAGATCGAAAACATGATCAAATCTGGCTCAAGTCCTTTCTTCCCCACATCAATCACAAGCTCTTGTGCAGCTTCAATGTTTCCAACCTTAAAGAATCCCTTGATCAAGGTAGTATACATGACAACGTCAGGCTTCAGACCTTTGTCCTCTGCCTCTATAAATAGCTTATGGGCTGCATCCATATTCCCCATTCCACAATGCCCGCGAATCAAACAATTATATGCGACAATATCATTAAATCCGCTCGGTTCCATTCGTTTGAAAAGCCCAACGGCATCCTCCACTCTCCACCCTTTACATAAACCATAAAGCAAAGTTCCATACATTGACTTATCCATGATTAATCCCTGTTGAGACAAATCATCAAAAAGTCTTAATGCCTCTTCTAATCTCCTCTGTCCGCTCAGGAAACGCATTACTATAGTGTAGGTAGTTGTGCTGGGTCTCGGTCCATGGCTGACCATGTCTCCCAGAATTCTCAAGGCCTCCTCGATATGCCCAGTCATGCATATCCTATGAATCAGAACATTATAGGTGCCAACATTAGGAATTACCCCCTTCTCTGGCATCTCAAGAAAGAGAAGTTTTGCCTCAGATATCATCCTCTTCCGTCCCAACATGTCCACAAAAGAGTTGTATGCCCACACATCTGGTCCAATTCCCACTTTGAGCATCCTGCAATAAAGTGATTTTGTCTCCTTATCCTTGGCCTCCTTACACAGTGCAGCAAGAACACAACTAAAGTTGACATTGCTTGGTTCCAACCCAAGCTGAATCATTTCTCGAAGTAACTCTAGTCCCTTCCCTGAATTTGAGCATCCACTGCGAGATACGAGTCCAATCAACATGGAGAATGTGAATCCATTGGGCATTGGCCCCTGCAAGCGCATATCCCCTAGAAGTTTAAAGGCGTCCGAGGTTCGGTTTTCTCTGCAGAATCCCTTGATCATCGTGTTGAAGGTGCAGATGTCAGGAATCAAGCCAAGGTGGCGCATTTCGTCGAACATGTTGACTGCGATGGAGGAGCGACCCATTTGGAAGAAGCAGTTGAGAAAGATATTGAAGGAAACGAGGTCGATTGGGACAGGCAGACTGCGGAAGGAGTGAAAGATGGAGATGGCTAGGTCGAATTGGTGGCTTTTGGAGAGGGAGGCGAGGACGACGTTGAGGGAGGAGGCGGGAGGGGGTTGGAGAGGGGAGGAGCCGGCGGACCGCAGGAGAATGGAGGTGGCGGCGGAGAAATCGCCGGTGGCGAGGTGGCGGCGTATTAGAGATTCTGTGTGAGACCAAGTTGGGTAAAGGGCAGGAGAAGAAGACGAAGAAGAAAGCCAGAACCTAGAAGAAGGGAGGAGAGAGGAATACATAGAAAGAGGGCGAAGAAGTGGAGGGGATTTGGCAAACATTTTTCAAACAAATCTAGAGGAGACCGAGGAATGGGGCTATGTCGAGGTAGAAGAAATAAGGGCCGGAACGAGCGGCCGGTTTTGCAAGGGTCTCGATCCTCTGGAGTTTCTCTCCGAATTTCAGGAGGTGAAGTTCCTGTTTTGCGAATTAATGAAGCGGAATCAGAAAAAATGATTAACATGAAAGTTGTAGATATTTCCGAGAAGAATAACTTTCATGTTGAACATTTTTTTAATTTGAAGCCGTTTAGACTTCCGATTTGGACTCTGAAAAAATACAGTTCGAAAAACATTAATTTAATGTTTTTCATACTGAGTGTTTTTGGAGCTCAAATCGGGGGTCTAAACGACTTCAAATCAAAAAATATTCAACATGAAAATTATTCGTCTCGGAGTTATCTACAACTTTCATGTTAACTATTTTTTCTGATTCCGCTCCATTATTTCGCAAAACAGGAACTCCACCCCATAGAGTTCCCGCCGGAACTCCAGGGGATCCGGATCCGTTTTGCAATCGCTCTGTTTGGCAAGGCTAGTGGCGGTCGTAAGCACGTGGTTAAACCATCATTCGCTTAATGATCGCCTAACAAACATCATTCATTTAAACATATAAGAGGATGAAGTTCCTTAGATGGGGGTTAATGAATGACAAATTAGGCTTCATTTGGTTTAGAGGTGGGGGAGGAGCAAGCGGGTCCAAACGAAGCTTTCGAACTGGAGGGGGGGGAGGTGGGGGTCGAAACGGAGCGGTGGGGGGCGTTTCATCCATGCTGCGTGTGCAAATGGAGCAAATAGAGACAAAGTTTCGTTTGGTTACCCTCCGTCCGGTGGCGTTTGGTTACCCTCCGTCCGGTGGCGTTTGGTTACCCTTTGTCCGGTAACTCACTTTGCTTCTCTTATTCGTACACTTCGGATTCGTCAGTGGATTGACCAATTGTGTCGGACATCCTGAACTCGCTCCGGGGCTTGGCGTCTCTTTCGTTCGTCGGGATGTTAATTCGGTGGATCACGTTGTTATTGCTCTCTCCTTTGATGAACCTTCTGAACTTCCATCTTATGTACTTGATCTATTGACTTGGAATTTACATGAATGAAAAAAACATGTTTTCTTAAAAAAAACACACACACACAAATATTGTTTTCAAATCTTACAAAATATTATCTTCAAATCCTCCTGTTGCGGTCTAACTCGACGTCCCGATCGGACCGGAATAATCCGGACCGTCTTAGCTCTCAGAACGTTCGAGCGCGCACACAGTTAATAGAGCAGGTCGATTGTACACACGCAGTTTAAACGTGGAAAACCCATCAACTAGGTAAAAAATCACGTGACCGGATCTGTGCCGGTCAAAGTCCACTATCTTCTGGTTGTTACAGCTCGTTTGTGAAGTCGAGCGTGACAGACCACCTCTTGTTACAGTTTGGGGGGGGGGGGGTGAGAGAACACTTGGCACACGGCGGCCGATAGGCCATCGCGTCGGGAGTTGTTACAAATTGTGCTTTGTGTTGGTGGTCTTCGGTTAGCGACTTGCTGATTCTGAACGTGGGAGCGGAGCGGCTGAACTTGTAATTGTGGGAGTCACTTGGAACTTAAGAGATTGGGGTTCATCGAATGGCTTTGACTTGACTCGCTTGTAGCTCAGGTGCGACTCAGGTGCGGCTCGAGTGTGGCTCGGATGCTGCTCGTAGGAGGAATTTGACAGAGCTTCAATCTGAGGAGGAAGAAGACTTGGAGGAAAAAAGATGAGAAATGAGAAGGCTTGAGGCTCCTTTTATAGGCTCCAAGTGGTAGTTATGCTAGTTACGCGGCTATCCGCACACCATAACCACCATAAAGATTATTTTTGTTATACTTTAAATGCACACATTTTGCTATTTGGAGATCATTTAAATAAATCATAAAATCATTAATTTAATCCTCTCACTAACCCAGTTTTAGTGAGTGGTTACACGTAGATCAGACGGCCGAGGACATTTCCAATCAATCGGACGACGGGAGCGGGACTCCACGGGCGGTCGACGAACTTGCTGCCGAGTTCGCCGACGGCCGGGAGGGGGGGGAGCGACAGGTGCGGCCGAGAGAGGGGGCCGCCCGGGAGGCCTCCCCCTCGGCCGTGCCAGCTGCCGAGGGAGGGGGCTGCCCGGGCGGCCGCCCCATTGGCTTGCGCCGGTGGCCAAGGGAGGGGGCAGTCGCCCCTTGGCCGCGGTCGATGGCCGAGGGAGGCGGGGCCCAGGTGGCCGCTACCTCAGCCGCGACCGGGGCTGGCATGACGAAGGAGGGCAGGCGGGCGGCGTCCGGGGAGGAGGTCGGCCCCCTGCCGCCGGCGAGGTGGGGCTCGTAGCGGTTTGCCCACTACGCGTGATGGGATCGATGCGCGGGGGATCGTGCACGGTGATCGCGCGTGCGGTCAATCCCATGATCCCACTTATTTTAATGTGGAGATTATGAGTGTGTGGTTATGTGCACACCTAATCTTATAAAATGGTGGTCATCCTCAACACCTCCATACAAAAAATTCAGCAAAGAAATCTAAACAAATATATCAGGGGGACCTGTCAATTTGGACATCCTTAGATGACTTGTTCAATAAGAAAAATATAGCTCGACTACAGTTTCTTGAGAATGAGTTGACGAGAGCAACTCTAGGGGACCTGTAGATAACATCTTTCTTCTTAAAGTTGAAGAACATGTGTGCTGAAATTTCAGTATTGGAACCGGATTAGCCAATCTTAGAGGCAAAGTTGAAAATGTTCATCATCTGTGGCTTGTGGAAGGAGTACGTGACCTTTGTTACTTCTGTGCAAGGCTGGGCCAATTAGTCATTTTTGCTAGAGCTGAAGAATCTGCTGGCTTCGCAGAAGAGCTTGACAAGACAGATGGATGTGTGTTCTATCTTAGGAGGAGATAGTGAGGTTCTCTATTCAGGAAAGAGGAATAGATGAGATAGAAAGAAAAAGTCATTTGTAAAAGGTTCCTCAACTTCATCACAGTAGGAGAAGAGCAAAGCTCCTAAGCAGGATGGAGGGAAGAAGAGAGGACCCAGATGTTATAGATGCAACAAGCCTGATCACTTCAGAAAAAACTGCAGAGTCAATCTTCAGCCAGGTCATGTTGTTGATAAAGGAGCTGAATCCATGAAGAAAGAAAGTGTCTTCAAATGAAGGTCTGTGAGCTTATTTATAGTTTTTTGAAGGGTCGTGATGGTAACTACGTCGGAGAGTGATTTGTACTAGCGAATGACGTTGCTCTGTTTCGATCACCTGGATCACCATTTTTGCCAAAATGGCGAGAGTGCCCCCCGGGCAGTTCGGGCGGCCCGGGCAAGGTGTCAGGAGGCAGTGACTGCTGGAGGCGTCAGTGGCAGAGGAGGCGGCCATGCTTCAGGCCATACAAACTCTTCTTTAGGTGACAGACTAGGATCTCCTTCCCTTTCACCCTAAAACCTTCAAGCTGCTCCATATAAATCTCCTCCTCAAGATCATCATGCAGAAAAGCGGTCTTGACATCCATCTGTTCGATCTCTAGGTCTAGACTTACAACAAGGCCAAGAACAACCTGAATAGACTACATCTTCACAACAGGAGAGAAGATCTTATCAAAATCAACTCCTTGTTTTTGACTGAAACCCTTCACCGCTAATCTGGCCTTGTATCTGAGTGGTGTTGATGAGTCTCCCTGTTTTACTTTGGAAATCCACCGATTATTTAGAGCCCTCTTGCCCTTAGTCAATTTCACCAAATCATAAGTGTGGTTCTCATGCAGAGACTGCATCTCCTCCTGCATAGCAACCATCCATTCTTTCTTTTTTGAGCTCTGCATCGCCTCTTCAAATTCGGGCTCCCCCGTATCAGTCAACGGAATATACTCATTAGTGGAGTATCTCAAAGATAGGTGTCTGACTCTATCAGACCTCCGTGGAGCGAGCTCAGCTGCTGGTATAGGCACATCATTAGTGATGTCCTATGTAGGCTCGTCATCAATAGCGTCCTTATGATCTGAAAGTGGCGCAGTGCTCTGCATCGGCCCAGGCTCTACAACCTCCTCAGTATCATCACTTGTAATCATAGGAGACTTTATATCAATGTGAGAGTCAACCTTCTCCATCTTTTTAGAATCAACAATAGTCTGACCCTCGTAAAACACAGCATCACGACTGCATACAAATTTCTTCTCAACTGGATCAAAGAACCTGTAGCATAACTCGCCGCGCCGACCATATCTCAGAAATATGCATTGTCGGGTCTTGGAATCCAACTTCGATCTTTCATCTCGAGGGACATGCACAAATACTTTGCATCCAAAGACCCTCAAGTGACTATATGAAGGGTCTTTCCCATACCAGACCCTATCAGGAACTTCCTCTTGTAATGCATAGCTAGGAGAGAGGTTGATGACATGTGCAGCTGCGTATAAAGCCTCACCCCAAAACATGCCAGGTAGCTTTGACTCAGACAACATACCCCTCATCCTCTTCATCAAGGTCCTATTCATTCTTTCAGCTACACCATTCAGCTGTGGTGTCTTGGGTGGAGTCTTTTCATGTCTGATTCGTTGATCATTACAGTGTTCATCAAAGAGACCAATATACTATCCCCTGTTATCGGACCTGACGCACTTTAGCTTCCTCCCAGATTGTCTTTCCACTTCAGTGTGGAATCTCTGAAAAGTATCGAGGACCTCATCTTTGGTCTTAATAGCATAGACACAAAGTTTTCTTGAATGATCATCGATGAACGTCATAAAATAAGATACTCCTGCTCTTGTCTGGACCTTTAGAGGCCCACAAACATCAGTGTGTACGAGCTTTAGAGGCTCGAATCTCCTAGTGGAAGTGTGACTCTGGAAAGATACTATATTCTGCTTTCCAGCCATGTAGTGGTCACATCTCTCTAACTGATCCATAGATAGATCAAATGTAATTTTCTTCTTAGCAATACATTCTAGGTCCTTCTGGTTAATGTGACTTAGTCTCCTATGCCATAGAGATGTGGATACACCATCTCTAATAGTGTTGACCTGATCGAGCAGCTTCAGGACTAGCTTCTATGTAGTATAGACTAGTATCTCTGTAACCTCTGTCCATTACTGGCGCCCCCTTGATTAACTTCCAAAAATCTCCACCAAAAACACTTAAGTGTCCCTCATCACCTAGCTTTCCGACTGAAACTAGGTTGAAGCGGATGTAGGGTGCATGCCACACATCCTTCAAAATCAGCAAACCTCTCGTGCTAGTCTTCAGATGCATGTCTCCCTCCTGATAACTTTAGACGTGTCACCATTGCCCATTCTAAGTACTCCACAGTCATGAGTTGTGTAAGTGACAAACAACTCTCTGTTGTGGGAGACATGTGTAGAGGCACCTGAGTCCACAATCCAGCTCCTATCATCGCACGAGAGTGCAGTTGTGACGTCATCTCCAACAATGATGACATTGTCCTCCTCTGTAGAGACAGTGGAAGTCATATGTGTATATATCTTCTCATTTGAGGACTCTCCCTTCTTCTGGTCATTTTTCAGAGTATAACAAAACTTCTGAATATGACCCTTCTTGTGGCAGTAGTGACACTCCACATTCTAGTAACGAGACCTTGACTTACCTCTACTTTGGCTCCTCTCATTATTCCTTCCCCTGCTCTTGCTCCTGCCTCCCCCCGGGCTCAGTAAAGAGGATATCATCTCGTGAAGAAGGGCATGATATTCCTTGAGACTTCCTTCTCACCTCTTTATTCAAGATGCCACTCTTGGCAATCTCCATAATAATGATGCCTTCGGGAGAGGAGTTGATGAGAGAAACTCTAACCATCTCCCAAGAGTCCGGAAGAGACTTCAGCAGCCATAGAGCATTGACCTCGTCCTCGAAGGTGACCTTCATTGCAGTGAGGCGGTCAATGATACCCTGAAACTCGTTCACATGATCCATGATAGGTGATCCTTCTTTGTATCTGAATTCCCCCAGTTCTTCAGTAGATAAAGTTTATTGATGCCAGTACTCTTGGCATACAATATCTCGAGAGTTTTCCAAAGGATCTTTGCATTAACGATGCTCGCAACATGATTATAGACGTTCGACTCTACAAAACGTCTGACGAATCCACATAGCTTCTGGTGCTCCACCTTCCACTTATTTGGATCTGTGTCTTTAGGCATCTCCTCAAATATAGGAGCATGTCAGTCCTTTACATAGATAAGATCCTCCATTAGTAAGTGCCATTGGTTGTAGTTTCCGCCGTTTAATTTCACCATTTGCTCGGAGCCTGAACTTGAAGTAGACTCCATCGCACTTTGTCACTGATCAGACTGACCTCAGTTCTTTGAGCCGACTATTTCAAAGAAAGTAATCAAAGAGGATAGGGAGCGGACCAATGATCGTCACCTATCCCACCCGATCACTAACCCGAAATATCTGATCGACTTGTCTCGAATCTCAGACAGGTCAGCCCGATAACTGCTCTAATAATGAACCTCCCTCTAATACCACTTGTTGGGCTAGAGAGCACGCAAGCCCAACCAGAGCACCTGCAAATTAGTTCGAGAAAGTACCCGCACAACCGTTTACCGGTATATCGATACACAAACACAGCACAAAACAAGAACAATAAAAGTGACACAGAGATTTAACGTGGAAACCCAATAGGGTGAAAACCACGGGACGATCGGAGTCTAACCCGGAAAACCACCACTAAAATGTATGAAACAATAAGCAATTACAAGGCTTTCCCTCCTCGATCCTTATATGATCTTGATCACTAGCTTCACACTACACAATACAATAAATAACAAAAAGAAAAACTGCAAGTTATCAATAGCTGCGGATGAGACGGATTTCACAAATCCTCTTCAAGATGCCTCTTCGAATCCTTGTCAATATCTACTCTAGATCCAATCCGTGTAGGCGAAGTAATCTTTGTTAATGTCATACAGTGATGTCTGAAAGCTCTCCCAAACTAAGACGATTGTCGCAAAGGCCTCTCTAGAAATCTTTCAATGTTTGAGTTTGGAGACAAGTGGATGCCTTACCCCTCCTCTTTCATCCCTATTTATAGGGACAAAATCAAGGAGGTATGTGTGGTAGATGACATGTGAATGAAGATTCGATGAAGCTTCCCTCGGTCAAAAACACATGTCATTTGACATGAAGCTTTCTTTGGACAATTTCTTAGAAGCTTTCTTTAAGAGCACATGTTGAATTTCAGGTCAAAGACGGCTAATTCTTTTCATACATGCCATGAAACACATGCTTGAAAAATATGGTCAAAGTTGGCTAACCTCTTTCACACTTAGGAGAAAATTATCTTAATAATTCAATAAAAAAAACTTTATTGGAACTGATTTCATAAACCATGCAAACTATAGTGACTGATTTCATAATTTTAGCTTTATATATACTGCATAGATGCGCGATATTCTTATTGTACGTTGTGCACATTAAAATGCAGAGTTTAGCTACGATCCAAAGGCATGGAATGGGCCGGAGCACTGGGGATATGTTCGTAAGAACTGGGAGACATGCAAAATAGGGCGCATGCAATCACCGATATCTATTGATGATAAAAATGTCATTCCCGCTCTCATACCCGAAGAACTTCGATGGAGTTACGTTCCTAGAAACGCCGTGATGAAAAATATTGGTCATGGTATTATGGTCTGTATATAAATATAAATATATATATTTATGGAATTAGTTAAACCCTAAATATATATTATTCAATTGTATTCATGATGTCATGTGTAGATCGAATGGGAGGATGCAGTCGGTGTAGTTTGGATCAACGGGACAGAATATCAGCTCAAGCAATTGCACTGTCACATACCTTCAGAAAACTCAATTAACGATCATCGGTGTGTGTCAATACTATTTATGCACACACAATATTAGCAAATAAAAATAAGCGCGTGAAAAAATTCTCTTAATAAAATTATATAGTATAATTATAGTAATATACAAACCAGCATATGCTGGTTTTAAATCCGCATGAAAAATGATTAGTGTTGTGTTAGATAGAATGTTAATGTAAAATTTAGTCATCATTATCCTTATGAATATAAATCATTTGAGAATTGTGCAAAAAAGCTTTATTGTTGTTGTATAATTATAGTAATATACAACATTAATTATTGACAACTATTGCAGGTTCTCTCAAGAGGTTCATTTGCTTCGCGAGAATGTTATCGACCAAAAAATGGCTATGGTGAGCATTATTTGTGAAGTCGGCAAACCGGAACCATTCTTCGCCAAGGTAATTAAATCGCCGGCCCCTTCAGATACCCACAAGTTGTAACTCGATAAAACACCACCTTTAAATAAGTAGACATGCACGCATGCAAGAAGTTCTTGTAATTATCGCTCGAATCATCCGAGTGGTGATCAGCGTGGAATCACCTACCCGTTTCCCCTATGTGGGTATAAATAGGCAAACCCAAGGAGTTTCTACGGGTATCGGATCTACACATGTCCGAACTGACCCATTATTCGTCCAAATATATACTAACAATCTCCTCCTATATTTGTGACAAATAACGTGTACATTTCGGAGTGCAGAAAGTGGAGAGTATCAAAAAGCAGGTTTCCGACTTTACACATTTTCATAAGAGTTAGCACAGTTTAAAATAAAACATAAACATGAGTTTTAAACAATAACATAAACCATCCAAAAAATATAAATGTGTTAATCCATAACAAATAAGTCTGGAAAAATAAAATGACAATGAATAAATGTGTAATAATTCTACTTAGAGAGTAGATCATCATCATACAAGTCAAAATCCATTTTCTCTCCTCCATCTTCACCAGTGCCTACAATGAATTTCATGAGTCAGACTATATGAATTCCTAAACATATGCAGTGACGTATCAAAGTAAACTAGCTTTAGCTAAATGAGCTTAGTACTTATAGCAGTAGTAAAATAATACTGTCAACATCTCTATCCAGTCTTGCCAGGACCGGTCAACTTTTGATTTTAATAAATCAAACGTTGTTATCTTACTTATTAGTGACTACTATGTACCTCATCATATGACTTGACACACCGTCATTTGTAATATTATCAAATGTGAAATAATATGCTATGATCACTAATATTAGATTAACTCGTACGACTTTTTATTTCCAGTTGAATAATTCTCAAATCAGCTTACAACAAGAAAAATGTTAAATTATCAAATGTGGAATGACTAACATCTAACCATCTTGGGCTTTCATCAGGAAATTATTTAGGGTTTTCAGTCTGTTATTAGATGCTTGAATGTTGCGACTATAGGTCCTTGCAATGAAAACATAAACATATGAGGAAGTTTCATATTTTTATGAACTTTAATCTCATCTCCCCTGATGTTTTTATTGTGAGAACTCTATTTAATCTCTTTGTCAAGGCATCTGCAACATTATCTTTTGACCTCACATCAATAAGGTTCACAATCCCTTGACTCGTAAGGGAGGTTAATCAAGCGTGTTTCATCCGTAGTTGTCTTCTTTTGCTATTGAACACAGTGTTCGTAACAATCATTTTAGTATGATTATCACAGTAAATTGCAACAAAACAAAACTTCAAGCTCAACAGTGGAATGTCCATTACAAAATCTCTTATCTACTTTGCTTCTTCTACCACTGAAGCTAGAGCATAGAGTTCGAATTCCATAGAATATAGTGCAATATATGATTGTCTCTTGGACTTCCAGGCTACAGATGCTCCTTCTAGTGTGAATATAAATCCACTAGTGGACTTACTGTCGTTGAATTCTGAGCACCACGATGCATCAGAATATCCTTCCAAAACTAGAGTATGACCATGATAACATAAAGCATACATTTGGGTGTGTTTTAGGTATCACATCAGCCTATCGAGGGCATCCCAATGGTCTTGGCTAGGATTACTAGTGAATCTGCTTAACATGCCGACCGTAAAGACTATGTCAGGTCTTGTGCAGACCATAACATACATGAGACTACTAATTAGTTTAGCATAATCTAACTGTCTAATCGCAGTTCCATCATTGAGCTTCAAGCGATTATTGTAATCCTAAGGTGTCTCCACTGCTCTACTTTCACTATATCCACACGTATCCAATATGGACTTTATATAGTGTCTTTGACTTAGAGAAATGTCATTTTTCTCAAAGCTCACTTGCATGCCTAGTATAATCTCAGCTACACCTAGGTCTTTAATGCTAAACTCATCCATTAGTTCCGACTTAACGTCATCCACTACAGATTGATCAGAACCAAGAATCAACATATCATCTACATACAAACATATTATAGCGACTTTGTTCGATCTATTATGTATGTAAATACATTTGTCCGAGAGACTCGACATGAATCTCATGTTCCTTACACTATAGTCAAACTTATCATGCCATCATTTTGGTTCTTATTTTAGTCCGTATAGCGACTTGATTAACTTACAGACCTTATTTTCGTGACCGTCTACTATGAAACCTTCAGGTTGGCTCATGTATATTTCTTCGGTCAGATCTCCGTTCAAAAATGCAGTCTTAACATCCATTTGATGAATAATAAAGTTCTCAATAGACGCAATAGCAAGGAGTATTCTAATGATTGCTAAGTGATACACTGGTGAATATACATCAAAGTAATCCACCTCACTAACTTGTGTGAAACCTTTAGCCACCAGACATGCTTTATACTTAGCTACGCTACTATCAGGATTGAGCTTCTTTTTTCAGAACACACATACACCCTATAGTTTTAACCCCTTTTGGCTTATCAACCAACGTCCAGGTATTGTTCTGAAGCAAAGAGTTCATCTCTTCATCAATGAGTTCTTTCCAGAGTAGTGAATCTCTTTATTTCATCGCGTTCTTATAGGTGGATGGACCGGCCTCAACGTGGTAAGTGACAAAATCACTGCCAAAGGTTCTGGGAGTTCGCTCTCTCACCGAAGTCCTTCTAGACTCTAGGACACTATTGTCTACCGGGACTGAATAGGAGGTGCTCGGTACTGATTTAGGTTCTTTCTCAGTAATAGTTGCTTGCATACATGAGATTGTGAGGTTCTTATCTTTAAGGAACTTATCCTCAAAGAATACATCATTCTTACATTCAATAATTATATTAATAGATAGGTCTAAGAATCTATCTGCAATACTATTTTCAACACAACTTAAGTAGACACACGTGTTGGTCTTAGGTCCAAGTTTAGACCGTCTAGGGTCAGAGACCACTACAAGAAAACTATGAATTAACAACGAAAATTAGAAAGACTAACTAGTTTGTTGCTAGTTAGCAACGAATTTAGCAACGCGTAAAATATTTGTATTTAGTTATAAAAATAGTAACAAAATTTTTTGTTGCAAAAATAGCAACGAAATACTTTGTTGCTAAATACTTGTTGCTAAATTGCAACGAAATATTTCCTTTTAAAAATCTCATTCTAATATTTTTGCATTAAAATATTTATGGAGAAAAATTTTTGTTTCCCTCCAATTTTATTTCATTAGCCTCTTTAATAAAAAAAAATTGCATGAGATATTTAATAGAAGACCTAGTGTCGGATGTCCCCAAATCATGCTCAACTCTTCACTCTTCCGTTCAATCAAGCCGAGATCCTCTCTCTCCCGTGAAATCTCGTTGAGCTGCTCTCTCCCGTGCAATCTCGCTGCCAAGCTGAAATAGTAACGATATTTTTTGTTGCAAAATAACGATAAATTTTTTTTTATTGCAAAATATTTATTGCGGGAAAAAATATTTTTTACAAAAAAGTGTCATTTTATTCCTTCTTACAAATAATAATATTTTTATTTTTCTATCCTCTCTCATAAAACATATTTGTTGTCTACATATATTTATAAAACAGTATCAATTATTTATATTTAACAGAATAAAAAATATTTAATTCTTTATATAATTTATATTTTTTAAAATTATTTAAGTACTTATATATATTTATAAATTATTAATATTCAATAAAATAATTATAATATATATAAATTATATAAAGAATATATATTATAAAGAACAATATATATTATAAATATAAAGGAATATATATATATATAATGTAAATATATTTATATATTTATATAAATATGTATTTATGTATTATATATTTATATTTGTTTATATAATTTTATAAACAAAAGAAGTGTTATAATTAAATAAATGTTTAAATATGTATATAATATTTATATATGTACAAATATTATCATTTGCAAACAGATAAATACTTTAGATCAGTTGGTAATAATGGTTGAGCTATTTGTGATAGGTCTCAGGTTTGAATCTTAGTGGTTACAAATAAATGAATTTTTTTTATTATATTAGAAGCCTCAGCTAGGCTAACCATATTTGCTTGGTTGTCATCTTGTGGTGCTTTGGTTCTTTCCCGTTTAGTGAGTCTGCAATCATATACGCTGTGCCCCACTTGTTGCAGTTAAAACACTTGCCCTTGAAATTTTTAGTGCATTTGTTAGGGCCTGCAACCTGGGAGCTACCATTGGAGGGTCTGATCCTTTTAGGGTTCCGCACATGCTTAGAACTAAGTACCATGTTAGCCGCAGCCTTCTGCTTGCTAATAGTTTTTAAAGCGTGTAGAGTCCTATTTTTATCCTCAATGCGAATAAATCGCTTGAGATCATTAAGACCAACCTGCATCTTCTTGCGGTACATTTCAGTTTTAAAGTTGTACCACGTAGATGACAACTTATAAATGATCGTGCCAGCAATAAAACTGTCTGGTATGGAAATATTCTCACTATATAAAGAATCTACTAAAGTTTCAAAATCTGATACTTGAGGGAGAATCGCCTTCTCCTCGTCGAACATGAAGGAATGAAATTTGTCCACTAGGTGCGCCTTGGACAGATCCTCCTCTTGTCTGAAGTGCTCCTCTAGTGTCTCCCAGATTTTCTTAGCAGTCTTCATTTTGATGTACGTCTTCGCCAGGCTGGAGGACAGACAATTCAACAGGTAGTCGCGACAGAAGTCCTCATCGTGGACCCACTGAGCTTCGACATCAGTCCCAGAAACTTCAGCACGGTCGGACTGAACTGTGTAGAATACGTTCAGATACTTCATTCCAAACTGGGTATTCAACTTCCAGTCGTTGAACTCGGTCGCCGTGAATTTCTCCAGTTTTATCATCGGAATAAGGGATGAGAAATTGTTCCCTTTCATCATCGTGGGGTGAGGAGACGACCCAGCTAAGCACAGTAAAGCTCTGAAAGACAAGACAGGATTCTCCTTCCGGGAAGATCTCAACAGAAAAAAGAAAAAATCCCAACAATTCCCAATCTGTAGCTTTAATTGGCAAAGCAACTTGTTGGATGTTCCTCCAGAATAGAAGTACAAGTATAGAAAAACATCAAGGGTGCTCTGCTCCACTGATATGGACAAGAAAAATTGCCCAGGACTGTGACTTTGTCTCCTCCTAGATCGAAGATCAAGTAGCAGCAACAACAAAAAATCTGCGATATTTGTCTCCTTCTTGGCTCAAATGACTAGGGCACCAGACTGCGATCGACAACGGAGGAGGCTTCCGCTCCTTTTCCTCTTTTGAGTAGCGCACTGAAGAAATCAACGGGAAACCTTTCCCGATCACAGAAAACAACGGCAGTGAGAACTGGTGCAGGAGGTCTCACCCTTTTCCTTTTCTTGATCACGGACGAACGACGATGGCAGAGAAAGGAAAAAACAACAACTGTGGGAGTTGTCACCTGTCCCTGTCCCGATCAAGAACGACAACGTTTTTCCTTCTCGTACCGGACGAAAACGGCGGTGTTTTCCTTCTCTCGATCAGCGACGACGAGATCCGCACAGGAACGACGGCTTGAGGTTTCTGCAGACGGTGTTTTCCTTCTTTCTCCCGATGCAATCACCGACGACTTGTCCTTCCAGTGATTTCTCCCTTAGATCGGCACACAGGAATTCAGGAGAGATGGTTATGGGATAGCAAGAAAAGTCGAGCGACGGGGCAGTTGTTGCTTCGAGAATGTAATTATCGCTCGAAGCATCCGAATGGTGATCAACGTGGAATCACCTACCTGTTTCCCCTAGGTGGGTATAAATCGGCAAACCCAAGGAGTTTCTACGGGTATCGGATCTACACGTGTCCGAACTGACCCGTTATGCCTCCAAACCCGTTATTCGTCCAAATATACACTAACAGTTCTCACAGTCTGTGAGATTTGTCTACTAATTAGAAGTTTATTATTTGATTGATTGTTGCTTAACGGCTCTATTTGGCACGATGATGACGGTCGTAAAGGCATGAGTTAAACCGTCATTCGTTAAGGATCACCTAACAAACATCCTCCATCCGGACATAAAAGTGGATGAAGTTTCTTAGGCGGAGTTAACAAATGACAATTTTATTGAAAATTTTCCGTTAGGTGGACTCGATTCATCGAACCGACCCGTTAAAGTCGTACAGGTATATTAGGTCTATTTGGACTCCTACGAGCATGCGTTAATTCAGTCGCGAGAATGGTCGAAGCCTGTGATAGGATCGGAGGGCTAGATCGTCTCGTACATTAAGGGCGCGGACTCGGTCTCATCCTAGACACAAGTGTTGACATGACATAAAATCCTATTTAATGATATGAGTTACATATTCTCCAATTTATTTTTGGAATAAATGAGATTAATTCATCCATTATTTTGTAACTCTTAAAGTGATTCTCCCATTAAAACCTTACAAGAATTTTTATTCATTATTCTGAAATGGCGATTGATATCTGCACTACACTTTTGGATATTCGCACTACGTTTACTTCTAATTTTCTGCGCCTTTTGATAATACTCCTTGTACATGCATTTTTAGGAAAAGTGTTCAATACAAAAGTTGTAGATCTCGACGAGATCTACAACTTTCGTTTTGAACACTTTTCCTAAAAATGCATGTACAAGACTTACATTACGAAATACGCTCAGATTTCCCGCCTTTTAGAAATACGTCTTATACATGCATTTTTAGAAAAAGTGTTCAAAACAAAAGTTGTAGATCTCGTAAAGATCTACAACTTTCATGTTGAACACTTTTCCTAAAAATGCATGTATAAGGAGTATTTTCAAAAAGCACGAAAAATTAAAAGTAAACATATTGCGAATATCCAAAAGTGTAGTGCCGATATGAATCCCTTCTGAAATCTTGCCGACCGTAAACTAGTGTGAAATCCCGACCCCTTTTCTTCTACATCGTGGAAAACAGCCGCATCTTTCTCCTTTTCCTCTACCCGATCCAGCTGAGATCTGCATCGTCACGGGAGGCTTGGTGCTCTTCTCCGCTCGGCCAACAGGAGAGGAGATCGCCGGAGGTATTCGCAAATCAGCCACCGGGCTTCGTCCCGATCACCACCGCCGGCAAGGATTTTCAGTTCTCTGTCTTCACCATCATCGAGAGCCAAGGCGAGGACAAGAGCAGATCGGGCTTCTTCTCTTTTCTCCGATCAGTTCAAATCATTTTAGTGGAAGAGGAGATCTGATCTGTCTCTACTCCATCGAACTACGTGCTAGGGCATTGCGTATCCTTCAGATTTTGGCTTCCTCCCACACGGAGCAATTCCACGTTTTCCTTTCCAGGCTCTGAAGCTCTGACAACTCAATAAATTTGTTTTGGGTTCATTGTTTTCAGGTATATACATACATACACATTTTATGAGATTCAATTCCTGTTTGATTAAACAAATTGCAAAACCTTGTTGACTCTTGAATTAGAAAGTGAAAAACGTTTGGATGAAACAAAATTCAGTTTTGTATACACATACTTGTGCTAACCGTTTTGCATGTTGAGGTCCATTTTGATAGACATTGTATGTTAACGAGTTCTGTCAACGCCGTCGATTTTATAAGGAAGAACACATCAAGATTATTGGGAATGACCGCGACCATGAAATACGAGCTTGTATCCAAGAACGGTATAATTTGATTTTCCGCACTTCAGTTACCGTTCATACAAACTCAGTTTATTTTGTGTTCATAAGTTTAGAAAATAAATTTGTGTGTTAACACTGATAAAGAGACTAGTAGTGTTTTGGTTATAACGATCCTTTGCAGCTTTATTAGTTGCTGCATTAAGCAAAATTTTCGGTAATACAAATTCACCATAGCAACGCACACTCCATAAATTTAATAACAAATTTAACCCTCATGTTCGTAACCGCCACCACCGTATCAAAGGGAGCCTTAATATTCCCACTATAACTGTGCTTGTACAATTTATTACGCAAAAAAAAATTGTTCAAGAATTACAAAAGTTATCTTTACTTTTAGGTTGAAAAACATTTGGCACGATAAGCAGAAAATTAAACGCAGCGGTGAGCCACCGTGTACGGAAGGCGTTACATGGACAGTCAACAGAGAGGTTAATTTGTAATTAATTAAGCTTTCAATGGTCAAATACTAAACTCTGAATTTAATTCATATTATGAATATTTTGTTCAGGTCAGAACAATATCAATGGAGCAATTGGAACTGTTGAAGGGTGCTGTTATGCCGGTAATTAGCTGTTTAAAAAATTTTAAAATTGAAAAACAAAATCATTTTTTTTATTTCGATAAACTCTCTAAATATTTATAACATTTAATTAATTTTGATTGCACAGGAATATGCAAATAATGCAAGACCCCAGCAACATCTTAATGATAGGCTGCTTCAACTATTCGCATGAGCGCAAGCTATTTGTAAACAGAGTATTTGGGATCCTCCTCTATGGTTGGTTTGTTATCATATTCAATAAGAATGCATGTGTGCTAATAAACTTATGTGCCTTGGATATGTAATGTGATTGCGTTAGCTTGAATTGAAGGAGAATAAATAGCCTTTGGGTGATATGTAATTGAGCTATTAATGTTTGGTTTGATAATTCAACGGCAACCCAAGATTGTGTTTTATTTTTCTATTATTGATTCTTATTAAACCTACAACAACAACACTCAAATCATTAACCCACTATAGTGGGGTTGGTTATATGAATCCTTTGTCTTCATTGTGTTCTATCTTTTGTCATAATCTCACTAATGCCTAAGCACGTAATGTCTTTCTTATAGTTTTGTTGTGGTCAAACTCGATGCTTCGGTCGGACAAGAATAATTTGGACCGTCTTAGCTCTCAGGGCGGTCGAGCATGCGCACAGTCAGTAAGAGAGAAATTGTACACACGAGATTTTGACGTGGAACAATCCCTATAATTGTGTTAAAAAATAACGGCGATCGAGTCTGTGTCGGTCGAAATCCACTATCTGCTTGCGATTATAATTTTTTTGGCGAATCGAGGGCGACAAACCGCTACTCGTTACACTTTAGAGGCGAGAGAGAGTTACTTAGGATCACGGCGGGCAACATGTGTTAGATATATTAATAATATTTGCACGTGTCAAGTCCGATTCGGAACGGGTTATTGAGTTCGTGTCGCTCTAGGGTTAGGCTCTACGCTGATGTTAGATATATTAATAATGCTCCACACAAGACTGTTTGCTGGGGAATTGTGGGTGAACAGAGCACTTGCTGTAGCAGGAATTTCCCTCTTGTCGCTCATTTGTGGACTGAGACAGATTTTGGTGGTGAGACGATGACTTACAAGTAGCTCGAAGAGTGCTTGAAGATGGCTTGAATGTGTCTTGAAGGTGCCTTGAAGGTGGCTCGTAGAAGGAATCTGACAGAGCTCTGCACAGAGAAAAAAGAAAGTAGAGAAGCATAAAAGTGAGAAATAAGGAGGTCTGAGGGCCATTTTATAGCCTCTAAGAGGTGGTTACAGTGATTATGCGGCTATTCGCACACCGTAACCACCAACATTATGATCTTAAGCATAGTGTTATGCGAATATTATTCGCATGATATTAAGTTAAACATAGACCCATTATTCTTAATTAATGACACCCCCCACTAACCATGGTAGTCAGTGGGTGGTTACGCTTGAATTGCACGACAATGATCACGGTGAGATGATTGGACGACAAGAAAGACGCCCAAGAGGGGCGGGAGAAGCGGCCAACCACCACCTCACAGGTGGCCGGCCCCGTCGATGACGACAAGCCGACGGCGCGGCACCGGCCAGGGGCATGGCTAGCGGGGGGCGAAGGTTGGCCGGCCACACCCAGGCGGCACACCGGCGCGCGGCTATGGCGGCGCCCATCGGGCGCGGCCCCGACGCCAGCCTCTGGACGCGGCGCCGGCAGGTACCGGCCAGCCGCAAGGCGCGCGGCGGCAAGGAGCCGGCCCGGGATGGGGGGGGCCGGCCGAGCCCTCCCCGCCAAAGGGTGGGCGCGGTTGGCCGCACCCGACATATCCCGCGGCGGCCGCGGGAGGAAAGGCCCCCCGTCGGCCGGTGTGGCCGGCGGGAGCGCTGCGCCTCGCGGCCGCGGCGCGCGCGTCCGCAAGGTGCGGCTCCCGGCCTGGCCGGAAACTGGGCCGGCTTAAGCCGGCCCGCCCTTTGGCTGAAAATGTGTCATGACAAGCCATGAACTCACATTCTGTCTTATCACTGATACTTCTCACATCTTCTATGCAATTGGTGCTACTCTTGTCTTATTATTCATACTTTCATTCATAATTTTTTCCTGTCTTATATGTCCACAAACCCATCTAAGTATTCTCATCCTCGCTAGTCATTACTTGAAACTTAACCACAGGAATATCAACATGGTGCCCTCACAAACGGACAGTGGAAAAGAAACCTAAAATTTGTAGATAATTTTCAAGACCTCATATCAGTGGCAAATGTAAATATTCTTTGGATACCCTCACATATAGATCCATTTTCCATTGCCTCTCTAAAGAAAATCCTTAGTTGCCCTATCTCTTTGACGCCTGGGCTTGGATTTTGTCATCCCTAACCCCTCCTAAAATGAGTGTTTTGATGTGGCTCGTAACCAAAAAGAGGCTAGTTTGTGATTCTAATTCCCACAGAATTAGAATTCACTTAGGTTCTGTTTGTGGGGACTTATTTTCACCGGTCAAGCTGTTACGATAGCATGAATCAGACCTTAAATAAGGTCTGATTCATGCGGCCGTAATTATGGTCCGATTCATGCGTTCATAACCGCTTCACCGGTGAAAATAAGTCCACACACACAAAACCTTAGTCTATGCCTCTGTCTTCCCACTCTCGGCTAGTTCTCCTTTACTATCGGAGTTTCTTGCACTCCATAATGTCAATCAGTGTCTTTTTATAAAGATGCTTTAAACCACATGTATCGTGAGGGTAATCTTTGTAAGTGTATATTCGGACGAATAACGGGCTCAGGGGCTTTGCGCAAATAAACCCTAGGTTTTCTCTATATATACCTAGCTGTGGGCAACGGGGAGTAGGTTCCACCTTGACCTTCCTCCGGATGTTTCGAGCGCCTTTCACATTCTCGAAACAGTCTCTCTCTGGCGCTCGTTCGCGATTCTAGGGTTCGCCTTCGTTCCCGATAGTCGCCGTCGTTCTCCTTTGTTTTTCGCGACTGTTCTTCTCCGCCTCCTGCTTCCTTCGCCGACGGCAGAACGAAGGAGCAAAGAGCTCATCGTCGCCCTTTTAGTCGCCTACAAAGGGCTCGCCGTCGCGCTCGCTTTCGCGGAACAAAATGTTCCCCGTCGCCGTTCTCAGCATCGTGATCGCCGATCGCTCCTGGGCCGTTCGCTTCCCCTTGAAGCCGCCTGCTTGGGCTCGCCGTCGCGTTCGCCGCCGCTGAGCAAAGAGCTCGTCGTCGCGTCTTCCCCGTCGCGGAACCAGGGCTTGCGTTCGACGATCGCCCGTTCGACAATCACCTGGTCGTTCGTCGATCGTCGATCCCCGGTCGTCAATCCCCGGTCGACGATCCGCAGTCGACGATCCTCGGTCGACGATCCCCGATCGTCGATCCCCGGTCGACGATCCCCGGTCGACGATCCCCGGTCGACGATCCCCGGTCGACGATCCCCGGTCGACGATCCCCGGTCGACGATCCCCGATCGACGATCCCCGGTCGACGATCCCCGGTCGACGATCCCCGATCGAAGATCCCCGGTCGACGATCCCCGGTCGACGATCCCCAGTCGACGATCCCCGGTCGACGATCCCCGGTCGACGATCCCCGGTCGACGATTCCCGGTCGACGATTCCAGTTCGACGATCACGTTTCTCATTCGACGATTTCCAACGATCGACGATCGCCAAGTTTTTCCTGCCGCTCCACTTAGGGCTTCTCCTGTCGTTGGAGCCGTCGCCTCTTCCCTGCTACCTTGACTCTTCCGGCAAGGTTGCCGATCCAGTGGAGCTCCTCTCTACTCTCTGTTTTCCCGTCAAGATGAGGAACTCCAGCCTCTCCTCTCTAGTGCCCATGAACAAATTGGAGAAGTTCACGGCCACAGAGTTCAACGATTGGAAGTTGAACACCCAGTTCGGGATGAAATACCTGAACGTATTCTACACCATCAAGTCTACTCGTGCTGACGTTGCTGGGACTGAAGATGAGGCGCATTGGGTCGAAGATGAGGACTTCTGCAGGGATTACCTGCTGAACTGCCTCTCCTCCAGCCTGGCCAAGAACTACATCAAGATGCAGTCTGCTAAGGAGATCTGAGAAGCACTGGAGGAGCACTTCAAGCAGGAGGAGGACCTCTCCAAAGCTCATCTGGTGGACATGTTCCACTCCTTCAGCTTCGACGAGGAGAAAGTCATTCTCCCTCAGGTATCCGAATTTGAAAATTTGGTTGATTCCCTGCATAGTGAGTCTATTAGTCTGCTATATAGTTTTGTTGCTGGCATAATTGTGTATAAGTTGCCCTCCTCGTGGTACAATTTCAAAACAGAGATGTACCGCAAGAAGATGCAGGTTGGTCTGAACGACCTCAAGCGTTTCATACGCATTGAGGACGAGAACAGGACGAAGCACGCCTTGGAAGTTGTTGACAAGCAGAAGGCTGCTGCCAACATGATTTCAAGCTCTAAGCGTGCTCCTCCCCCTCACAAGACCAAAACGTCTCGTAGTAGCCCCCAGGTTGCAGGACAGAGTAGACCCTCTAAGAAATTTAAGGGTAAATGTTTTAATTGCAACAAGTGGAGACACTGCGCATCTGACTGCAAGTTACCGAGGAAGGAAAGAACTAAGGCACCACAAGAGGGCAACCATGCCCATCTGGTTTGTCAAGCTGAGCCATCCGACTTTGTTGCCATGGTCGGACACGAGCAGACCAGCAAGAGTGGTTCCTGGATTCTGGGGCAACGTGTCATGTTTGCAACAATGCTAATCTCTTGACAGGCCTGAAGAATGCAAAGAAATCAGTGACTGTAGAAGATGGAGGCACAATTGACGTATTGAAGGTGGGCAACGCAACTCTGATGCTCTCCTCAGGTAAGTCTTTACTTTTAAAGAACGTAAAATTTATTCCTTCTTTATCTGTTAACTTAGTGTCTATTAGTTTATTGTGTGATGCTGGTATGTCAATTAACTTCTGTAGTGGTAGAGTGACCCTGTCAGTTAACTCTCACTACTTTGGATGTGCTTACGTCCAAAATAGGATGTACCGTCTGAGTCTAGCAAATGAGGTAGTGCAACAAGTTCAATTGAATTTAGTTAGCCCTGAGACTCTACATGAGAGACTAGGACACGTAAACTATAGAAAAATGTTCCAAGTCGCTAGAACTCACAAGATCACATTAGACACTAAGTCTTCTCTTGGAAAATATGAAGTGTGTGCTCAGACTAAGATCACTAGGAAACCTTTTGGCACGGTTACTAGGAACACAACACCTCTTGAGCTTATACATTCCGATATTTGTGACTTTAAGAGTTTTGTCACTAGAGGTGGAAGGAAGTATATGATCACGTTCATAGATGACTACACAAAGTTTTGTCATATTTCGTTGCTTAAAACTAAAGACGAAGCGTTTGAAAAATTTTGTCTTTTCAAAACCAGGGTAGAAAACCAATTAAGCATGAAAATAAAGAGATTTAGGAGTGATAGAGGAGGAGAATATATGTCCAGTGAGTTCAAATGCTTTCTTGCTTCACAGGGCATCATAGCAGAAACCACTGCTCCTTACTCCCCCCAATCTAATGGCATAGCCGAGCGTAAAAATAGAACGTTAACAGAGATGTTGAACTCTATGCTGCTCACTGCAGACATGCCTTCCGCTTATTGGGGAGAAGCAGTCTTGACTGCGAATCACATTCTGAATAAAGTTCCTCATGCTAAGTTAGAGGTTACACCCTACGAGCTTTGGTTTAAGCGACCCCCGTCTTTAACTAGACTTAAGAGCTGAGGCTGTATAGCCTATGTCAGGGTTCCTGACCCTAGACGGTCTAAGGTTGGACCTAGGACTAATACATGTGTCTACTTAGGTTGTGCTGAAGATAGTGCTGCAGATAGGTTCCTTGATATTTCTAATAATATCATAATAGAATCTATGGATGCAGTGTTCTTCGAGGATAAATTCCTCAAAGATAAGAACATAACGATCCCAGGTATGCAAGCAACTATTACTGAGGAAGATCCTGCATCAGTACCGAGCACCTCCTATTCCGTTCCGGTAGATCACTCTGGCCTAGAGTCTAGGAGGACTTCCGTGAGAGATAGAACCCCCAGAACCTTCGGTAGTGATTTTGTCACTTACCACGTTGAGGATGATCCATCTACCTTTAAGGAAGCGATGAGATCAAGGGATTCCCTACTCTGGAAAGAAGCTATTGAGGATGAGATGACCTCTCTCCTTCAGAACGGCACCTGGACGTTAGTTGATAAGCCATCAGGGGCTAAAACTATAGGGTGCAAGTGGGTTCTGAAAAGGAAGCTAAATCCCGATGGTAGCGTAGCTCAATATAAAGCACGCCTGGTGGCTAAAGGTTTCACACAAGTAATCGGAGTCGACTATTTTGATGTATACTCACACGTGTGTCACTTAGCAACCATTAGAGTTCTTCTTGCTATTTCGGCCATTGAGAACTTTGTTGTTCATCAAATGGATGTTAAGACTGCGTTCTTAAACGAAGATCTGACCAAAGAGATTTACATGAGTCAACCTGAAGGTTTCATTGTAGACGGTCACGAAAACAAGGTCTGTAAGCTTTTAAAGTCGCTATACGGATTAAAACAAGCACCAAAATTATGGCATGAGAAGTTTGACTATACTGTAAAGAACATGAGATTCATGTCGAGTCTCTCGGACAAATGTCTTTACATACGTCATAGATAAGACAAAGTCGTCATAATATGCATGTACGTGGATGATATGCTGATTCTTGGTTCTGATCAATCCGCGGTGGATGACGTTAAGTCAGAACTAATGCAGACGTTTAGCATTAAAGACCTCGGTGTAGTTGACACTATACTAGGTATGCAAGTGAGCTTTGGGAAATATGGCATTTCCCTAAGTCAAAGCCAATACATCCAGTCCATGTTGGACACGTGGGGATACAGTGAACGTAAAGCGACTGAGACACCATACGATTATTCTAACCGCTTAAAGCCCAATGATGGAGCTGCGGTTCGACAGTTAGATTATTCTAAACTGCTTGGTAGCCTCATGTACGCTATGGTCTGTACGAGACCTGACATAGCCTTTACGGTCGGCATGTTAAGTAGGTTCACTAGCAATCCTGGCCAAGACCATTGAGATGCCCTCGATAGGCTGATGCGATACTTAAAGCACACCTGATAGTATGCTTTATGTTATAGTGGTCATCCTCCAGTTTTGGAAGGATATTCTGATGCATCATGGTGCTCAGAAATAAATGACAGCAAGTCCACTAGTGGATTCCTTTTCACACTAGGAGGAGCAGCTGTAGCCTGGAAGTCCAAGAGACAGTCGTGCATTGCACTCTCATTTATGGAATCCGAACTCTATGCTCTAGCTTCAGCTGGTGAAGAAGCATAGTGGATAAGAGATTTGGTGATGGACATTCCACTGTCGAGCCTGAAACTGAGTTCTGTTGCAGTTTACTGCGACAATCAGGCTACTAAAACGATTGCTACGAACACGTTGTTCAATAGCAAAAGAAGGCAACTACGGATGAAACAAGCCTGGTTGACCTCCCTTACGAGTCAAGGGATTGTGAACCTCGTTGATGTGAGGTCAAAAGATAATGTTGCAGACGCCCTTACTAAAGAATTAAATAGAGCTCTCACAATCAAAACATCGGGGAAATGAGATTAAAGTTCATAGAAATATGAAACTTTCCT
Source organism: Platanthera guangdongensis (assembly GCA_039583875.1). Lineage (NCBI taxonomy): Eukaryota > Viridiplantae > Streptophyta > Magnoliopsida > Asparagales > Orchidaceae > Platanthera > Platanthera guangdongensis. The sequence continues at coordinate 157,179,179 of CM077160.1, read as the reverse complement.
CCAACGTTTATGTTTTGATACGTACGAGCCTATAGCTGTCAACATTTAAGCATCTAAATAGTAACAGACTGAAAACCCCAAATAATTTCTTGATGAAAACCCAAGATGGTTCGATGCTGGTTATTCCACACTTGATAACCTAACGTCCTGCCATTGTAAGTTGATTCAAGAGTTATTTAACTGGGAATTGAAAGTCGTTGTAAATGTTAACCTAAACATTATTGGTCACAGCACATTATTCCACATTTGATAATGTTGCACGTGATGTGTGTCCACATGTGTTGGTGAGACACATAGTGATCCGTAATGAGTAAGGTAACATGACTAGTCCTAGTTAGACTGGATGAGATGCTGACAGAGTTATTTCACCGTTGCTAGAAGTGCTAAGCTAATTTAGTAAGAGCTAGTTTACTTTAAATTTTACTGCATATGTTTATGAATTCATATAGTCTGACTCATGAAATTCTTTGCAGGCTACGATGGAGATTATGGAGGAGTTGTAGACCTGGACATGGATGACGATGATCTACTAGATGAGTAGAATCATCAAACGTTTAATTCATGTCTTTGTTTTGTAATAATTTTTCAGACTATGTTTTGGACAGCATCTGTGTGATGGTTTGCCGTTTAGGCAAAACCTTTATTTTGTTTTATTAGTATGATCTGTCCTGATTGTTTTTGTTTAGTTTGGATTATTATTTTGTCTACACTCCAGCACCCCGAAACGTCACTGTTATTTGTCACGAATATATGAGGAGATTGTAAGTGTATATTCGTACGAATAACGGGCTCGGGGGCTTTGCGCGAATAAACCATAGGTTTTCTCTATATATACCTAGCTGGGGGGCAACGGGGAGTAGGTTCCACCTTGACCTTCCTCCGGATGTTTCGAGCGCCTTTCACAACCACAGCTACCACCGTGCCAAACGGAGCCTAAGAAACTGCGGTGAAGATCTATTGATTTCTTGCTCAAAATGGACTGACTTGATCGAGACCATATAATTGATGGAAGCGAAATAAGCTGACACCAAATAATTTACCGAATTGAAACTTATTTATATTAATGAAACAACTTGATATTACAACACCACAAATTTACAACTCAAACACCTCATTAAAACACTTCTAATCGCGGAGCAGTTGTCCGCAAGCATGTCTTGGCGTTGCTCCTGTTCGCATATAGGAGAGACAGGTAGCTGCTCCTATTCACGCGTAAAACTTCCGCTCTTTGGAGTCCGCTACTTGGAGGCTGCAATATTTCTTGTCGCGGATAGATTGACTACTTCGCGCTAAAGGGATCCTATACCATACTCAATACTCGAACTTCCATGACTTTCCTAACTCTTTCAAAACTCCTATCATTTGGATAGAGATGGAATGCCATCCTTCCAGCAACATAATCATTAAATCTTATTTTATTTTTATTCTTCTCTATTTTTTGGTGATTGTTATTGGCATTACAGTTTTGGCTAGTCGTACTACGTTTTCTCCTAATTTCTCACGACTTGTAGTTGAGATCTACAACTTCGTGTTGAACACTTTTCCTAAAAATGCATGTACAAGATGTACTTTGGAAATACACCCAGATTTCGTGCCTTTTAGAAATACGTGTTATATATGCATTTTTTGGAAAAATGTTCAACACGAAAGTTGTAGATCTCGAGAGATGTACAATTTTCGTGTTGAACAATTTTCCTAAAATTACATGCATAAGACGAATTTCCAAAAAAATGCGAGAAATTAGAAAAAAACGTGATGTGACTAGCCAAAACTGCAGTGCTAATAACAATCACATATTTTTTTACAACTTATAATGGGTATATTAATTAGCTGCATTATCAAATGGGAGACACATGCTCTGATAAATTTGGAATAAGCTGTATAAAATTGTTAGTATTTTGCTGCTGTCTTGTTTCAAATTTATAGATTTCTTTATTTTGGTTCTAGCCGGCTGTTTGCATTTGTCTGGCTGTTTGGGGCTGGTTGTTGTGTTTTGGAGATTATATGGCTGCAATCAATTATCTTACCAATTTGTGAGCGGTGACGGGTTGTTGAGTTGGGACAATATCGTAGTCAAGATAATGTTGCCATCGGTGCCTATCATCACTCTATCAAATTGGCGAAATTTTACCATCTGGGACTCGGACGGCGTCCGGGACCAATCGCTGCATGCCACACGAACAATTTCATGTCACACAAGCAAAATTGTATCTCGCGCCGTTTGTATCTCACGAGCAATTTGTACTTGATTTTGCTTTTATTGTATCTCAGAATAGTCCCGGACGACATCCGGATCCCGAATGGTAAAATTTCTCATCAAATTGAGCATATTATCAAATGGAGCAGGGTGTAAATATTCTTCAAAAATTAAGACAGTCATGGGGAAAAACCCGATCGGGCCGGGCTTGGCCCGGCCTTTTTTCCAATCGGGCTCGGCCCGGGCGCCGTTTGAATCGGGTCGGGCTGGGCTCGGGCTCCCTCTCAAAAGGGGTTTCCGGTTAGATTCAAAAGAGGATTGAGATTAAAATCCCGCCAGATTAGGAGGGATTTTAATCCCGCTTAATCATAGGCGAAATTTTAATCCCTAAACCCTAAAATCCTGCCTCACGGGATTTTTCCCCTTAGCCTGGTGCCGGGCTTAGACTAGCCCGGCGCCCGGGCTTTGCCCTGCTCGGCCTGGGGCACCAGCAAAAATGGGGCCCGTTAAGGGCCCCAAGCCCAGCCTTGGCCTGAGCCGGGCTTTCCCCGGGCCGGATTCCGGGCGGGCTTTCCGAGTCTGGGCTTTTAGCCCATGACTAGACATGGACGACTCTCAAATAAATTTGGGGCAGCTCCACGGCCGCCAGGTATTACAGCATCCAGTTGACTGCCGACATTCGCGACAATGGCCGAGAAGACACCGGAAGTCATCAAATCCGACTGCCTCCTCCCAGACGATCTCATCGGCGACATCCTCCTCAGGCTTCCGGCGAAATCCATCATCAGGTTCAGATCTGTCTCCAAATCCTGGCTCGCCATCACCACCGACCCTTCCTTCCTCCTCGCTCACACTGGCCGCGCCCCAAATTCCCTTCTCATCCATACCACCACCAACCAGTCCCACGAATCCCATCTTCGCAGCATCAAACTCTGCCTTCTCTCCCCCGCCGCCACCCCCTTCCGATGCCCGAATCCTCTTCTCCAGCGTTCTTCCCGAGAGGCGCCGCAGCACCACGGATGTCGTCTTCGCCTGCTGCGATGGCCTGATCTGCCTCCGTGACAGGATCCGCGAGACGCTCGAGCAGGAGGACGACGTCCCCTGCTACTACGTCATCAATCCCCTCACCGGCGCCCACACCGACGTGCCCAAGCCAAGGTTCTCTCTAGGTCACCTCATGGGACTCTACCTGCACCCGCCGACAGGCGAGTACCGTCTGATCCGGAGAATAAACTCCAGCATCATCAATAATAAGATCGAGGTGATCACGCTGGGCGGAGAATCGTGGAGGACGATTCAGTCCTCTCCCCCGAAAGAACTGGTGTGCGCCCGAATCCCTATAGATCTGAAAGGATACCTATACTGGATTGCTTACAACGTCAACGAATTCGTCGCATCTGCGGTTCTAGTGTTTGACACCACCGAAGAGGAGTTCAAACTGATGCCTCTGCCTGCACAGGAACGGCGCCATTATACAAACAACAGCCTATTTCACATGGGGAAAGATTGGGGCTCTCCATCATTGACAGAGAGCTGAGCTCGGCGAGTGAGCTGGGCATTGACATTTGGGTCTTGAAAGATCATGAGACTGTTGAATGGGAGAAGATGCATTCTTTGAAATGCTCCGGTGGACTTCAAATGATTGACTTCCGATTTGGCTACTCGGTCGACGACATTGCTCTTTTGTTCAAGGAGGAGATGTCTGTTCTCTTTGTCGGCCCGCATTCATATCTGGTTCAGTTTGACCTGAGCTCCATGAAATACCGCGCGGAGGAAGTCACCGATCCTCAGGATATTATCTGGCACTTCAGTCTTCTACACAAAGAGACCCTCATTTCCTATGATTCCTTCAGAAACGGCTGAGAAGAGCAATCACTGCCGAAGTCAACTTTTTATGAAGATATGCATCTTTTGAATTTCTCTTGATGTATGAAAACACTTCTCTTGTCCCGAATAAACTTAGCTTGTAGTTCTTGCAAACCTGAGCCTTTGTTTTTCTTTGGTGCTTTTCTGGGGTGTTTTCAGCAGTACTCTCATTATGTAGTTTCTCCCAATTCTGTTGGAAGTTTTATGCATTCAGTTCAGTCATATACGCTGGAAAGTGTTCATCTTCTGGTGCGAATTTGGATGAAAGAAACATCTAAATATATGATGCATTTGCGCCCAGCGAACTACTTATATGTGTGAACATCCACTAATTCAAAACCCTGAGATCAACCTGATAACCGGTGGAGATGATAAAGGGAAAACAACAACAACAACAGCACTCAAGCCTTTATCCCACTATAGTGGGGTCAGCTATGTGGATCCTTTGTCGTCATTGTGCCCTATTTTTTGTCATAATCTCACTAATGCCTAAGAAATCACACTAAATATCCTAAACCTATACAAAGTGTATAACTCAAAATTCATCAAGATCAAGAATGTATAGGAGAACACGTCAACTCGACAGCCTCATGTACTCAGCTCCGTGGGCCCCTTGAATTCACCTCGGTAACCTTATGTGTTCAGCTAGATGAGCCCCCAAGTTCACCTCGGCAGCCTCCTGCAGTCAGTTGCCCCCCCCCCCCCCACCCCACCCCACCCCACCCCGAAATCACCTCGGTAGCCTTATGTGTTCAGCTAGATGAGCCCCCCAAATTCACCTCAGCAGCCTCCTGCATTCAGTTCGGCGGGGCCCCTAAATTCACCTCGGCAGCCTCCTGTGTTCAGCTCAGTGCCCCCCAGAATTCACCTTGACAACCTCCACTATTCACCTAATAATGGAGGGGGGGGGGGGGGGGGGTACCCCCTATCTTTTCCATTGTAACGGGTGAAAGGCACTTCACGCCCAATGAAAGTCACTCATTTGAAGATTTAGCGAGCTTGCCTGTCTTTTCCTGAACTCACACAACACTTGGTGTGAGATGGGAGTTCCTGTATAATGCCAAATATGCGGCGGGACGTTCATAATGTAACATGACCACCTCGTCTAATAGTAAAATAGTAGTGACCTTCCTCTTGTTTGTTTCGTGCATGTGCTAACTCAAGGGCTAGTAACTTCCATCCATCATTTTGGCCCAATCTTTGTGCACCAAATTTCTTGGTTTCGACATAGAGAAAGTAGCTTTGGACTCCTCCACAAAAACATTTGTACTAAAATAAATCAACTTTTTCATTCATCAATGAGGAGAGATGACACTAATAAAAAAGATCGATGCTGAAGAGGTGGGGGGGGGGAGGGGGGGGGGAGGAGAGGGGGGCACGACAAGTACAATGGCACATTCGCCAGTGTGCCATCATTCTAGGGCAAGTATTGGCCAAACTGATGTGTTCCTAGAACTGACACGAGCAAGCAGAGCAGCCATACGGAGGCAGAGGGCTCACTAGTTGGAAATAATTTAAGAATGAAAAGATGTTCGACTTTCTTATTTTCATGCTTGTTCTTCCAACTAACAAGTATAAATAAATGAGCCCTCAACAGGAAACGCATTGGAGTAGAATGGAGGCAAAAAAACACATTCCTAACATTAACCCCCTCCAACATTCAACCAAATGAAAGCGATAACAACACAGCAGTTAATGATGTATTCCTGTACACAAAAAAGCTGATATTCTGAATGAGACTGTTGATAAGGAAATGGAAGGTTTGATTCAAAGAAAAAACAGAGAAAGCTGGTTGGAAAGTAGGCGGCACTACTAGGATTTCATTGAATAGGAATAAGTGTTACAAAATAAGCTTCTCATTCATCTTGACATAGCAGCAAACAAAATAGAGGCTTTATAGAGCAGCCATACAACAAACACAGTAAAGTACTCGACTCTTGCTTAATAATAACTTATTGTCTTTTGGGGAACAGAAGGGCGCTGAGCAGCAGAGGCAGGTAAGGGAGCGGCGCTGATACACCTGCAGCAAGGATCAATTATGCCATAACCTGCTTTGATTACACTTCAACACCTGTAGCCATCCCATGATATATTAAACTGGCAGAGTCCAATCAATGTAGAGGAAGCTTGGCCTTCCCCGGTATCAGGAAAGTGGAAGATTAGCATATCGAAGCCCTAATTCCTGCGAGAGAGAACCTAAGCTATTTTGCTAAAACTAGTTGGAATGGTAGTCAGTTTGTTTCTCCGCGTGACCATTTTCGACGACGCCTTCAGACCGACCGTCGTATCCGTGATACGGAACCTCGCTCATGGGGTCGAGGGATCAGAGAGCCGTCAAATTCAAGAGGGAAAAAGTTGAAATTTGGCCCGAAATTAAATCTAACTTCGCAGCTTGGCTGGTTTGGTAGGGTGTACAATGATGCTGCTGGGTAGTATCGGCCCCCAAAAAGGTCTTTGAAGGCTACGCCCTGACATATTCCGTTCTTGAAGAAGGTAATCTCGCTCCCTGCAAAATGGATTACGGCTTTACTTATGACATTTCAGGAGTAAAATGAATTTGGCTTTAGTTAGGGGAATTCATGAGCAGATGCAAACTTTCACAGGAAAATTGAGACAACAAAGATAAAAGCTGCAATCGCTTTAAACATGTAATCCGCATAGCCAGCAATATAACGATATGCAATAGTTCAAAAATAAGAAGTGAAATCCATAAAACTGACTATAAAAACTTCAACATGATGATCAGATAAGAGAAACAAGGGCGAGCAAGAAATATGTGATCTTGCAGAAATAATTATGTTCTATCTTCTCCATGGAAAGAATTGGGTATTTACACTTGCAATATGTACACTTGATCTTCTCCATGGAAGGAATTTCAGTGTTGTGTTGCCCCCATTCTATCGTCAAATTGTGCACTAATTGAAACTATTTTGTCCAATTTATTTACATCCATATAGTGGACTGGCTGTAGTTGGGCAATGTTTCTATAACTTTAATGTTTGGCCTACACAACAACAAAAAAACAAAACGGCAGTCGGGTGCACAAAGCATCCTCACGCAATGAGGGTCCGGGGAAGAGTCCTATCACACGGGTGAAATGTAGGCAAACCTTACCCTGCATTTTTGCAAGAGGCTGCTTCTAGGACTCGAACCCGTGACCTCAAGTTCACACAACAACACCTCAACCGTTCACCAAGGCTCCCCTTTAAACAAAGAAACAAAACTAAAAAAACACAAAAAATATGAAAGCCTGGCGCACAATTTTACAATCAGGCATTCATTTTGTGATGTCTGAACATAAAATGTTGTCGGTTCTTGAATAGTGTTTTTTGTGTAAACTCAACGGAATAAAAACTCTCTGCCAAACATAGTCTAAAGCACGATAGATGACTTCTAATTTCTTCTGGAAATTCTAGATTTTACACATCCGGATTTGCTAAATCAGTTGAATCCTACTTGAATCAAATTCGAATTTATTAAATATCGCAGCCAAAAATGCCCTAAAAATAGTTCAAACTGAATCACCTTGGCGGCATAGCACTGCCAGAACAGGACGTGTACAAGTCGCATGATATTTGAACAAGACCGGCGTCGTGCGCGCTCTGTTCGAACAGCTGCATGGGATAGTTAAAGACAATGGGCGTCGGGATCAACTTATTGATTTTGGTCTCGTCCATTACATGAAACGTGGCACCACAACCGCCTGAGCTCTTCGACTTCTTGCACGCGTATCAAACCATAAGGGGTGTTGTCTATACCCCTGTTACCAAAGGTCTAAGACAACAATTTTTCTATCTTTAGGCAACAATATACAAAAATGATTACCTAAACCCTTAGAATAGACAAAAAAATTTTGGTGGAGCTATTGCGATATTTTAGAAATGTTGCTTGTTGAGTTACACTTAAAAACTGTTGTCAAAAGACTCAAAGGCAACAATTCAAAAATGTTGTCAAAAAATTGAGACATTTTTTTTAAAAAAAAATTTATCAATGCCGCAACATTTTAGGTCTGCAGATGCATGCTATATATGTTATTCAATAGGTCTTCCTTCTTGGACAACCAAGTCATGACAATTTGCCAATAAAAAAGCTTTTAAAACTTGACAATTTAAACCCATAAAAAATTGTTATGATTATAAACAAATTTATGTCTTGCTAAGAGTATATTGAGTAAAACAAAAATTACATCTTTTGATTAATTAATAATTTACAGTTGTCTTTGTTTTAATCACCATCAATCTTACAATCAATTTTTCATAGACAAAATCACACACCACATTGAAAGGAATAAAGAGTTTGCACCCAATCAACCAACTAACAGCTCCACCCAGTCCATTCCCTGAGGCTATCAGTTGCTTCATCCGCCTCTAAGCACCTTGACAGATATCCATCACGTCCAATGTCAAAGTTTAAATCTGATGCAAGAGGAATATGATAATTAGGATCTAGAAGAGGTTTTCTAGAGAATCTCAATAGCAAACTTCCCTTTTGTACTATCTCCATATATTCTGAAGGTTGGATGCTGCTCGATAGCGTGAGCCAGTTTTGATACACATGCAGCAAGTGCTTCAATTCCAAACATCCAAGTCAGCAGTCAACAAATCAAAAGAAACCAAATCAAATTATGTTAGCATAAACGACATCAACAAAGTATGTACTGTATCTATAGAATGTGATTAGTCTTGACACTAGGGATTAGGTTCCCCTTGGGGAATACAATAGCACTATGTTGATGATCCAATGCTCCATTCTCTGAATCATTAGAGGGTCCTTTCCATGACATTGCAATGCTGAATGGAAAACTCTCATGCACCTATATAGAGAAGCAATTGAGACTTTAGAGCATCAGAAACAAGCAATTAGACAAAAAAATAAGAAAATTTGTACATGAACAAACGAGTTTTTTGCAACTAGATAGCTACTAAAAAAATTTATTTCAGGACACACATCATTGATTAGCCAATATACCACACAAAAAAGATGAGAAACGACGGACTTTGGTTATTCACACTCGGCAAGATGGACCGCCAAAGTATTTGTTTGTAACAAGCTATGAAAAAAATTTCTTTGCTATATACGGATATACCAGCCAGGGCAGTATAAATAACATTAAATCATGAAAATTTCACCCAACTACAAGTGATTGATCAAAATATTTCATAGCTTGTTGCATGTGCTCATGAAAACTTAAAACATACTTGTTTGAAAGAAACACTAATTGCATTATATATATGTGGAGTGTGAGCATATACATATACGTTAATGCGATCTAAGTTCGCATGAGCGGGGCGATGCATCGCGTGCATCGAATTGGGCTAAAGCTAGGGAAAACATCTAATCAAAATGTCGATTAAATGCAGAATTAGCTTCCCATAACCATAAGCATTACAATGTTCACTAGAACATATGCTAAAATACAATATTGATCAATTCACATGAGCATTTACTGAACTAGAAAATATACAGCATAGCAGAATTGAGTACAAGAAAAAAGAAAATACTTTAATTCTTTTCGACCAACACAATTCCAATCTCCGTCCAGAAGATGTTAAATTTAAACTCATAGAAGAACACAAGTACTTCAAATTATGCAGACATAAGAAAGAAAATTAAATCTGTAAACATGAGAAACAAAAAGTATCTGGAACTCCCTAACTTTGAAGGCGGGGCTAAGGACTACACATTGAAGGGCACAACCACGAGCAACACATTCACTGGCATTGAAAGTATGCCTAGGTTCCTTGACAAAATACTCGGTTAAAATTTTAATAATAGCTGGAACACGAGAACCCGATCCACCCGATCCGACAACCTCAATAGAATGGATATTATCCACTGTCAGGTGAGCCTCTTGAAGAGCATTTTCAAGAGGAACCTTAACCCGTTCCAATATTGGAACACTAATCAGCTCAAAGTCCCCTCTTTTAATATACCCCCTCACATCCTTCTCATCCATCAAGCATTCAATATTCAAAGGGGCTTCAAGATTTGCCCTCGGCATTTTCTTCAGCTTCTCGCAAGCCGTTCGAAGCCTCATGCAAGCACGAGCATTCTGGTAAACATCAATCTTATATTCTTCCTTGAACTTGACTGCAAAGTATTTGAACAGAGCTTCATCAAAATCCCTACCGCCCGGAGATCGATCATAAGAATGCGCCAAAATCTTCAGCTGTCCCTTCCTGAATCCAGCAATACAGACATGCATACTTGCATGACCGACATCAATGAATTCCACGTTGAGCTGATCACTCTCGGGCAAATCACAAGTGCCGCAAGCACGATCATTCGGGTTCTTCTTTCTTGTTGCTGCTACTAATCAAAACTAGAGACGACGGACACTATGAATGCCAGAGAGAAACTCGAGGCTCTTGAGTTGGTGCAGAGAGTGGGTAGCGAGCAGTGCGAGAGAGGGCACGCGACGGGCTGTTGAGGTGCGGGAGATGAATGTCGTGGAAGACGTCAATTACCCTTTGAAAATTCAACAAAATGGTAGAAGGAACTGCTCTCTGTATATAAAACATAAACTGTTAAGATATATAAAAAGGAAAAATAACCTGAGAGACCTTGCATACTTCTAATTTCTGAAGGCCAGCCTATATATAATAACTAATAATAATAATTGACATAAAATCAATTTATTATGCAAAGAATGGCAATCTCCTAATCAAACATGCTCTGAAATGATGATAAATTTAGTAGAACAATGTGCTTCAAATAAAACACCAAACAAATGGTGCACCATATAACAATGGATCATTATGGTTAAATGGCTGGAAGAGAACAAGGGCAGAAGCAAATATCAATCACAAAAGTAGCTGCGAAATGATAATAACAATATTAATATTAGATAGAAGATTACAAAACACTATATAACCACCGCTAACACACCACACAATAGTTCTGTCGAAGAAAACGACTGCAAATTTCAGAAACAGAATACTTTTCTACTACTACTACCACTACCTGGTGGATAAAAAACACATCAAGCAAATCATGTTTAAACTTACACTGAAATATTAAAAAGAAACAAACAGGCTGGATGTTTTATAACTAATGATAATTAATTCATCAAGCAGCTGCCCCCTTGCGAAGCAGATCATTGGGCCCATGGGTGAAATGACATCTCTCTCCAAAGGTGTAGATGCCCTTGGCAAACTTCTCACACATTTTAGTCTTGAAGTTGTGGGCACCTCCTCCATGGCCGTGAGCCGAGCCATAACCCGAACCTGCGGCCGGCGGCTCCTTCACGGGCGCAACAGCAGCCCCCGTCGCAGAACCTAGGTTCACAATCAGCTCCCGAACCATTGCCGTTGCCTGCATGATCTGCTCAAATGTCCCTTCCATTTCTATGTTCCTCAGATTCGGATCGCTCTCGTGGTCACGAATGGACAGCTTTGCTCCATTCGAGCTACACCTAACAAGGCGAGTATGCAAGAAGCGATCTTCGCACGAAACTTACCGTCTTTGGGATGGATCTCCAGCAGAGTATTGACGTTAAGTCGCCAGAAGATGACGTCGAACCGACTACCTCGGAACGACTCAGCGAGTCCTTTGTCTCCCCTGCAGCTCCTCTGCCCGACCCGTCTTCCCCCGTCCCGGCTACCACTGTCGACCCAGCGACAGGTCGTCTCCGACGGGAACGAGCAGCCCCGATTCGTATTGGCGTCGGCTTGCGATCCCAGTTTAGCAGTCCTCCGACTCACCAATCCACGGCCCGCCGCCCGCCTCTTGCAGCTCTGGCGTCTTCCGCCGATCCAAATCCAAGCCTCCACCGGCGGGATAAAGCAACCCTCGCTCGTCTAGGCGCTGTCTTCCTATTCCAGCCCGCCGTCCCTCCGATCCCGCCAGAGGCGGTGAAGAGCCGTGGATTTCCTCTCCCATTATACAGTCGATCCACTGTTTGGCTTTGATTATGGTATACCCCTTCCCAAACTCATCTCCCCCACTGTTAGTCTAACTTTTATCCCTCCTTAATATTTGACCAGTTGAAAAATCGAAATTGTTTGCTTAATATAGCATTACTCCCGTTTGTCGTTAATTTTAAAAACCGTATTTGTTCTCTATACTTACTAGCATGTGGATGAGTAAATCCTACCGCTGAATGCGAGCGAGTGTTGGACATCTTATCGTGTTTGCAAAGACTTAGACGGATGTCGATTGAGAATGCTTGTGAAAACTCCGCTTGCACTGCAAAGATTAATTAAGTTCTCACATTTGTCACTTTTTAAAACCAACTTCAGATTTTAGGATGCATCATTTATTTAAGGGTATATATAGAAACTAAAAATGGTATTACTTAACTGATTATCTGAAGAAAGATTACATCTTGATCATGAAATGTATAATATCCATTCATTTCAAATGAAGAAGATCCCCATTTCATGGGTGATTTGAATTAGGTTTTTTTGGGCGTGCGGATAGTCAAATTTGAAGTATTAACAATCCCCAAAATGAAAAGAGCCAAACAAAATAAAGTCAATCACCAACACAATCATCTTAACAGAATCAATTACCAACTTAACAAATTGCATGAAAAGCTAGCAAATACTTGCATCAGGCCAAACATGAGGAGGAAACATTGAGAACCTCTAACTGGGGCATTTCATCAAACACCATACATGCAATATTTAAAAAAAGAAGTTTAGACATTAAGAAGAAGAAACATACATCAAAGAAGCAGAACCAAATTACAGGTTGCCGCCGGCCTGCTGCCAGAGATTGATGATATCGGTGGCCTGGTTGAGAAGTATGATCATACGCTTTTGCGAAATCCATTTCTTCTCCTCGAGCTTGGTCTTGAGCTCTTCCCACGCGTCCTTCCTGGGCCAGAAGTAATACGGGCTCAGCGGCACGCTGCCATGGCCGGGGATCATCTGATCCAGCCCCAATCCAATGTTCTTCTCCATCCATATGAACTTGAGCACCAGCCTCGGCTTCTCCATCTTCGTAACCACAACTTTAAGCTTCTCCCTCTTCGTCTCAAAAACTGCTGCCTTTTCATCGTCGGCGGAATGGCCGGCGGGGGAGGGAGCTTCTAATGCGTCTGAGGCGGCCGCGACGGCGCCGGAGCGTCGAAGGCGGCGGGTATGGAGAGGAGGAGGAACAGGGGAAGAAGAGGGGAAGAAGGTTGAAGAAGGGGGGACAAAGGTGGGAAAAGGCTTGGAGCGGAATCTAGATATAGGGGGAGTATGGGTTGTTTGCAGAGAGAGGGAGAAGGGAGAACGCCATGGCCGGTGGAGGGCTCGCGAAGAAGAGCTTGAAAGGGAGACGGTAGGAGCAGGAAGAAGATAAGATATGAATTTTTTACCGTCTCAGCAAACCCCGACTTCCACCGTGGGGGAAGAAAAATCGCTCGAGGTGGGGATTCCGTCCGGGAAAAAGAAGATCGGGAGCTGGGCTGCGATTGTCAGCGTGGGGAAGAGGAAGAATCGTCGCGTATAATGTAAACTGCGGGGATAAAATGGGAAGCGCGTATTTTCAGTTGGTTTCAGTCGAACCGGAGTGAGGCCCGACCGGGGGGGGGGGGGGGGGGGGGGGGGGAGGAGGGGGGGGCACGACAAGTACAATGGCACATTCGCCAGTGTGCCATCATTCTAGGGCAAGTATTGGCAAAACTGATGTGTTCCTAGAACTGTCACGAGCAAGCAGAGCAGCCATGCAGAGGCAGAGGGCTCACTTAGTCAGAAATAATTTAAGAATGAAGAGCACAACTTTCTTATTTTCATGCTTGTTCTTCCAACTAACAGGTATAAATAAATGAGTCCTCAACAGCAAATGCATTGGAGTAGAATGGAGGCACATAAAACATTCCTAACATTAACCCCTTCCAAGATTCAACTGAATGAAAGCGATAACAACACAGCAGTTAATGATGTATTCCTGTACACAAAAAAGCTGATATTCTGAATGAGACTGTTGATAGGGAAATGGAAGGTTTGATTCAAAGAAAAAACAGAGAAAGCTGGTTGGAAAGTAGGCGGCACTACTAGGATTTCATTGAATAGGAATAAGTGTTACAAAATAAGCTTCTCATTCATCTTGACATAGCAGCAAACAAAATAGAGGCTTTATAGAGCAGCCATACAACAAACACAGTAAAGTACTCGACTCTTGCTTAATAATAACTTATTGTCTTTTGGGGAACAGAAGGGCGCTGAGCAGCAGAGGCAGGTAAGGGAGCGGCGCTGATACACCTGCAGCAAGGATCAATTATGCCATAACCTGCTTTGATTACACTTCAACACCTGTAGCCATCCCATGATATATTAAACTGGCAGAGTCCAATCAATGTAGAGGAAGCTTGGCCTTCCCCGGTATCAGGAAAGTGGAAGATTAGCATATCGAAGCCCTAATTCCTGCGAGAGAGAACCTAAGCTATTTTGCTAAAACTAGTTGGAATGGTAGTCAGTTTGTTTTCTCCGCGTGACCATTTTCGACGACGCCTTCAGACCGACCGTCGTATCCGTGATACGGAACCTCGCTCATGGGTCGAGGGATCAGAGAGCCGTCAAATTCAAGAGGGAAACAATTGAAATTTGGCCCGAAATTAAATCTAACTTCGCAGCTTGGCTGGTTTGGTAGGGTGTACAATGATGCTGCTGGGTAGTATCGGCCCCCAAAAAGGTCTTTGAAGGCTACGCCCTGACATATTCCGTTCTTGAAGAAGGTAATCTCGCTCCCTGCAAAATGGATTACGGCTTTACTTATGACATTTCAGGAGCAAAATGAATTTGGCTTTAGTTAGGGGAATTCATGAGCAGATGCAAACTTTCACAGGAAAATTGAGACAACAAAGATAAAAGCTGCAATCGCTTTAAACATGTAATCCGCATAGCCAGCAATATAACGATATGCAATAGTTCAAAAATAAGAAGTGAAATCCATAAAACTGACTATAAAAACTTCAACATCATGATCAGATAAGAGAAACAAGGGCGAGCAAGAAATATGTGATCTTGCAGAAATAATTATGTTCTATCTTCTCCATGGAAAGAATTGGGTATTTACACTTGCAATATGTACATTTGATCTTCTCCATGGAAGGAATTTCAGTGTTGTGTTGCCGCCATTCTATCGTCAAATTGTGCACTAATTGAAACTATTTTGTCCAATTTATTTACATCCATATAGTGGACTAGCTGTAGTTGGGCAATGTTTCTATAACTTTAATGTTTGGCCTACACAACAACAAAAAAACAAAACGGCAGTCGGATGCACAAAGCATCCTCGCGCAATGAGGGTCCGGGGAAGAGTCCTATCACAAGGGTGAAATGTAGGCAAACCTTACCCTGCATTTTTGCAAGAGGCTGCTTCTAGGACTCGAACCCGTGACCTCAAGTTCACACAATAACACCTCAACCGTTCACCAAGGCTCCCCTTTAAACAAAGAAACAAAACTAAAAAAACACAGAAAATATGAAAGCCTGACGCACAATTTTACAATCAGGCATTCATTTTGTGATGTCTGAACATAAAATGTTGTCGGTTCCATGTAGATAATGAAATGTTTCCATAAACTATCGAAGTAACTTTATGGAAAAGATCATAACAGTAAAATATCATGCAAGTATTGAGAACCCAAGACTTGCCATCCACGAAAATCTGACAAGATCTAGGATAATACTTATTTATAAATGGTACTATTTATATTGAATATATTATGTTAAAACCGTCCATAATACGAACCATAAAAGCAAAATAGGCGTGAGAATTTCCCCCCAAACGAATGTCTGATTATTATGGCTCGGCATGGCACAGTGGTGGCGGTCATGAACGCGGTGGTTATGAACCGTTATTCGTGACCGCACGACCTCACCTAAGGAACTTCATCCACTTTCCACTTTTATGTTCAAAAGTAGTTTTTTTCCTTGATGACGGTCATAACCTTTGGCCTGCCAAACATACATTCTGTAATGGTGGCGTTTTTGTCCAAACTCACCGGCGCAAAAACGTTGCGCCGAACAGAGTCTATATTAAACATTAGCACCTCCAATAACATGCACTAACAAGTAATGGGGATTGAAGAAGATGCACAATGCTGGGATAAAAATGATGACTATTTATAAATTGAATTAACAAATGCAGTCCAACAGATAATCACCGGCGCACTAGCAAGAGAGAGAGAGAGAGAGAGAGAGAGAGAGAGAGAGAGAGAGAGAGATTTAGATGTATACCAAAAACCTAATACCATACCATACCTGCTCCAAGATTGGTAAGCATGCCATTTATTTATTATTAATAAATGTTGGAAGAGATGGAAATTGAAATAGAAGTGGTGATTTCATTCATCCTCATAGAGGCTTAATATAGGAATTACATGGACACTTACAGACTGAACTGACGATGTGGGACTAATACCCACTCACACACAAATATTAATATAATAATAAACTCCAACACTCCAACACTCCACCTCAAGCTGAAGGGGACCCTTCAGCTTGGACATGTCAAATAACGGCAATGAAGGTAGGCGATGCAGGACAAAACATCAGACGAGCCACCGGGGAAAATCCAAACCGGGGAATCAAGTCGGGGACATAGTCGCACACGACGTGGACGTAATCATCAACCGGGCAACCGGTGAAAATTCGTCATGGATAATTTGCACAAAGGGCGGTCCCTCACGACACAGTCTCGCACGACATGGTCCCCTGCGGCACAACTCACTGAGATTAGAACATCAACATCAATCATGTCCCAACACACGACCAATCTAAAGAAATATGGGGAGATGCATAATAGCAGACGACATAAGTCTAGAGGCCGTGTGGAATAAATGCAAAAAAGTCGGGAAAGATCATCCGAGTCGTCTTCATCCCAACAGTCACCCTCACGTGGAAAACACGTGCATATAGACATAACAAGACGATACGAAGCAAAAAACAAACAACTGACCATTAAAAAACAACATAAACGATCAAAAACACTATGAAACTCCATTATCAGCGAGATCAACACCCCGATGCAGCGGCTGGAATCGTCATAATGTCGGCAGGAACAACCAAGGATTCGTCATGACTGGAAGGGAAGCCATTCTCGGAAAAGTAGCAACCATCCTGGGCAAGGTAGCTACTCATCATGGTGTAGAAGTCCTGAATGGAGCGTCTGTCTTGGCGGGCAGACTGGGAATCGCAGATAAGACGGTGACGTCGAGCCCCTCCACGGGGAACGAAGTGATCGCGGAGATATTCCCACATGGCACGGGCGGAAGGAAGGCGGCCGATAGACGTGACAAGCGGCCGAGCAACAGATTCCAGGAGGTAAGCCCGGATTGCGTGATCGCGTCGTTGCCAAAGAGTGAGAACATCTGTAGAGGTGTCGGCGACAGCAGGTGCGGCGGAGCCGGAGGCGGTGGTGGGCTTGGCGGCAGGGACAGGAGGCGCACCGATGATGTGATCCCAAAGATCTCGGGAGGAGAGGGCGGCTTCAACGGTAAGGGCCCAGTCAGGCCAGTCGCTAGCGCCGGCGAGCAGGAAGGACGTGGCCTTCAGAGGGGGCGAGATCAGAGGAGCAGCCATGGAGGCGCAAGGGAGCGGGGAACCTGCAGGGAGTTGGAATGGGGCGAGCTGGGCGAGGAGGTGGAGGACGGAGGGAGAGGTGGACGGAGGGAGGTAGGCGGACTGAGATGCGGGCGG
Organism: Platanthera guangdongensis; assembly: GCA_039583875.1. Taxonomy (NCBI): domain Eukaryota; kingdom Viridiplantae; phylum Streptophyta; class Magnoliopsida; order Asparagales; family Orchidaceae; genus Platanthera; species Platanthera guangdongensis. The sequence continues at coordinate 157,161,482 of CM077160.1, read as the reverse complement.
AAGGAGGGTGCGGGAGGCTGGGCGGACTGAGCGTGGCGGGGCGGCGAACCGGAGGAGGATGAGGGAGTGGGGTGGACTGAGGTGGCAGACGGACTTTGTTGGGCGGACCGAGTGTGGCGGACGGAGCTGGGTGGGGCTGCGAACTGCAGGAGCAGGTCGGCGGACTGATGTGGGCGGACGAAGGAGAGTGGCGGACTGAGTCGAGCGGACGGAGGGAGTGTGGCGGACGGAGGTTGGCAGACTGAGGGTGGGGCGGACTGGATATGGCGGGAATGAGGCGGACTGGGCTTATCGGGGCTGGAGAGGGCGGGAGTGGGGCGGACTGAGGTTGGGGCGGATGGAGTTGAGGGGCTGTGAACTGGCGGTCGGGGCTGGAGATGGCGGGAGGGTGGCGGACTGGGCTTAGCGGGGCTGCGAACTGGCGGACTGAGGGGGGGGCGGCGGACTGAGGCGGACGGAGTGGGGGGCGGGGCGGACGGACTTTGTTGGGCGGACTGAGTGTGGCGGACTGAGAGGGGCGGACTGAGAGGAAGCGGACAACTCCGTGCAGGTTCGAACTGGGTAAGCAGTGCAGAGGCGCGAGCAAAGAGGCGAGCGCGAAAATTAAACCCGCTCTGATACCATGTTAGAAATGAACTGTATTTCTATATATCTGTGCAAGGGACCAAAAAGGTCTTACATTTATAGGAGAAGAGGAAGGGGAGAGAGTTCATCTACACAATGTGGGACTAAAGGAGAAGAACAATAAGGTAATATTAAATACAAGAATAATACAATGTTTAACATCTGTCTTCACCATCATCGAGAGCCAAGGCGAGGACAATAGCAGATCGGGCTTCTTCTCTTTTCTCCGATCAGTTCAAATCATTTTAGGGGAAGAGGAGATCTGATCTGTCTCTACTCCATCGAACTACGTGCTAGGGCATTGCGTATCCTTCAGATTTTGGCTTCCTCCCACACGGAGCAATTCCACGTTTTCCTTTCCAGGCTCTGAAGCTCTGACAACTCAATAAATTTGTTTTGGGTTCATTGTTTTCAGGTATATACATACATACACATTTTATGAGATTCAATTCCTGTTTGATTAAACAAATTGCAAAACCTTGTTGACTCTTGAATTAGAAAGTGAAAAACGTTTGGATGAAACAAAATTCAGTTTTGTATACACATACTTGTGCTAACCGTTTTGCATGTGGAGGTCCATTTTGATAGACATTGTATTGTATGTTAACGAGTTCTGTCAACGCCGTCGATTTCATAAGGAAGAACACGTCAAGATTATTGGGAATGACCGCGACCATGAAATACGAGCTTGTATCCAAGAACGGTATAATTTGATTTTCCGCACTTCAGTTACCATTCATACAAGCTCAGTTTATTTTGTGTTCATAAGTCCGGATGGAGGATCAACGACGATCTTCATTGTGTTGCTACATTAAGCAAAATTTTTGGTAATAACGATCCTTTGCAGCTTTATTAGTTGATACATTAAGCATAATTTTCGGTAATACAAATTCACCGTAGCAACTCACACTCCATAAATTTAATAACAAATTTAACCCTGATGTCCATAACCGCCACCACCGTATCAAAGGAGCCTTAATATTCCCACTATAACTGTGCTTGTACAATTTATTACGCGAAAAAAACTGTTCAAGAATTACAAAAGTTATCTTTACTTTTAGGTTGAAAAACATTTGGCACTATAAGCAGAAAATTAAACGCAGCGGTGAGCCTTGAAATTGTACCCCGCGGTGGTAATAAGAGAGTTTAAGAGGTACTATCGATTTCAAGGGTCAATCACAAGTCCACCGTGTACGGAAGGCGTTACATGGACAGTCAACAGAGAGGTTAATTTGTAATTAATTAAGCTTTCAATGGTCAAATACTAAACTCTCAATATAATTCATATTATGAATATTTTGTTCAGGTCAGAACAATATCAATGGAGCAATTTGAACTGTTGAAGGGTGCTGTTATGCCGGTAATTAGCTGTTTAAAAAATTTTAAAATTGAAAAACAAAATCATTTTTTTTATTTCGATAAACTCTCTAAATATTTATAACATTTAATTAATTTTGATTGCACAGGAATATGCAAATAATGCAAGACCCCAGCAACATCTTAATGATAGGCTGCTTCAACTATTCGCATGAGCGCAAGCTATTTGTAAACAGAGTATTTGGGATCCTCCTCTATGGTTGGTTTGTTATCATATTCAATAAGAATGCATGTGTGCTAAATAAACTTATGTGCCTTGGATATGTAATGTGATTGCGTTAGCTTGAATTGAAGGAGAATAAATAGCCTTTGGGTGATATGTAATTGAGCTATTAATGTTTGGTTTGATAATTCAACGGCAACCCAAGATTGTGTTTTTATTTTTCTATTATTGATTCTTATTAAACCCTACAACAACAACACTCAAATCATTAACCCACTATAGTGGGGTTGGTTATATGAATCCTTTGTCTTCATTGTGTTCTATCTTTTGTCATAATCTCACTAATGCCTAAGCACGTAATGTCTTTCTTTATAGTTTTGTTGTGGTCAAACTCGATGCTTCGGTCGGACAAGAATAATTTGGACCGTCTTAGCTCTCAGGGCGGTCGAGCATGCGCACAGTCAGTAAGAGAGAAATTGTACACACGAGATTTTGACGTGGAACAATCCCTTAATTGTGTAAAAAATCACGCGATCGAGTCTGTGTCGGTCGAAATCCACTATCTGCTTGCGATTATAATTTTTTTGGCGAATCGAGGGCGACAAACCGCTACTCGTTACACTTTAGAGGCGAGAGAGAGTTACTTAGGATCACGGCGGGCAACATGTGTTAGATATATTAATAATATTTGCACGTGTCAAGTCCGATTCGGAACGGGTTATTGAGTTCGTGTCGCTCTAGGGTTAGGCTCTACGCTGATGTTAGATATATTAATAATGCTCCACACAAGACTGTTTGCTGGGGAATTGTGGGTGAACAGAGCACTTGCTGTAGCAGGAATTTCCCTCTTGTCGCTCATTTGTGGACTGAGACAGATTTTGGTGGTGAGACGATGACTTACAAGTAGCTCGAAGAGTGCTTGAAGATGGCTTGAATGTGTCTTGAAGGTGCCTTGAAGGTGGCTCGTAGAAGGAATCTGACAGAGCTCTGCACAGAGAAAAAAGAAAGTAGAGAAGCATAAAAGTGAGAAATAAGGAGGTCTGAGGGCCATTTTATAGCCTCTAAGAGGTGGTTACAGTGATTATGCGGCTATTCGCACACCGTAACCACCAACATTATGATCTTAAGCATAGTGTTATGCGAATATTATTCGCATGATATTAAGTTAAACATAGACCCATTATTCTTAATTAATGGCACCCCCACTAACCATGGTAGTTAGTGGGTGGTTACGCTTGAATTGCACGACAATGATCACGGTGAGATGATGGGACGACAAGAAAGACGCCCAAGAGGGGTGGGAGAAGCGGCCAACCACCACCTCACAAGTGGCCGGCCCCGTCGATGACGACAAGCCGACGGCACGGCACCGGCCAGGGGCGTGGCCGGCGGGGGGCGAAGGTTGGCCGGCCACCCCGAGGCGGCACACCGGGCGCGGCTATGGCAGCGCCCATCGGGCGCGGCCCCGGCGCCAGCCTCTGGACGCGGCGCCGGCCAGGTACCGGGCACGGCGCCGGCCGCAAGGCGTGGTACCGGCCAGCCGCAAGGCGCGGCCGGCAGGAGCCGACCCGAGATGGGGGTGGCCGGCCGAGCCCTCCCCGCCAAAGGGTGGGGCGCGGTTGGCCGCACCCGACATATCCCGCGGCCGCCGCGGGAGGGAAGGCCCTCCGTCGGCCGGTGTGGCCGGCGGGAGCGCTGCGCCTCGCGGCCGGGGGCGCGCGTCCGGAAGGTGGGGCTTCCGGCCTGGCCGGAAACTTGGCCGGCTTAAGCCGGCCCGCCCTTTGGCTGAAAATGTGTCATGACAAGCCATGAACTCACATTATGTCTTATCACTGATACTTCTCACATCTTTTTTGCAATTGGTGCTACTCTTGTCTTATCACTGATACTTTCATTCATAATTTCTTCCTGTCTTATATGTTCACACATCCATCTAAGTATTCTCATCCTCGCTACTCATTACTTGAAACTTAACCACAGGAATATCAACATGGTGCCCTCACAAACGGACCGTGGAAAAGAAACATAAAATTTGTAGATAATTTTCAAAACCTCATATCAGTGGCAAATGTAAATATTCTTTGGATACCCTCACATATTGATCCATTTTCCATTGCCTCTCTAAAGAAAATCCTTAGTTGCCCTATCTCTTTGACGCCTTGGCTTGGATTTTGTCATCCCCAACCCCTCCTAAAATGAGTGTTTTGATGTGGCTCGTAACCAAAAAGAGGCTAGTTTGCGATTCTAATTCCCACAGAATTAGAATTCACTTGGGTTCTGTTTGGGGGGGACTTATTTTCACTGGTCAAGCTGTTACGATAGCATGAATCAGACCTTAAATAAGTTCTGATTCATGCGGTTGTAATTATGGTCCGATTCATGCGTTCATAACCGCTTCACCGGTGAAAATAAGTCCCCCCAAACAAAATCTTAGTCTATGCCTCTGCCTTCCCACTCTCAGCTAGTTCTCCTTTACTATCGGAGTTTCTTGCACTCCATAATGTCAGCCGGTGTCTTTTTATAAACACGCTTTAAACCACATGTATCTTGAGGGTAATCTTGTCGCGGATAGATTGACTAATTCGCTAAAGGGACTCCATTTGGTTCGGCGGTGGCGGGTTGATCCGGCGGGTGGAAACGGAGAGTTCGAACCAGAGGGGGGAGGTGGCTGCTCCAAACTGAGTTTTTTGGGGCGTTTCTCATGGCGGGCGGGTGGAAACAGAGCAAATGCCGCCGGAGGTTCATTTATTTACTCTCCTTCCGACGACATTTGCACAATACGAAGCTGCAAAACGCCCAAACAAATAGTATACCATACTCAATACTCGAACTTCCATGACTTTCCTAACTCTTTCAAAACTCATATCATTTGGATAGAGATGGAATGCCATCCTTCCAGCAACATAATCATTAAATCTTATTTTTTTTTATTCTTCTCTATTTTTTGGTGATTGTTATTGGGATTACAGTTTTGACTAGTCGTACTACGTTTTCACCTAATTTCTCGCGACTTTTGGAAATACACCTTGTACATGTATTCTTAGGAAAAATGTTCAACACGAAAGTTGTAGATCTCGACGAGATCTACAACTTTAGTGTTGAACACTTTTCCTAAAAATGCATGTACAAGATGTACTTTGGAAATACACCCAGATTTCGTGCCTTTTAGAAATACTCGTTGTACATGCATTTTTAGGAAAAGGGTTCAACACAAAAGTTGTAGATCTCGTCGAGATCTACAACTTTCGTGTTCAACAATTTTTCCTAAAATTACATGCACAAGATGTATTTCCAAAACACGCGAGAAATTAGGAAAAAATGTGGTGCGGCTAGTCAAAACTGTAGTGCTAATAACAATCATCTATTTTTTTACAACTTATAATGGGTATCACAATTTCTTTATTTTGGTTCTAGCCGGCTGTTTGCATTTGTCTGGCTGTTTGGGGCTGGTTGTTGTGTTTTGGAGATTATATGTCTGCAATCAATTATCTTACCAATTTGCGAGCGGTGACGGGTTGTTGAGTCAGGACAATATCATAGTCAAGATAAGGTTGCCATCGGTGCCTATCATCTCTATCAAATTGACAAAATTTTACCATCCGGGACTCGGACGTCGTCCGGGACCAATCGCTGCATGCCTCACGAGCAATTTGCATGCCACACAAGCAAAATTGTATCTCGTGCCGTTTGTATCCACGAGCAATCTGCACTTGATTTTACTTCTATTGTATCTCAGGATAGTCTCGGACTCCATCCGGATCCCGGACGGTAAAATTTCTCATCAAATTGAGCATATTATCAAATGGAGCAGGGTGTAAATATTCTTCAAAAATTAAGACAGTCATGGGAAAAAACTCGATCGGGCCGGGCTTGGCCCGGTCTTTTTTTCCAATCGGGCTCGGCTCGGGCCCCGTTTGAATCGGGCCGGGATGGGCTCGGGCTCCCTCTCAAAAGGGGTTTCCGGTTGGATTCAAAAGAGGATTGAGATTAAAATCACGCCAGATTAGGAGGGATTTTAATCCTGCTTAATCATAGGCGAGATTTTAATCTCTAAACCCTAAAATCCTGCCTCACGGGATTTTTCCCCTTAGCCTGGTGCCGGGCTTAGACTAGCCCGGCGCCCGGGCTTTGCCCGGCTCGGCCTGGGGCACCAGCAAAAATGAGGCCCCGATAAGGGTCCCAAGCCCAGCCTTGGCCTGAGCCGGGCTTTTCCCGGGCAGGATTCCGGGCGGGCTTTCCGAGTCTGGGCTTTTAGCCCATGACTAGACATGGACGACTCTCAAATAAATTTGGGGCAGCTCCACGGCCGCCAGGTATTACAGCATCCAGTTGACTGCCGACATTCGCGACAATGGCCGAGAAGACACCGGAAGTCATCAAATCCGACTGCCTCCTCCCAGACGATCTCATCGGCGACATCCTCCTCAGGCTTCCGGCGAAATCCATCATCAGGTTCAGATCTGTCTCCAAATCCTGGCTCGCCATCACCACCGACCCTTCCTTCCTCCTCGCTCACACTGGCCGCGCCCCAAATTCCCTTCTCATCCATACCACCACCAACCAGTCCCACGAATCCCATCTTCGCAGCATCAAACTCTGCCTTCTCTCCCCCGCCGCCACCCCTTCCGATGCCCGAATCCTCTTCTCCAGCGTTCTTCCCGAGAGGCGCCGCAGCACCACGGATGTCGTCTTCGCCTGCTGCGATGGCCTGATCTGCCTCCGTGACAGGATCCGCGAGACGCTCGAGCAGGAGGACGACGTCCCCTGCTACTACGTCATCAATCCCCTCACCGGCGCCCACACCGACGTGCCCAAGCCAAGGTTCTCTCTAGGTCACCTCATGGGACTCTACCTGCACCCGCCGACAGGCGAGTACCGTCTGATCCGGAGAATAAACTCCAGCATCATCAATAATAAGATCGAGGTGATCACGCTGGGCGGAGAATCGTGGAGGACGATTCAGTCCTCTCCCCCGAAAGAACTGGTGTGCGCCCGAATCCCTATAGATCTGAAAGGATACCTATACTGGATTGCTTACAACGTCAACGAATTCGTCGCATCTGCGGTTCTAGTGTTTGACACCACCGAAGAGGAGTTCAAACTGATGCCTCTGCCTGCACAGGAACGGCGCCATTATACAAACAACAGCCTATTTCACATGGGGGAAAGATTGGGGCTCTCCATCATTGACAGAGAGCTGAGCTCGGCGAGTGAGCTGGGCATTGACATTTGGGTCTTGAAAGATCATGAGACTGTTGAATGGGAGAAGATGCATTCTTTGAAATGCTCCGGTGGACTTCAAATGATTGACTTCCGATTTGGCTACTCGGTCGACGACATTGCTCTTTTGTTCAAGGAGGAGATGTCTGTTCTCTTTGTCGGCCCGCATTCATATCTGGTTCAGTTTGACCTGAGCTCCATGAAATACCGCGCGGAGGAAGTCACCGATCCTCAGGATATTATCTGGCACTTCAGTCTTCTACACAAAGAGACCCTCATTTCCTATGATTCCTTCAGAAACGGCTGAGAAGAGCAATCACTGCCGAAGTCAACTTTTTATGAAGATATGCATCTTTTGAATTTCTCTTGATGTATGAAAACACTTCTCTTGTCCCGAATAAACTTAGCTTGTAGTTCTTGCAAACCTGAGCCTTTGTTTTTCTTTGGTGCTTTTCTGGGGTGTTTTCAGCAGTACTCTCATTATGTAGTTTCTCCCAATTCTGTTGGAAGTTTTATGCATTCAGTTCAGTCATATACGCTGGAAAGTGTTCATCTTCTGGTGCGAATATGGATGAAAGAAACATCTAAATATATGATGCATTTGCGCCCAGCGAACTACTTATATGTGTGAACATCCACTAATTCAAAACCCTGAGATCAACCCGATAACCGGTGGAGATGATAAAGGGAAAACAACAACAACAACACTCAAGCCTTTATCCCACTATAATGGGGTCATCTTCTGGGTCAGCTATGTGGATCCTTTGTCGTCATTGTGCCCTATTTTTTGTCATAATCTCACTAATGCCTAAAAAATCACACTAAATATCCTAAACCTATACAAAGTGTATAACTCAAAATTCATCAAGATCAAGAATGCATAAGGAGAACACGTCAACTCGACAGCCTCATGTACTCAGCTCCGTGGGCCCCTTGAATTCACCTCGGTAACCTTATGTGTTCAGCTAGATGAGCCCCCCAAGTTCACCTCGGCAGCCTCCTGCAGTCAGTTGCCCCCCCCCCCACCCCGAAATCACCTCGGTAGCCTTATGTGTTCAGGTAGATGAGCCCCCCAAATTCACCTCAGCAGCCTCCTGCATTCAGTTCGGCGGGGCCCCTAAATTCACCTCGGCAGCCTCTTGTGTTTGTTGAGATTATATTAGCCAGCAGGACACGTGTGTGTGGGACCGCATGTTTGGGGTTTCCCCATCGCGTTCCAGGTCTGGGTGTTGACCCCGGTGGGCCCCCTTGTGTGGCGGAATATCCCCGCGGTTCTGTGGTTGGGGTTAATCCCACATCGCCCGCAGACTTCTCCACTTTGTGTTCATGTACCCCGCCACCCTTCATCTCAATACCTGGGTTTTGAGATGAACTAATGGGTTGGCGGGTTCTAACATGGTATCAGAGCCAGGTTGTCCTGCTGCGGGAGTGTGTTGAGATTATATTAGCCAGCAGGACACGTGTGTGTGGGACCGCATGTTTGGGCTTTCCCCATCGCGTTCCAGGTCTGGGTTTTGAGATGAACTAATGGGTTGGCGGGGTACATGAACACAAAGTGGAGAAGTCTGCGGGCGATGTGGGATTAACCCCAACCACAGAACCGCGGGGATATTCCGCCACACAAGGGGGCCCACCGGGGTCAACACCCAGACCTGGAACGCGATGGGGAAAGCCCAAACATGCGGTCCCACACACACGTGTCCTGCTGGCTATAATCTCAACAGTGTTCAGCTCAGTGCCCCCCAGAATTCACGTTGACAACCTCCACTATTCACCTAATAAGGGAGGGGGGGTACCCCCTATCTTTTCCATTGTAACGGGTGAAAGGCACTTCACGCCCAATGAAAAGTCACTCATTTGAAGATTTAGCGAGCTTGCCTGCCTTTTCCTGAACTCACACAACACTTGGTATGAGATGGGAGTTCATGTATACTGTCAAATATGCGGCGGGACCTTCATAATGTAACATGACCACCTCGTCTAATAGTAAAATAGTAGTGACCTTTCTCTTGTTTGTTTCGTGCATGTGCTAACTAAAGGGCTACTAACCTCCATCCATCATTTTGACCCAATCTTTGTGAACCAAATTTCTTGGTTTCGACATAGAGAAAGTAGCTTTGGACTCCTACACAAAAACATTTGTACTAAAATAAATCAACTTTTTCATTCATCAATGAGGAAAGATGACACTAATAAAAAAGATCGATGCTGAAGAGGTGGGGGGGGGGGGGGGAGGAGAGGGGGGCACGACAAGTACAATGGCACATTCGCCAGTGTGCCATCATTCTAGGGCAAGTATTGGCAAAACTGATGTGTTCCTAGAACTGTCACGAGCAAGCAGAGCAGCCATGCAGAGGCAGAGGGCTCACTTAGTCAGAAATAATTTAAGAATGAAGAGCACAACTTTCTTATTTTCATGCTTGTTCTTCCAACTAACAGGTATAAATAAATGAGTCCTCAACAGCAAATGCATTGGAGTAGAATGGAGGCACATAGAACATTCCTAACATTAACCCCTTCCAAGATTCAACTGAATGAAAGCGATAACAACACAGCAGTTAATGATGTATTCCTGTACACAAAAAAGCTGATATTCTGAATGAGACTGTTGATAGGGAAATGGAAGGTTTGATTCAAAGAAAAAACAGAGAAAGCTGGTTGGAAAGTAGGCGGCACTACTAACATTTCATTGAATAGGAAAAAGTGTTACAAAATAAGTTTCTCATACATCTTGACATAGCAGCAAACAATATAGAGGCTTTATAGAGCAGCCATACAACAAACACAGTAAAATACTCGACTCTTGCTTAATAATAACTTCTTGTCTTTTGGGGAACAGAAGGGCGCTGAGCGGCAGAGGCAGGTAAGGGAGCAGCGCTGATACACCTGCAGCAAAGATCAATTAAGCCATAACCTGCTTTGATTACACTTCAGCACCTGTAGCCATCCCATGATATATTAAACTGGCAGAGTCCAATGTAGAGGAAGCTTGGTCTTCCCCGGTATCAGGAAAGTGGAAGATTAGCATATCAAAGCCCTAATTCCTGCGAGAGAGAACCTAAGCTATTTTGCTAAAACTAGTTGGAATGGTAGTCAGTTTGGTTTCTCCGCGTGACCATTTTCGACGACGCCTTCAGACCGACCGTCGTATCCGTGATACGGAACCTCGCTCATGGGTCGAGGGATCAGAGAGCCGTCAAATTCAAGAGGGAAACAGTTGAAATTTGGCCCGAAATTAAATCTAACTTCGCAGCTTGGCTGGTTTGGTAGGGTGTACAATGATGCTGCTGGGTAGTATCGGCCCCCAAAAAGGTCTTTGAAGGCTACGCCCTGACATATTCCGTTCTTGAAGAAGGTAATCTCGCTCCCTGCAAAATGGATTACGGCTTTACTTATGACATTTCAGGAGCAAAATGAATTTGGCTTTAGTTAGGGGAATTCATGAGCAGATGCAAACTTTCACAGGAAAATTGAGACAACAAAGATAAAAGCTGCAATCGCTTTAAACATGTAATCCGCATAGCCAGCAATATAATGATATGCAATAGTTCAAAAATAAGAAGTGAAATCCATAAAACTGACTATAAAAACTTCAACATCATGATCAGATAAGAGAAACAAGGGCGAGCAAGAAATATGTGATCTTGCAGAAATAATTATGTTCTATCTTCTCCATGGAAAGAATTGGGTATTTACACTTGCAATATGTACACTTGATCTTCTCCATGGAAGGAATTTCAGTGTTGTGTTGCCGCCATTCTATCGTCAAATTGTGCACTAATTGAAACTATTTTGTCCAATTTATTTACATCCATATACTGGACTGGCTGTAGTTGGGCAATGTTTCTATAACTTTAATGTTTGGCCTACACAACAACAAAAAAACAAAACGGCAGTCGGATGCACAAAGCATCCTCGCGCAATGAGGGTCCGGGGAAGAGTCCTATCACAAGGGTGAAATGTAGGCAAACCTTACCCTGCATTTTTGCAAGAGGCTGCTTCTAGGACTCGAACCCGTGACCTCAAGTTCACACAATAACACCTCAACCGTTCACCAAGGCTCCCCTTTAAACAAAGAAACAAAACTAAAAAAACACAGAAAATATGAAAGCCTGACGCACAATTTTACAATCAGGCATTCATTTTGTGATGTCTGAACATAAAATGTTGTCGGTTCCATGTAGATAATGAAATGTTTCCATAAACTATCGAAGTAACTTTATGGAAAAGATCATAACAGTAAAATATCATGCAAGTATTGAGAACCCAAGACTTGCCATCCACGAAAATCTGACAAGATCTAGGATAATACTTATTTATAAATGGTACTATTTATATTGAATATATTATGTTAAAACCGTCCATAATACGAACCATAAAAGCAAAATAGGCGTGAGAATTTCCCCCCAAACGAATGTCTGATTATTATGGCTCGGCATGGCACAGTGGTGGCGGTCATGAACGCGGTGGTTATGAACCGTTATTCGTGACCGCACGACCTCACCTAAGGAACTTCATCCACTTTCCACTTTTATGTTCAAAAGTAGTTTTTTTCCTTGATGACGGTCATAACCTTTGGCCTGCCAAACATACATTCTGTAATGGTGGCGTTTTTGTCCAAACTCACCGGCGCAAAAACGTTGCGCCGAACAGAGTCTATATTAAACATTAGCACCTCCAATAACATGCACTAACAAGTAATGGGGATTGAAGAAGATGCACAATGCTGGGATAAAAATGATGACTATTTATAAATTGAATTAACAAATGCAGTCCAACAGATAATCACCGGCGCACTAGCAAGAGAGAGAGAGAGAGAGAGAGAGAGAGAGAGAGAGAGAGATTTAGATGTATACCAAAAACCTAATACCATACCATACCTGCTCCAAGATTGGTAAGCATGCCATTTATTTATTATTAATTAATGTTGGAAGAGTTGGAAATTGAAATAGTAGTGATTTCATTCATTTTCCTAGGGGCTTAATATAGGAATTACATGGACACTTACAGACTGAACTGACGATGTGGGACTAATACCCACTCACACACAAATATTAATATAATAATAAACTCCTACACTCCAACACTCCACCTCAAGCTGAAGGGGACCCTTCAGCTTGGACATGTCAAATAACGGCAATGAAGGTAGGCGATGCAGGACAAAACATCAGACGAGCCACCGGGAAAATCCAAACTGGGGAATCAAGCCGGGGACAAAGTCACACACAACGCTGACCCACACACGACGTGGACCTAATCATCAACCGGGCAACCGGTGAAAATTCGTCATGGATAATTTGCACAAAGGGCGGTCCCTCACGACACAGTCTCGCACAACATGGTCCCCTGCGGCACAACTCACTGAGATTAGAACATCAACATCAATCATGTCCCAACACACGACCAATCTAAAGAAATGTGGGGAGATGCATAATAGCAGACAACATAAGCCTAGAGGCCGTGTGGAATAAATGCAAAAAAGTCGGGAAAGATCATCCGAGTCGTCTTCATCCCAACACTCACCCTCACGTGGAAAACACGTGCATATAGACATAACAAGACGATACAAAGCAAAAAAACAAACAACTGACCATTAAAAAACAACATAAACAATCAAAAACACTATGAAACTCCATTATCAGCGAGATCAACACCCCGATGCAGCGGCTGGAATCGTCATAATGTCGGCAGGAACAATGACTGGAAGGGAAGCCATTCTCGAAAAAGTAGCAACCATCCTGGGCAAGGTAGCTACCATCGTCACCAGCAAGGCCGACCAGATCTAGAGCAGCTAGAGAGGGACGTGCACGGGATCACCGAAGGATAACATCGACGTCGTAGAGGAGCAGACGGAACAGAGGTTCCATGGACAGCAGCAGAGAGACCCAACTGACAATGGGATCGACCGGAGAAGCTCAAATCAACGTGTCGATGGAAGAGGTCGTCTCGACGATGCATGTGATACGATGTCGGGAGGAAGCAACATAGGAGAAGTCGGGAGGCAGCAACGACTGGCCCGTAGCAGTCGATGATGACATACAAAGCTGTCGGAGCAGGTAGAGGGATTAGGAGCCACTCCCGTCGACAAAATCAGAGATTGATTGAGTTGATGGGAGCGGAAGCAGGGTCGCTCGACGAGAGCATAGTGGGCGCAGTCGACCGGGTCAGAACGGGGAAGCGGAAGCCAGCAGAAGGGGTGGTTGCACATGAGAAGTGATTTTAGGGTTTCATGGCTCTGATACCATGTTTGAAGAGGGAGAAATAGAAATAGAAATAATGATTTCATTCATCCTCATAGGATTTAATATAGGAATTACGTGGACACTTACAGACTGAACTGGCAATATGGGACTAATACTCACTCACATACAAATATTAATATAATAATAAACTCCTACACTCCAACAATAAATAATCTATGCAGCATATTCAACAGCTAAAAAGAGGATGAAAGTGATGATGATAAGAGAGCATAAAAATATGCCAGCATATCTTGTTATTTTGCACTTGTTTTAACTTAAACTTCATTTGGAAGAACGGTTGTGGTTGTAAAAAGAGTTGTGTAAATGCAGATTTGCAAATAAAGCTGTTAGAAACTGGTTGCTGGAAATGAAGATCTGTTTGGGTAGTCTGTGTTTGCAGAGCTGTTCAGAACAGAGAACCGTTTGGCAAAACAGTGATGACATTTTATAAATATTTTTAATAAATTGCTGAAAATAAAATTTATATTTTTAAGTATTTTTATTAATTAATTTTGTTGTTTATACTATTAATTAATTCTGTTGTTTATACTATTAATAATACTGTTTTCTATTATATAATTTTTAATTATATATATATATATATATTAATGTTACTGTTAAACAATATATATATATTTTAATTTTACTGTTCCTCTGTCGTTCCTCCGCCCTGCCTCCTCCATTCTTTTGTGTGGCTCCATCATCGGTGGCCCGCCCGGAGCCCACTGGCGGGGTCGTCGGGAACTTTTCCATATAACCTAACTCTCAGACAGGATGGGGAAGGTTCTATAGGGTTCTTTCGCCCGGGTTAGGAAATCTCCTCAGTTTAGTCCGAGATGTCGCGAATGCGCTGTCCTTTCAAGAATCGGTGGCCCGCCCGGAGCCCACTGGCGGGGTCGTCGGGAACTTTTCCATATAACCTAACTCTCAGACAGGATGGGGAAGGTTCTATAGGGTTCTTTCGCCCGGGTTAGGAAATCTCCTCAGTTTAGTCCGAGATGTCGCGAATGCGCTGTCCTTTCAAGATAAAGAAATTCTTGAGAGTTAACCGAGGATCTCCACCCACATATGGATAAAAGAAGCAGCTAACAGCACAGAAAAACGAACCTCACCCGTAGATCCGGATTCTTCAATTGCATACCTATCAGCAGGAGCAGTACTTCCGAGCCACTCGAGAGCTTGTAGTTGCGGATCGATCTCTAAGATGGAGTTGATTCCACGGACGTAGAGCGTCATAGCCGGGATTACCCGGTGAAAGAACCGCCCCATCAGTTGACAGTCTTTATCCAGTCGATGAAGATCCAATTCCCTAGTTCACAAGCTCTTCCATATCTTCCGGCAGCAGTTGATTGAAGAGGTTCTTATGTAGTCTATCTATAGAACTATCCCATAGCTAGAGCTGCACCTCTTAGACTAACAATATCTGAAGCAGAAGGGGGCTATGCTATGAAAGGGTGGTCCCCACCAAGTCAAGAAAAAGCCAAAATTTGAGTAGCGGCAGACATGGGAAATCAACTTGGCGCTTGTAGATAGCGAGCAAGATGAGACCATTCCTGTGGTAAAGCATCAATATTCTAATTAGAAAGAAAGATTCTACTTTATGTGATATAAGGGGATCCCCGCTTCGTGAGCCCTTGGATCATGATTGATGCGGTCTCGCCGGGCATTGAATATTGAATTGGCACAAGTTAGTTACCTCCCATCTTCTGCTTTGACTCTCCTTATACCTATAGGATAGGTACCACACAAATCTCATTTTTCTAATCTCTCTTTACTGACATTGCTTTATGGCATCAATGCCAAAATGAGGGGAAGACAACCAAGAAAAGTCTCACAATATAGAAAACTCTCTCCTCGGAAAGGGGGCTGCTTAGGGAAGCTAGAAACCGAAAGAAACGTACTATATCTCCGGCCCTCGGGAGGTTAGCAAACAGAAAGTAGATAAGAGAGAAAAAGACAGGAGCAGAACCCCTAACTTCTAGCTCTGAGCTACTAGAACCACTAGAGGCCCGAGCTCATAGCTTCCTATGCGCATCACTCATAGATACCAGGTATCTGCTAGATACCTTGACTTACTCGGTGCTTCAGATTCCTAAGAAAGTGGGAAGTGAAGAACACGGAAAGGGGAAGACGTTCCGCCCAGTGCCGCAATGATCCAGTAAGGCACTCACTTTTCAACGCGGGGGCTTAGAGATAGAAGAGAAAAAGAAAGATTAGAGATAGAAGAAAAGCCAAAGAAACGAAAGAGAGTTAAGGACCAATGCCTGAAGACCTAGGCGTACTCAACTCAATCAGGTTTTTTAGAGACCGGAGATAAGAGATACCTTGGCTCTTAGAACGTAGCTGACTGACTCTAAATGGATTACTTGATGTCCTATGGAGTCGGAAGGGAAAGCAGAGCAGATTAAGGAAAGAGAATTGCTATGGAGTGACTTGCTAAAGCAGCCAAACAACAAGCGGACCTTTCTACGAATCCCGTGCACGAGTAGAGGTTGCTTACTGAATAATCAGTGGCTTATCTTCTTTCTTTCATTAGACTAGAACAAGTGAATCTTGATTCGGCACCTGGATTATCTAAGTTTTTATCAAACTCCTTGTCCTGATGTGCTTTCAACTAAGCTCCGCTCCCTTTCTTGTATAGCAATCTTCTGCGGAATAGGAAGACATCTACCACTTCTTTCCATTGTTGATGGACTTCCTTAGTGAATGCGCCGATCACTTCCCGAAAAAGAAAGAGGGGCACATTGAATGTACATGAATTTCGCTCCTGCTGCTTGCTCCACTGCTCCTGTATCTGCTCTTTCTTCAAGTCAAGTGCCACGGCTTGGGTCTGTCTAGAGTATCAGCATGAAATGGAGGGTGCCTGGGTCGCCTTTTTTTAGATTATGAGAAAAGAATCTATAGTGACCTTCTGAAATTTGATGAGTGATGTCTTTTAGAACTTCTCACCATATTTCTCGCTTTCTTGCTTGATGATATTGTTGTCTATAGTGAGTCCCTAGAGGATCACGTTTCCACCTTAAGAAAGTGATCACTCGGTTAAGGGAGCACAAGCTATATGTAAAGATGGAAAAGTGTGAGTGACTTTGCCCGACAGGAATTATATACTTGGGGCATTTTATTAGCAAAGGCCAGGTTAGAATGGATGGGAGGAAAGTGCAGGCCATTGTGGATTGGACTCCACCCACCAAAGTGTCCGAGGTAAGTTTCTTGGCTAACTATTCTCGGAAATTGTTACGGGGGCCTCTCACGGATTTACTCAAGAAAGATCACAAGTGGCAGTGGACAGTGGCATGCCAAGAAGCATTTGACAAGCTTAAGTTAAGGCTGAAGTGGCAACAGAACCTGTCCTACGATTGCCTGACTTCAAGTTGCCTTTCGAAGTGAACACGGATGCCTAAGACAAAGCCATTTGAGGAGTGCTGGGTCAGGAAGGTTTCTTTCCAAAGTAGGAAGTTAGATGAGGCAGAGCAGAAGTACTCGTCACATGAGAAGGAAATGACAGCTGTGGTGCATTGTTTTCATACCTGGCGAGTCTCTTTGTTGGACAATTTTTGACATTGACTGACAATGTTGCTAACACCGTCTTCAAGACGCAGAAAAAGCTGTCCAAGCGAGATGGCAGGAATTCTTGCAAGAATATGACTTTGTGTGGAAAAGCCTGGGCGGCACAACCAGGTTGCTCATGCGTGAAGCAGAAAGAAAGTGAAAGAGGATGGAAACTTATGAAAAAACTGACCAGCAGCAAGTGAAAGAGGACTTTCTTCGGAGATATTGGCCAGACAATGACCTCCTCTATGCCTATGCATAGGGAGGCAGACTCTATGTCCCTAGCTGCGAGGGACTGAGACAGGCTTAGATAAAGGCATGACCGGCAGGCCATCCAGGCAGGGAAAGGATGTGACAAAGAAAGATTTGAAAAAAAGAGAGTCTCGGTTGGTTTATTTGATGTCAGAATAGAGGTTTCAAGGTCAGCAAGGGTAGACGGACACCCGCTTTAATAAAGCTGTTAGAAACTGGTTGCTGGAAATGAAGATCTGTTTGGGTAGTCTGTGTTTGCAGAGCTGTTCAGAACAGAGAACCGTTTGACAAAACAGTGATGACATTTTATAAATATTTTTAATAAATTGCTGAAAATAAAATTTATATTTTTAAGTATTTTTATTAATTAATTTTGTTGTTTATACTATTAATTAATTCTGCTGTTTATACTATTAATAATACTGTTTTCTATTATATAATTTTTAATTATATATATATATTAATGTTACTGTTAAACAATATATATATATTTTAATTTTACTGTTCCTCTGTCGTTCCTCCGCCCTGCCTCCTCCAATCTTTTGTGTGGCTCCATCATCGGTGGCCCGCCCGGAGCCCACTGGCGGGGTCGTCGGACACCGGCGAACCCGCCGGGGGTAGTCCGGCGGGGCTCCAACAGGGCCACCGCCGGCGGTGACCCTAACGGAGTGCCGCCAGGATACCCACGACGGGTTTGCCGGGGACCGGCGACCCCGCCGGTGGGCTCCGGGCAGGCCGCTTTCGGCGGAGCCGCCGACGGCAACCCTAAAAAGGCTATTTCTAAAAGTGGCGGGGCACGAGATGGCGGCACAGCGCGGGGCACGGGATGGCGGCACAAAAAATCTTTTCCTCACCCTCAACGCGGCAAACCGGAGGTCGATCGCAGGTTTTCGTCCCACAAATTTTACAGCCGGGAGAAATGTCGGGCGGTCCGAATATAAGCGGAAAAACAAACGATAAATTAAGCCACGGTTGCATTTTATCAAAATGAAACGCCATAAAACAGCGCGCCAAATGAAGCCTTAATCCCATTGATGCCAAACTACTACTATAAGATCAATACTTATTAAGTAATTGTTCTTTTTTTATTTTTATTTATGTTCATGCAAAAAAGATATTCCAAGTTAGGCGCACTAATGAATGATACTTAGAGATAACATAGTTCTAATAAGTGAACCTTTTCAGGGTAACATAAAAGTTAAAACAATAGCAAAAATTTAGAAAAGACGTGCAAAGTTGCACAACGATGAGATAGGCGCCACTCCACACATTTCTCTGAGAAAATAAAGCCTATAAAAGGAAATAGCTTTTTGGCTTAAAAAGCCTATTTCAGCAATGTATTATAGAGTATAAAAGGATAGTGATCACACACCAAACTTGGAAAAATTAATGAGCTATTAAGCATTGTTGAGTTGCTAGTTCGAAAATCTTATTTGATAGAATAACTTAACCAACATACTCAAGGACATGTTTAGATAATTTAAATTGCTCAACTACTGAAGTTGGAGACTTGGAGCAAGCATTTCCAATGGACAAACTAAATAGCTACTATCTACTCCATCGGTATGTTCAGGACTCCTAACCCTCCATTATAATATGTTGTCTCTGACTCGTCTCTCCTTCCTGAACGTTTAAATTTACAGGACTTGAAGCTCTGAAACTGTTATTCATTCTAAATTATTTCATATCTTTCGCTTGCAATGCTCTTTATACATCACTTCCAACAAAATTGTCAAGAAAATTCATCCTCCGCACTTGAGCTCTTAACACACATCTTGTGAACATACTTCGCCTCACCTACAGTCTGTAACAACGCTAGTATATTATATACAATGTTGGTAGATGTGATATTGCATTGTGACAGACTGCCCCATTGGGGACAACAGAACCCAGGCGCACCTGGAAGGTCTATATGGGCACAGTTAAGCCCCTAGTACCGCTGCTGCATTTTAATTATATGCCGGTTTCTTTTTTTCCCATTATGCGTACTCTTTTGGTAAAACCACAAACTCTTGCACTCATCTTGTAAGGTCGATAGAAAAGTTAAACCCCAAACGGCATGTAACAAAATCTACTGGAGACCAACAAATGCCCAAGCATACGTTACAAATGTTCTAAATAAATTATTAAAATTTATGGGAACACAAATCAGGGCAAATAAAGTTTTTAAAATTTATGGGAGCACAAATAAGGGCATGACTCCTTAAGCTAATGCTGGATGGCTGAAATGGATAAAACAAAATGATTTGAAAAGGCTGCTAAGAAAAGTATCATGCACTTAAATGACTTAATTGTAAAATTACACTTTGATCTTTGGTCGTGTTTCGGTTGATCGGTCACACTCTTGTACGGGTTGTAAACTTAGTAAACAACTAAAAATCCCTAGCAGTCTAGTGAGTCTGGATCTCAGCATCCTTTTGATTTAGTTCATTCTGATGTACGAGGTCCCGCACCTTTTGTATCAAAGGGAGGACACCGGTACTATGTTCTTTTTGTTGATGGCTATTCTTGTAATAGTTGGATCTACTTTATGCATTCTCGTTCTGAATTTTTCATATTTATGTTATTTTTTTTGTTGTGGTGCACACACAGTTTTCTGCTTCCATCCACATTTTTCGTTTTGAATCGTGTGTGTGGGGGGGGGGGGGGGGGGGTGGGGGGGTTACCTCTATCATGCTTACTGATGTTATGACTAAGTTGCATATCGACTTCGCATCTCACGTGATGTCACCTTTGACGAGTCTCACTTTTTTTGTGTCCTCTGTCCCCTCAATCTCGTACTCATCTGTTACTTCATCTGATGTGCAGTTTCTCACCCTTCCCATCTATTATCCTCTCCTTCGGTACTGATATGTCCACCTCTTCTACCCTTGGAGCAGTAAACATTGTCCTTGATCTCTCATGTCTCACCTCCTCACTCCTCTCCTTCGTCACCCACTTCTCCCTTCGATGAGTTGTCCATTTGGGAATTGGGACCGTGTATCTCCTCTTCCATATCACTACACTCGTCGTCCTCCTTATGTTCCCTTTCCTTCAGTGCCCCCAGACTTAGTGTCTATCTCCTCCAGCGAGTGTCCTGTGGATGATCTTCATCCACGTCACTACCCACTTCATGAGAGACATCCACCCGACCGCCTTAGCCTTGCTACACTACCACTAGACCTGTCTGCCCTTCCTGCTACTATCTGTGGTACTCCAAAACCGACTTCCTACCGTGAGGCTTCCCAGATACCTGAGTGGCAGACTGTCATGTCTGTTGAGTTTGAGGCACTTGAGCAAACTCGTACCTGGGAGTTTGTTCCTCTTCCGCCCGGTATTGTTCCATTTACTTGCAAGTGAGCCTTCAATGTCAAGATTCGCTCTGATGGTTCTATGGAGATGTACAAGGCTCGGCTTGTGGCTCTTAGTTTTCAACAGGAGCATGGGCGAGACTATGCCGAGAATTTTGCTCCGGTCGCTCACATGACTACGATTCGTACTCTTATTGCAGTTGCAGTTATTCACCATAGGTCTCTGTTTCAGCTCGACGTGAAAAATGTCTTTATTCACGGCGATCTTCAGTATGAGATTTTCATGCTTCCTCCTCCCAGTCACTCTTCTCCTTGGGGCCTTAGTCTTGTTGTAATCAGTCCGAAAATTGAAGGTTAAAGAATTCAAATTTATTCAATCAATCTTTATAATTTTCTTCCTCAAATATTTCTTCAAACAAATATCAGATCCATAGAGATGGTCACAATCTTGTTCATCCGAAAATCTCAAAGCTCTGATAAAATAAAAGATTTGCTTGTATTGCAAGAATTATACGAGATTGTTGAGAGCCAACTGATGAAGAAATTGAGCTTACTCGGGCAAAAAAAGATGACTCAAAGGATTCAAGGAAGAAAGACAATAAAGATGAGAGATGGACAAATCGTCGCTTGCATCTGAGTTATGAAAAGATCACAAGTTGTTCACTTAAAGTTTGAACACATTGCTGTACTCACTGAAGAAATCAATTGACATTGATACCCGTTCACTTGATGTAATCGCTCTAAGTGCATGAACATAGGTTAGAGAAGAAGACTGAGGTCCCACTTGTGGAGCAAGTTTTGAAGTTATATTATGACAGAAGACAAAAAAAGGGCCAGCCTTGTAAGATGACAATAATAGTGATAATAAAAAGAAGATCACAGAAGTATTAATAGTGACAGTTATGATAAATATTGCGGATCTTATGGAAGAAAAAATTGAATGGACGAGGATGTAGTAGAAGGTCATATTGAAACCAAGACTCTAACATAATATTAAATGCTATAATTGTACAAAAAACTATGGTCTTTATAACTATAAAATCAGTGTAAAAAGGAAAATAATATGACAATGATGAAAGTTGATCAAAGAAAGAAGGTGAGCAAAATAATCTTGCGAAAATGAAACAGTTCATGAGCATGTCCTGAAGATAGAGCGAGGTTTTGAAGATTGCAAGTGAATAGATTTAAAGGGGAGTATGTCAGTTTAAATATAGGGCAATGCTATAAGCAGTCTTAACACGGCTATTCTCGGTACATTGATATTTATAGTCCAAACATTTTATTTGCAATCTAATATGTTTATTCACAGTCCAATATATGTAATCGTTGTTCATCTCCTTCTCCCACCCGATTTCAAGTTGCCCAGCGTTTCCCCTCCATAGATCGAGCACCTCCAAGCAGCTGCCCCACCAAGCAGCCTTTTTTCTACTCTAGATCTGGCCGAGCGCCCCTCTCCACACTCCGGCGAGCTCACCGCCACCCTCTCTATCAAGCAAGCCGACCTCCTCCATGGCCGAGGACAACCTCATGACCTTGTCGGAGAAGGAGATGAACATTGCACGGATACTATTCCACCCGATTCCCGATTGCCAAGCGTTTCCCCTCCATAGATCGAGCACCTCCAAGCAGCTGCCCCTCTCCAAACAACCATTTTCACTCCATATCTGGCCGAGCTCCCCTCTCCTAACTTCGGCGAGCTTATCTCCACCCTGTCTTTCAAGCAAGCCGACCTCCTCCCCCATGGCCAACGACAACCCCATGACCGATGGCAGCAGCTGCTCCTCCACCAAGCAATCCGACCGGCCTCCAGATCTGGCGACTCCTCAGACAAGCAGCTCTCTATTCCGGCAGACGGTCTCTAAGAAGCTCCTCCATCTCCAAGCACCTCCTTTAATGGAAAATAAGGAGAAAAATCAGAGGTTCGCATTGACAGGTGTGAAGGGGCAGAGCTGGGTGAGAACTGTGATTATAGGCAATAAAGCATGTGATTCTAGATATTTTTAGGACTGAATGAGGTTGGAGGATTGCTTATAACATCACACTAAATATATTCATGTTCAATAAATTATTATGAAAATATATGTCAATCAAAGCTTGTAGATTTGCTTATTTTTAAAAGAGTTGTATTGTTTAGTGAAGAGTTATCATTTGTATTTTGATGTCTTTTGTACAATTGTGCCTATTTAAAGAGTTGTCTATTTGAAAAGTTGTGTTGACTCAAAATGTTAAATTTCCCTTCCAAAACTCGTGTCTAATGGATAAATGGATATGTAAAGAGCCATTTGAAAGGATATATAGTCTTATTAGGGCCATGTTCTAACCAATACGAAAATTGGAGGTTAAAATTTTCAAAACTATTCAAGGATGCCACATTTTTAAGTTTTTTTTCTTCCTCTGCCAATATTTCTTTCCAACAACATATTCACTTAGATCACTTTTTTAATGAGCATATCTACATCTTTATTGATTTTGCATTAGTTCATGCACTTACACTGAAGAGTAAGGAAGAACACAATTTAATCTGCCTAAAACTTGGACAAGTACTAGGACACCTACCAACTCGCAGTAAATGGAATGAAATAAATGGAAACTATAACAATGTACACTATGACAATTAACCTTCCACCACCACCACCACCACCCTTCGAACAACCCCATAAATGAGTACCAGTGCTTAATTCATTCCCAATGTTAGCGGATCTACTCCTGCGGGACTCGTGCGATGTGGAGCCGACTTCTGTAGAATCCGATTTGACTGAATGTCCTCGGACTCTCCCGGGCTCGGATTATCCCCACAGTTCCGTGGTTGGATTAGTCTCACACCGCCTGTAACAAGTGATCCTTTGTGCTAATGTACCCTCATCCCCTTCATCTCAACATCGAAGTTTTGAGACGACTTCGGGGTGTGGGTGGTTTCAACATGATATCATAGCTAGGTTGTCCCGCTTAGGGGGAGTGTTAGCAGACCTGGTGTAGCGGGACACGTGTGATGTGGGACCAATTTCCGTGGAACCCGATTTGACTTGATGTCCTTGGACTCTCCCTGGCTCGAATTATCCTCCCGTGATTGGATTAGTCCAACATTGCCTATAGTGGGGGATCCTTTGCACTTATGTACCATCACCCCCTTCATCTCAACACCGAGGTTTTGAGATGACTTCGGTGCGGGAGGTATCAGAGCTAGCATTCTCCCACTGTGGGGAGTGTTAGCGGATCTAATCTAGTGAAACTTGTGTGATGTGGGACCGACTTCCATGGGACCCGATCTGACTTGATGTCCACGGACTCTCCCGGGCTCGAAATATCCCAGTGGACATCTGGTTGGATTAGTCTCACACCTCCTGTAGCAAATGTTGTCAAGGCACGCGCTTGAGGCGCCGGCGCACCGGGTGCAGTCCACCGCGCCTCAGCATGACTGAGGCGGACGATGTGCGGCATGTGCCTCAGGCGCACGCCTTACAGACTCTCAGGCGCACCAAAGGCGCATCTGAGACTTTCAAGGTGGTTTGTTCAACCTTTTTTTGGAGATGGGAAAAAACTTGTGACGCACCCAAGGCACCCTAGGTGTACTTGGACGCCCAATTCACTGATCCCAATTCGCTCAATTTCCCCTTTTTCCTCATTTTTGCGTCTCACGTGCCTCAGCCACGCGCCTTAGCCTTGCGCCTAGGCTCCAGGGTCCCTTTGCACTTTCGTGCGCCTTGCGCCTTTGACGACATAGCCTGTAGCGGGCGATCCTTTGTGCTCATGCACCCCCACCCCCTTCATCTCAACACAGAGGTTTTGAAAAGACTTCGGGGTGTGGGTGGTTTCAACACCCGAGATGGCAAAAGTTATCCATCATTGTATTTTTCTTGTTTTAACCACATCAAAATACTAATACAATATGATCAACCAAATCCCTCGATGTTGCGCCGAAGAAATAAATTATTTTTCTTTGTTAAAAAATCGCATGTTCTCCCGACTCCTAAGAACATCACCTTAAAAACGCTTATCAAAACACACATGTTATAGTTAGAAAAGCTTATCTTTCTTTTTGAATTCAAAAAAAAAATTTTGATAATGCTTTTTTTTCTAAATCACAAATAACAACTGCACTAAGCATAGGACGAGTTGGCATAAAGCTTGTCTATGAGATCAAAACAGTAAGGTGAGAAGTTGACAAGTTGTTTAATACATAATCCACATGCAAGTGAAAATATATTGGAAAATGCAACACATTAATACATAATCCACGTTTTGACTGCTAGCAACACATTAACCATCACCTCCCTACTGCTTCAATGCTGCAAACATGAGTTCTATTATACCTAACTTATGCCTGATGTTTGAACAAAAAAAAAAGAGATAAACAAGGTCAGCAATTTCACAGTTGCACAGATAAAGATGCCTACTTTTCAAAAGCAATGCAAGATAATACAATAAAACTAGTAACATTCACATTAAATAGCAATTACCACTTAGGCAGTCCATTCAAAAGCAAAAATTAAACTTGGAATCCTTAACAGGAAGAAGAACTACTCACCAGGCACAACTTTTGGAGGCTCATCCTTTCCAGTGGCAGAATACATGTACCTCTGCCCCTTATACCACACAAAATTTGGAGGCTTTGGCGCATAGAATTCTCCCTCAGGAAGATTTATGTAGAACCCAATCACATCCCCCTCAGAATAACCTTGGTTCCCATACTCCTCCCTCAATGCCTTGTGAATCTTACACCCATCAATATCCCTATAACCATAGCTATTGCCATCATACCCTACGGGCGCCTGGAGATCCCCGTTCTCCGTCGTCCACCCAAGCCTCGTGTGTCCGGAATCGCCGAGCCTGATCACCTGGATCTCGAAATACCAAGCACCCTCCACGACCCCACGAGTCGCGCGGACCATCCTGTAGCCCTTAGTGCTCATGGCGGAGAGGCGATCGTCGCTTAGCTCAACCTTTTCGGCCTTGTAGACGCGGGAGAGGCAGATTGCGGCGTCCGGGGAGTCATCAGATTTTTCAGGGAAGCGGGCGATGGGAGTGATGAGTACTGTGTCTTCCGGGGCTTGAGGGGTGGAGTTTAGCTTGCCCTTCTTCTTGCCCTTGCGGGAAGTGGATTTGGTCCAGACATTGTTGCTCTTCTTCTTCGGCTTCTTGGCAGTGGCAGAGACACCGGAAGCGGGCAGAGAAGGCTGTAGGGATTGGGGATCGTCTGTGAAGGTGGAGAGGGGTTTTTGCTTCTTAGAGGCCGAGGGTTCCTCGCCCGAGGAGGAGGTGGTATCGGCCGGAGGATCGCCCTCAGCGGGGTAATCGAGATGATGATCTTGCTCCCTTTCGGTTTGTTCGGGCGGAGGACGCGTCGTCTGAAAGGGTGGAGGCGGAGAGGTATAGCGGAGCGTAGATAGCGATGGAAGCGGCGGCGGCGGCGGAAGGAACAGTGGAGGGGAAGGGGACTTGGCGGTGGGGGAAGAAATGGCGGGTTGAGGGGCAGAGGGAATGCGATGGAGGGCGTCGAACCATCGATCGGCCGCGTCGCCATTGCAGGAGGAATGAGTGTGCTGCATGTTCTCCTTCGTCAGAGAGCGTTGCTTTGTTTGGCTCAAGCAGATTTTTAGGTTTGGGGCGGCGGGGGCCCGGGGGTGCAGCCACTACATTTTAGGGTGCAGTGTGCACCCCCTCCAGTTCGCCCCAACTGGAGGGGATCAACGTCCCTGCATTTTAGGGTGCAGTGTGGGCGATTCAATGACTGTTGTGTGTAGATGTGTGAACATATCAGCTTATTTTGAGATGTGTGCGCTGAGATGTACATGCATTTTCGTGTGCTCACATTCGCTGGATCACACTGCGCGGTAAAGTGCAGCGGCTTGTATCTGTTAGATCGCTCTGCACTTTATCGCATCTGGACCCGGCGGAGGCCTAGTTTTTTAGGATCAGGATATTTCAGATATCAATTTAGGTTGTGTTTGGCCCCCCGTTGCAAACCAGCGCAATGACACGTCAGGAAGGAGAGAGAAAACGGCTGGGCTGAACTGCGGGCTGGAGCGCGAGAGACCAGTGACAAAATCGTCATTTTTCTCCTTTTCACGCTGGCCGGGGTGGACTGGAGTTCGCGAAATCTTCCCAAACGTTTTTCCTCCGGCTCGGCACTGCCGGAACGGCGCCCCGCCGAATTCTCAAACACAGCCTTAGCTGTGAAATGACATCTGAGATGTCCAGATGTCGTGCAACATCTTAGATGCCTTTTCACAATGTTATTTGAGATGTCCCGAACACATATCTGAAGCTTGAACTCGATAAAAATGCCTAGAACTGGGAAGACGAGCCATGAATAGTGGTGGACAAATAAATGAATACTAATGTTCTCCAGAGTTGTGAGAAATTCATTGAAATTAATTGGAGAAATAGTATTTGCAGTATTGTTTGAAACAGATAGATGATCTTTTTATCTAAACAATTGCGCAATGCATAATCCAAGTTAACTAGTTTGTCAAAACATTTGTGTCATGCATTGTAGATTGTTTTGAAAAAAATTATACAAAAACTCATCAAGATGCTCCTACATAAATATTTGGAATACAAAAAAAAAAATAACAGACATAAATAAACATAATTTTTTTCACAAAAACTCATCACGATGCTCCTACATAAATATTAGGAATACTGGCTTTGTGTCTCAAACGCAAGCAATCGAATGTCATAAAACAACAGCCTGATTGTATGGATTGCTCGCACATTTGGACCTGTTTTTTGTGTTTGGCAAAGCGGTAGAAAAAACTATGTCACTCTACGGGCATGCCACGCGGCAAAACACAGCCTGATTGTATGAATACTGGCTTTTTATCTACTTTATGAAACTAGTTTTACAATTTATTTTTGCCATTTTTTTGTCCCAAATTTTTCTACCTATTTGAAATCCGTCCTTATATAAACTTCTATTAGCAGTTAACTAGAAAAACAATAAGATGGGTGAAAATAAGAGAAAAAGGGAGATGGGTCTCCCCTAGAGCACTCTAAAACTGATGTAGTGGCTTTGCAAAAGCAAGATCATTGTTGGAAAACTCCTTGATTTAATAAAACATATTATCTTTAAACTGATCTAGGTTATAGCTTTGTTTGGCACATCTTTTTTGTTTGGGTGAGTTTGGAAAAAAAACACCACTGTCAAAGAATTGATGCTTGGCATGACAACGGTTATGATCGCCACCAAGGGAATAAAATTAGATTTAAATATAAAAGTGAATGAAGTTCCTTGAGTGAGGTCAGACACTCACGAAAAATGGTCCATAACCACCCCGTTCACAACCACCACCACCGCGCCAAAGAGATCCTATGTTTTTATTAATGTATAGTGATGTTACTGTACAACCCAGTGTTCACCGAGTGGGTCCAGCAAAGCAGAAGAGGGGCCCTCAATGTGAACCGGCCCGCATCTGGCAGGCGGGCGAGCGAGCCAGGGCAGCTGGCCTGCGTCAGTTCAGTAGGCGGGCGAGCGAGCTAGGGCAGCTGGCCTGCGTCAGTTCAGTAGGCGGGCGAGCCCAGGGAGGAGCCGGCTCGCTTCCTCCACGCAGGCGGGCGAACCGAGCTAGCCAGCTCGTCAACCCGCGCTCACCTAAGTGGCCACCAAACCAAGATCATCGGCCCGCCTCCATGTAAGGGGCAGGCGAGCCGCAGGAGCCCGACTTGCGCTCGCCTAAAGAGAGAGGCGAGCTGCGAGAGCCTGACCGCATTCGCACAGTTGAGTGGCGAGCTGGTCCCGATTTCCCCATATGAGTGGGGTGCAGATCTCGTGTGGTTAATATAATTTGGTATGCTAAATGTGATTAGGTCTGCATTTAGCTTCTCAGAACAGCGTCGTTTTATTGTTGGCAGACCTCCTTTTGGCTGTGTATGACCGTTTAGAACAGTGGAGTTGCGCTATGTGCAGGCCAGACCTAGATATCTATAAATAGACTCAAAGGGGTACCCTAGAAGACAAGCTTTTCAATTTTCTAATTCCCAGATCTTCTTGCGCTTTCTGAGGTGCCCTTAGCTCAGCAATGACTAAGGAGGAGAAGCGTTCTAAGATCTTCCGGGTGTGTGGTGGGACATCCGTGCTGGCGCATTGGGTCAGTTTTGAGCTCTAAGTCTTTGGTCAGCTAAGCTTGCTAGGTGTCAGAAACCAGGCCGGGGCCCAAGGCTCCGAATTATCTTCGGGAATATTGGGACAATCCCGGATCTGTCCGACTGCAGTCGAACGACATCAACATCCCCAACCAAATCTCATGGGGCCCCACAGCGGGGACAATCCCAGGTAGGTTGTTGAGGCCCGGGGCTCGATCCCAGCACCTCCTTTATAAGAGGGGACTAACACCGCCTCTCACAACCAACATGAAGTACTAGATTTTCTTGAGTTATGGCCACCCAAAAATTATGATCACTATGTGATGTCAAAATAACAGAGAATACTAAGTTTCACAAACTTTCATAAAAGTATCAGCCCCTAAATAATTAATTCAAGATAAATACAAATAATTAAAGTTAATGAAGGGAGTACCATGAATCATAGTCCAAAAAATATATAAAAATTACCAGAGCCTTATAATGGTCATTGAACACTACTGACTGAGTTTCATTAAATTTCAAGGTCAGTACACTATATATAAAAAATACTTCAAGTAAATCCATTAAGGTGCACTTTGTGAAGCAACATTCTTGTAAACTTATCAAAATAACATGTAATATTTTTCTAAACTTTATAATGTACTAAAAGATTCTCTGGCCAAGTAATACAATTTTCCAGCAAGATATAGGACCTGTTTGGGAGGGCTTTTTGGCTCCTTTCCATTTTCTGGAAAACGCTAGCACACTTAAGAAACCGTTTGGATTGTCTACCGGTGGGAAAAGCTACAGCGGAAAACTCCATTTTCTCATCTTTTGAAAAAGTCATTTGTCATCTACTTTTACCTTTTTGAAAAGCACTTCTTCATTGCAAAAAAGTTTATCTCTTAAAAAAAATCTCTAACTTGATTTTTTTGTCCAACTGCGATTTTTTTCGCGGGCGTAATTTTTTTACCCAGGCATATTTTTTTGTCTGTGCGCGAATTTTTCAACTGGACACAAATTTTACGCTCGGCCGCGAATTTTTCGCCCGTGCACGAAATTTTCGCCCGGGCTGGCATTTTTCGCCCAAGTGCGGGGTTTTTCGCCCGGGTGCGCTTTTTTCGCCGGAGTGCAGTTTTTTCGCCCGTGCATGATCTTTTTCTCCCGGGAGGGTTTTTTTCGCCCGGACGATTTTTTTGTCCGGGCACGAATTTTTCGTCCGAGCGCGAATTTTTCGCCCGGACGCGAATTTTTCGCCTGTGCCAGATTTTTTAGTCCGGGCACGGGATTTTTCGCCTGAGTGTGTTTTTTTCGCCCGAGTGCAGTTTTTTTCGGCCGTGCACGATTTTTTTCGACCGGATGCATTTTATTCGCCCGGGCCGATTTTTTCTTCCGGCCGTTATTTTTTTGCACCGACGCAAATTTTTCGTCAGGGCGACATTTTTTTGCCCGGGCGTAATTTTTTCGCCCGGGCGAGAGTTTTTTGCCCGGACGCGATTTTTTCATCCGGGCGCGATTTTTTGCCCGGGAGCGAATTTTTCGCCCGGGCACGAATTTTTCGCCCAAGAGCGATATTTTTTCATTGGAGCTTGTTTTTTTTCGCCGGTGAGCGGTTTTTTCTCCCGGACGCAATTTTTCGCCCAAGCGCGGTTTTTTCGCCTGAGAACGAATTTTTTCCCCGGGAGATGCTTTTTTCGCCCGGTCGGTAATTTATCGATCGGGCGCGAATTTTTCGCCCGTGAGCTATATTTTTTTGTCTGGGAGCGTTTTTTTTGCCCGATCGAGATTTTGTCTCCTGAGCGCCCCCGTGGCAAATTTTTTGCTCGAACGCAAATTTTTTGCCCAGGTGTGCTTTTTTCGCTCGTTCGTGATTTTTTTTCCCGGCCGCGTATTTTTTTCGTCCGGATGCTATTTTTTTTGCTCGAATGAATTTTTTTCGCTTTCGGGTGAAAATATTAAGTCTGTGAGAAAATTTCGTGTCCGGGCTAAAAATTCATGCCCGTGCAAAAAATTCACCTCGGGGCGAAATATTCGCGTCCGGGCGAAATATTCGCACCCGGGCAAAAAAATCGGGACCGGGCGAAAAATTCGCATTTGGTTGAAAAACTGGCGCTCGGCGAAAATATAGCGCCCGCCCGAAAAATTTGCGCCCGAACGGAAAATATCCCACCCGGACGAAAAATTCATATTTGGGCGAAAAAACTGTGTCCGGGTGAAAAAACTGCGTCACGGCGAAAAAAATGCGCCCGGGCCAAAAAACCACGTCCAAGCGAAAAAATCGCGTCTGGGCGAAAAAATCGCGTCTGTTCAAAAAAACGCGCCCGGGCTAAAAAACAGCTCCCGCTCGAAAAAAAACGTGTCAGTGCGAAAAAATGGCACATTTTCGCCCCCAACGCATATTTTTGGTCGGGTGCGCTTTTTCCTCCTGGACGCACATTTTCGGCCCGCACGCTCATTTTCCCCCGGACGCACTTTTTTAATAAAAAACGTTACCGCCACGGAGATTTGCCAAACAGTTTATAAAGTGCTTCTCTTTCTGAAAAGCTCTATAAATTGAGTTTACCCAAACAGTTCTACTTTTCTAATAGACATTTTCCAAAAGCTCCTTTTTCTACCTTTCTTTTGTCACCACTCATTCTCCTTTCTGAAAAGATTTCTCAAACAGACCCATAATATTTATTTTCTATTTATCAATGTATGATGTACTAGTTCACTTAACACATGTAGTAAGAGGAAATATCCAGATGATCCAATTAAATTACTAGTGCCTCTAAATGATATTTAATCAGCCTCACCAGAGTTTCATATCATTCTAAGTTAATCTAACTATGGTTAGTTCAAAAATCATCAAAAAGGGCAAGGTGGAGATTATACCTACAAGTATGAGCTACTGTTCACTAAACATCCTAGAATAATTTTTAGAGATCAATATCACTATAAAATTACTCCTATAAAAGTCTCATGAATATCCAAGATTATATGACCCATTATTTATTCCATAAGGTGTATAAACCTAATTAATTCTCTAGTGATTAAAGTGTGGTGCATGTGCCCAAATACTACCAAACCCCTTCCTAGGGCATTTCACCTCCCTAAGATCACATGGACTAAACACCAAGTTCATACAAGGACATAACTCCACGTCCTTCACAAACCCCCAAAGTTCATCCTTAGGGTTTAAACTACGGTTCTATGGCAAAACCACCCTAATCCACCTCAAACTCCAAGAGAGGGCGACCCTACTGACCTTGGGACTCTGGCTAGAGCCCCAACCCATTTGGGTGAGGTTTGGCCCCTCCATGCCCCAAGAATCCTAAACCCTAAACTCACCTTTTAGGGCCCAAACTTTAGTCACTTCAAAAACCCAATCAAAACATACCCAAATAGGTTGAGATTTTAACCAGTGACTCTCGATGACCCCTAAGACCATCCACCAAAGTTTTGGGGGTTGGTGAGATCATTAGACCCCTTAAAATAATCCATACATGGATTATTAAATTTTTACAAAACTTTAGAAAAAAGCTTTCCAAAAATTCCCATTTTTGGATATGTTTAGGGTATAGGTATTATTGACCCCCATCAAAAATTTCAAGTCATTTGGATGGCTGGACTGATGAGGGCACTCAAAACAATCTTTGATCTAGCCTAGGTATAGATCTCACCAAAATGAGTGCTGAGGTCTGATCTGAACTCCAAATTGGTTCAAATCAGTTTTAACATAAAGTAGACTCCTAAGGCTACAGGTTTCATGATGACCATTTTTTTTGAAATGAACTCTAAGTATTTTTAATTTAAATCCTAATGTAACTGATACTATGTGACATAATATTCATATAATACAATTAATAAAAATGGATCTGCACAGATCCTGAAGCAGATCGGGCGGCTGCTGGCCTTCTTACTCCTCCATCCAACGGCATGGATCTACCCGACCTGGAGCCACTTTCAACAGCTACCGCCGGCCACCCGACCACCTCCCTAGCCGGCCACCGCCACCACCACCTCCGTTGAGGTGGTGGCTATCGCTGAGCGGCGACACGGCCGCCGGAGGGTCCGTTTCCGACGAACCCGACACTTTGTTTTTCTCGAAAAAAACCTGGGGAAATATCCACCCGTTCGGGCTCAATTGAGCCCGATTCTTATCCCTAAAGATTCCTAAGATCTATCCATAGAAGAAGGAGTAGAGGAGGACCTGTTGGGAGAGCTGGAGGCGGGCCGATCGCCGGATTGCCATGGATGGTGGTGGCGCCTATCGGTGTTCTACAACTGCACTACCAACTCGCTCGGCTCCTTCAGGTAAAGAGTGGAAACGTCTCCACTGAGTCCAGGGATGTTTAAAAGTTGATCATATGGGGAAGGGGAAGGGCCTATCATTGATGGCCATTAATGGTCATTAAAGGCTTATTTCGGCCATGGCTTGGGGGGGGGGGGGTTGAACCTGGCTCAACCAGGTCGGGAAATAGCTGGAAACTCCTCCTCTTCCCCAGGAGAGTTGAATCCAGCAGTAAAGGGGGGGTGGCCCTTGGCTTCCTAAAGACATGGATGGATTTCTCCTTCACTTTCTCTCTCTTCCATTAAAGAGAAATGAAGTTTATCTCTCTCCTCCAAATTACCAAGACTAGAAGCTTAGTCCGACGAAATTCATCTCATTCGTCGAACTCCGCCCGATGAATCTCTCTTCATCGATCTCTGCTCAGCTCTGCTCGACGATTTCGTCGAGCTCTGCTCGTCGATTTTCATCGAGCTCTACTCGATGTTTCGTCGAGCTCTGCTCGACGATTTTCGTCCAACTCAGGTCAACTCTTAGGCTGTACTTTTTGGGGTGTTACATTGGGTGTCATTAGACCATTTAGTGCTCCCAGGGTTTTGTCATGACTCAGTCATGACAAAACCATCGTAGGGGTCTAGAAGTCTGAGGGATGTTACACCCCCTGAGTAACATACCCAGGAGGTTACTCCATATAAACTGTCTCGTTCAAATCATCATAGAGAAAAGCATTCTTAACATCCACTGAGACATTTCCCAATCTCTCTTTACAACCACAAAAAAAGGACACAGATCGTAGTAATTCGAGCAACATGAGAGAATGTGTCAAAAAAATCCACACCATAAATTTGTGAAAAACTCCTGACAACAAGCCGAGCTTTGTATCGATCAAAAGTACCATCAGGAAGATATTTGATGACAAAAACCCAGCGACATTCAACTATATCAACACCAGGAGTAGGAACAACAGACCAAGTACCCAATTCAGTCAGAGTTTTCATCTCTTAATCCATAACAGCTTTTCAATATGGAATAACTAGAGCATCACGATAAGACGAAGGAAGAACATTTGCCGAGAGGGCAAGAGCAAAACTTTGCGCCAGAGGAGAGGCGTGTATAAGACACCACACCAGCAAGAGGACGTTGAGTGCATGAACGAACGCCCTTTCGAAGAGCAATCGGAAGATCAAGATCAATCATGTCTACTTGTGTGGTTCCATCCGAAGGAGAGACTAACAGACTAGGAGCTGTTGGCAGCGGCTCAACAGAGGAATCAGAAAGAGCAGGAGAATCACAAGGGGAAGAAGGAATGACAGGCTCGGGAAAAGGGGTCGACACAAGAGGAAAAGAAACTAAATCATCAAAAGAAGGAAGAATTGAGGAATGTGAAATGAAAGAGACATCCTCAAAGAAAGTGACGTCCGCAGAAACATACTGTCAGCGGAGAACAAGATCATAACACCTGTATCCTTTCCGTGTCGGATAATAGCCCAGAAAGATACATTTGATCGAGTATTGCGACAGTTTGTCACAACCAGAAGAAGGAGAGTGAACAAACGCAGTGCACCCAAAGACACAAGGAGGCAAAGGAAAAGGATTTGCATCAGGATGCAAGATAGAAAATGGAGTCTTCTCATCGAGAACCGATGACGGAACTCGATTAATAAGAAAACATGAAAAAAGAACAACATGACCCCGATATGATTTGGGAACATGCATATGCATGAGAAGACTACGAGCCACGTGTAGAAGATGACGATTTTTCCGTTCAACAACACCATTTTGTTGCAATGTATAAGAACACGTAGTCTGATGAATAATACCATGATTCATACAAAACAATGCAAATTGATGACTAAGACACTCTTTAGCATTATCAAAGTGAAGGACTTTAATAAAAGTATCAAACTGTGTATGAATCTCATTATAAAACACAGTGAAAATATAAAAAATTTCAGAGCGTTCGCGGAGCAAATATAACCAAGTGCAACGAGAAAAATCATGAATAAATGTCACAAAATATAAGCTACCCCTACCAACAGTCTGAGTAGGAGCATGACCCCATATATCCGAATGGACAATTTCAAAAGGACGAGAAAAACTACGTCCATGTTTAACAGGAAAAGTAGATTTGTGATGCTTGCCAAACTGACAAGCCTCACAATGAATAGTAGAGTCTCCCCGAGGTAAATCAGACAGAAGCTGATAAAGAATCCGAGGAGGAGGATGACCAAGCCGGAGATGCCACTGAAGCAAAGGAGCTAAGGCAGAAAAGTCAGAAGAAGTATATGTGGTGGCAATCGTCTCCTTAGACTTAGAAACCTGAAAAGCACAAGTATAAGCAGTAAAAATAGCTTCACAGTTCAACTGTTTGCAAAGAGCTGTAACAGAAAGAAGATTGCACGGAAAGTTCGGGACATAGAGAGTGTCGTGAAGCAGAAGAGAATGAGTAACATGCATTATGTCAGACCCATGAACCGGCGACGAAGAGCCATCAGTAATAAGAATCGGAGGTAACCAGTTACTTTTGTCAAGAGAAGAAAAAAGCCGAGAATTCCCTGTCATATGATTAGTAGCACCAGAATCAATAAGCCACCTACCTGTGGTGGCTAACTGAGCAGCACCAGAAGTAGCAAGAGAAGTAGTAGACTTCTTCGCGGAATCAGTAGAGGTAGGACGGAGGTGAGGATGTTTGGCCTAGTAACGATCAACCAAGTGACCAACTTTGCCATAATGAGAGCAGAGAAACTTAGAATAGGCACGGCCTCCAGAACGGCCACCCTGACCACTAGAATTGTCATGACGTGCAGGATGAACAACCATATCAGGATAAGGAGAGGGAAGCAAAGGATGCTGAAGCAGAGTTGTAACAACAGAAATACGAGCAGCAGTAGCATCTAGAGTCGGAATCCGCCTCTCCTAGAATCTATTGACGAATCATGTGTAACGCCCCAAAATTCAAAAGAGGGATGATCAGCGTCGGGAGCCAAGTTTGGGTCTTGGTAAGGGTCACACGGCCTAGGACACGGGCGTGTCTATGGCCGTGTCGTGCTCGGGTTCGTCGAGAGCCCGGGAAGTCGATGATTTTCGCTCGACGAAGTGTCAAGTTAGGGAACACGGCCTAGGACACGGGCGTGTCCATGGCCGTGTCGTGCTTGGGTTCGATGGAGAACTCAGGTGGTCGACGAACTACGTTCGACGAAATGTCGAGACAGTGAACACGACTTAAGACACGGGCGTGTCCAAGGCCGTGTCGTGCGTGTTCGACGAATTTTTCGCGGAGTCGACGAAGAGGCAGTCGACGATCGTCGAGACTTCGAACAAGGCCTGATACACGGGCGTGTCCCAGACCGTGTCCTTCTCGGGTTGAGAGTTGGGTCGTGTAAGGGGATTGAACACGGCCTAGAGCCCAGGCGTGTTCGCGTTGGACACGGGCGTGTCAAATGTGACACGGGCGTGTCAAGCACCTGTGTCCTCCTCGGGTTGTGTTTGGTCCTGTGTCAATGGAGGAACACGCACAGTCACACGGGCGTGTACTGCATGACACGGTCGTGTCAGCTTTGACATATGCGTGTTCCGAGCCCGTGTCCTGCTTTGGGTGCGACGGTTTCAGTGTCGATTGGTGCACATGGCCTTGGACACGGGCATGTCACAAGCCGTGTTCGGCCCAGGTGTTTTGATTTTCAGATCGGATCGTGGTCGTTCGTTTCCTTCTTTAGGGATCTGATGGTCCAGGGTTGTTCTTGCTGGATTAAGTCAGGGAATAGGGTTTGGGAACCCTCATTCTTCATCAAGTACTCTCTTTCTAAGATCTAGAGAGAAGGGAGAGCAAGGAAGGAGGTGAAGGAGAGATCCGGCTGCCGGAGAAGCTTTAGTGCTCCAAATCGCGAGCCGAGGCCAGATCCGTGGAGGCAAGACCGTTGCGAAGGTTTTCATCCGGCTTAGTTTCCATGGCTAGGAAGAGGGGTCGGAAAGTAACGACACTTCTACTCTTGGTTTTAGGATACATGTCTAGCATCTTTTACTTGCTAGTTTTTAAGCACCAAACTCTCAAATGAGAGGGGTTTGGGTCGCCAAGGTTCAAGAGGAACCTTCGGGTCGATTGAGTCCATCCCCGGCATGTTTTTGCATTAGAGATACGCTCCGTTTGTGGATTAGGCATTGTGGGTGAAGCTGTGGTTGCGACCGTTAGTCCGACTCGGTGATGTTGCATACGAGCTTTAAGGATTTGTATAGATCTGTTGCGGCAAGATGTCGTTTGTGATGTTTGTGATGTTTCTCCCTTTTCTCGAGTGAGTACGTGTAGTCGGAACTGGACAAGGTTAGCTCCTCAATGGCGGTAGATGGTTTCCTTGGTGGACAAGGTTAGCTCCGTATTGGCGGTAGATGATTTCCTTGGTGCGCGGGGACGTTGTAGTACGAATGAGGGATTAGGGTGGGAATGTTTATGGATTGTGATGTGCTAAGGCGTGACTTTGTCTCTGTGGTCGGCTGGCTATCCTATGACGTGCAGGTCATGTGTGGAGAGTGTCCCGGTGAGACTAGTCCCCTTCTGTGAGACTGACGAGAATGTCAAGCATGGGGCAAGCCCGGGCAATGAGGTCATGAGCGGGTGGGATCCAGCAAGGCTTCTTAGAATCGGTCAGTGTGTTAGACGGAATCCTGACATGAGAAGACAGAGCTTGCAGGCAAGCCCGGGTCTAAGACCATGAGCGGGTGGGGCCTTGGCAAGAGTTCCGTGAGGCGGCTTGTATGCCGTTGGGGGAATTACAGTACCCCCTTTGTTTACGGCTTAATGCCAATGGGGAAATGGTGAGTACCCAGATGTTTGATGATGTGCTAGATGCATACGCGATAGGGTGCCTTGGGTGAAACCCGGGTTTTGCATACATGTTGCATAGTAGGCCCATTTTCTTTATATGCTCAACAGTAGAGAACGTGCATGTTGTTTGAGACATTCAAGCCGGTTCATTAGTGTTATACTTGTTTATGTATATTGTATACGAAGTGCTGACTTGCAGGTTGGAGGGGTACCCCGGGGTCCGTTAGGGGCGGCCGGGAGGAGATGTGTTTGTTACACAGTTTGAGGTCAGCCTTTGCTGACCCACTTTACAACCAAATTTTTACAGGACAAGGATCGCAAGCAGGAGCTAACTCGCCGGCCAGAAAGTCCTAAGCCTCATGAAGTGTTACCATCTCTGCAATGGCTTTACTTTTGTGATTTTGTATGTTTGATGTTATTGTCTTCCGGCTTGCATGCCGAGGTAGCATAGGAGTGCATATGTACTTTGTTGTGTTATGTATTGTTGGAGATTTGGACTCTCTTTTGTTGTAAGGCCATAAGGCCGTTTCGAGACTCTTGTGGATATGGATAACTTCTAGTCTTGGTTGATGTTTCCGCTGTGTTTTGTGTATGAGTTTTGAGATTGGGTAGATATATCATCTTATAATACTAAAGCTGTGGCGTCTGTATGTTGTGGGGCCCCGACCAGACCCATATTATACGGTCATTACAGGGGAGGTGTTACATCATGTCATATGAGTCAGGAAGACGAAGCAACTAGCAAACAACAATAAGCTCCTGAAAGTGTTTCTGTTGCTCAGCAAGATCAGCAGAAAATGGACGATGTTGAAGAAGTTCAGCCCCAAGACTATAGACCTCCTGATAAGCAGCAGCAGGAGTCATAACAGGACGAGCAAAGAGATTTGCATATAAAGTATAGATGCGCGAAGTCTGAGCCCCCTTGGAATATAAGGCAGCAAGATGATTTCATGCAGCTTTGACAGTGTGATCATGTCAGATGACCAGAAGACATTTATCAGACAAACTGTTGGTCAACCAGGTGCGTACCAAGGCATCAGATGCATCCCAATCATCATAAGTGGCTGAGCCAACAGGAGGAGGATCATCAGTCAAATGAGAGCGCTTACGCTGAGAGCCTAAGAGAAAAACAAAAGACACCCTCCAGTCAGGATAGTTTGTGTCGATAATCTTGGACACCGTACCCAAATTACCCGAAGTAGAAACAGAAGTAGAAAAAAGAGAGAGAGAGGAGCAGAGAAAGTAGCAGAAAAAGACGGAGTGTCCATGGAGAAAAACAACAAGCCACACGGTGAAGCACGCAAACCTTGCGAACAAACAAGGGGAAAACAACCCGCGCAAACTGGGGAAGAGACCGCCCAGTCTCAGTGTCAACACACCAGCAGCAGGGGAGATGCCGCGACCAAAAAGCGGAGCCCAATAGAGAAACCGCGCGAAGAGGAAGGCATGGACTAGAAAGATACTTTTTTTGGTTTTACTGAAAGGCTCTTTTAGGACTATTGTTGCATTATTTTGACCTTGAGGTAAATTAGATGAATGTTAAGACTGCGTTTCTTAATGACAAAATTGATAAAATGATCTATATAATACACCAAATTATTTTGAGTATAGTGATCAAAAGAAAATGGTTTGCAAATTATAAAAATGTATCTATGGGTTCAAACAAACATCTAGACGACGGTATATCAAATTTATCATACAGTCATCTTCTTCGATTTTGAGATGAATGTTGTTGATGATTGTATATACCATAGATTTAGTGTTAGTAAATATATCTTTATGGTTTTATATGTGGATAACATCTTGCTTGCCAACAATCGGATAGATATATTGTATGAGATAAAGAGATTTTATTCAAAGAAATTTGAAATGAAAAATATCGGTGATGCTTCTTATTTGATAGGCACACAAACATATCAAGATCTCACTCGGAGTATACTTGGGTTATCACAAGAAATCAATTTTGATGAGGTTCTCCAAAGGTTTGACATGCAAGATTATAAGCCAGTAGATACCCATATTGCGCAAGGGAAATAAATTGTCATAATCAATGCCAAAAAATTAAAGCTGAGGAATTGGAGATGCAAAAACTTCTGCATGCATTGGTTATAAGAAGTCTCCTGTATGCTCAAGTATGTATGTGTCTGGATATTGCGTTCATAGTTGGAATGCTAGACAGATATCTAAGTAATCTAAGATTGGATCATTGAAAAGCAGTCAAATGAGTTATGTGATACCTGAAAAGGATAAAAGCTTTCATGTTCACTTATAGAAGGTCGGATCAACTAAAGATATTGGGCATTTTGATTTAGACTTTGTTGTATGTTAAGAGAATAGAACAAAGATTCACTTCACTATGTATGTGTGTTGACTAATTGAGCTATATCATGGAAAAGTGTCAAACATCACTCATAGCTTATTCGGTCATGACAACAAAATTCATAGCGTGTTATAAACCATCCAATTATAGTTTATAGCTGCAAAATTTTGTCACTGGCATGTACATTTTGGAGGCTGTTGAAAGGCCGCTCAATTTATTTTGTGATAATAAGTTTGCGGTGATGTATTCCAATAATAATATGAGTACCTCTAAAACTAAGTATGTAAAGATTAATTTCTCAGTTATTATAGAAAGAAATCAAAGTGGTCAAATGTTTATAGAGCATATTTTATCAAACTTCATGTTAGCAAATCCACTTATTAAGAGTTTGACACCAAATGGCTTTCACATACGCACTGCTTATATGAGTATCATTGGAGGATATGCTATATTAGTGGGAGATTTTTTTTTGTATGCTTGTTTATTTTTCACATTATATACATGATTATTATTCCGTAGAATAAAACATTCATTCTAGAACTTTTAATTGAATTATTTTGATCTCACTAATATTAAAGTAGGACTAGCTGAAAATAGGCACGATACACATTCATACTGTAAAAGGCGCTTGAAACATCCGGAGGAAAGTCTAAGTGGAACTTACTCCTCGTTGCCCCCAGCTAGGTATATATAAAGAAAACCTAGGGTTTATTCGCGCAAAGCCCCCGAGCCTGTTATTCGTCCGAATATACACTTACAATCTCCTCATATATTCGTGACAAATAACGGTGACGTTTTGGGGTGCTGGAGTGTAGACAAAATAATAATCCAAACTAAGCAAAAACAATCAGGACAGATCATACTAATAAGACAAAATAAGGTTTTGTCTAAACGGCAGACCATCACACAGATGCTGTCCAAAACATAGTCTGAATAATTATTACAAACAAAGACATGAATTGAACGTTTGATGATTCTACTCATCTAGTAGATCATCTTCATCTATGTCCAGGTCTACAGCTCCTCCAAAATCTCTATCGTAGCTTGCAAGGAATTTCATGAGTCAGACTCTATGAATTCATAAACATATACAGTAACATTTAAAGTAAACTAGCTCTTACTAAATGAGCTTAGCACTTCTAGCAACGGTGAAGTAACTCTGTCAGCATCTCATCCAGTCTAACTAGGACTAGTCATGTTACCTTACTCATTACGGATCACTATGTGCCTCACCAACACATGTGGGCACACATCACGTATAACATTATCAAATGTGGAATAATGTGCTGTGACCAATAATGTTTAGGTTAACATTTACGACGACTTTCAATTCCCAGTTGAATAACTCTTGAATCAACTTACAATGGGAGGACGTTAGGTTATCAAGTGTGGAATAACCAGCATCCAACCATCTTGGGTTTACATCAAGAAGTTATTTGGGGTTTTCAGTCTGTTACTATTTATATGCTTGAATGTTGACAGCTATAGGCTTGTACGTATCAAAACATAAACGTTGGAGGAAAGTTTCATATTTTTATGAACTTTAATCTCATTTCCCCCGATGTTTTGATTGTGAGAGCTCTATTTAATCCTTTAGTAAGGGCGTCTGCAACATTATCTTTTGACCTCACATCAACGAGGTTCATAATCCCTTGACTCGTAAGGGAGGTCAACCAGGCTTGTTTCATCTGTAGTTGCCTTCTTTTGCTATTGAACAATGTGTTCGTAGCAATCG
Organism: Platanthera guangdongensis; assembly: GCA_039583875.1. Taxonomy (NCBI): domain Eukaryota; kingdom Viridiplantae; phylum Streptophyta; class Magnoliopsida; order Asparagales; family Orchidaceae; genus Platanthera; species Platanthera guangdongensis. Next base: position 157,119,560 of record CM077160.1, on the reverse strand, counting down.
TTTTAGTAGCCTGATTGTCACAGTAAACTGCAACAGAACTCAGTTTTAGGCTCGACAGTGGAATGTCCATCACCAAATCTCTTATCCACTCTGCCTCTTCACCAGCTGAAGCTAGAGCATAGAGTTCGGATTCCATAGATGAGAGTGCAATGCATGACTGTCTCTTGGACTTCCAGGCTACAGCTGCTCCTCCTAGTGTGAAGAGGAATCCACTAATGGACTTACTGTCGTTTATTTCTGAGCACCATGATGCATCAGAATATCCTTCCAGAATTGGAGGATGACCATTATAACATAAATCATACTGTCGGGTGTGCTTTAAGTATCGCATCAGCCTATCGAGGGCATCCCAATGGTCTTGGCCAGGATTGCTAGTGAACTGACTTAACATGCCGACCGAAAAGGCTATGTCAGGTCTCGTACAGACCATAGCGTACATGAGGCTACCAAGCAGTTTAGAATAATCTAACTGTCGAACCGCAGCTCCATCATTGGGCTTTAAGCGGTTAGAATAATCGTATGGTATCTCAGCCGCTTTACGTTCACTGTATCCCCACGTGTCCAACATGGACTGGATGTAGTGGCTTTGACTGAGGGAAATGTCATGTTTCCCAAAGCTCACTTGCATACCTAGTATAGTGTCAACTACACCGAGGTCTTTAATGCTAAACGTCTGCATTAGTTCTGACTTAACGTCATCCACCACGGATTGATCAGAACCAAGAATCAGCATATCATCCACGTACAAGCATATTATGGCGACTTTGTCTGATCTATGACGTATGTAAAGACATTTGTCCGAGAGACTCGACATGAATCCCATGTTCTTTACAGTATAGTCAAACTTCTCATGCCATAATTTCGGTGCTTGTTTTAATCAGTATAGCGACTTTAAAAGCTTACAGACCTTGTTTTCGTGATCGTCTACAATGAAACCTTCAGGTTGACTCATGTAGATCTCTTCGGTCAGATCTCCGTTCAAGAACGCAGTCTTAACATCCATTTGATGAACAACAAAGTTCTCAATGACCGAAATAGCAAGAAGAACCCTAATGGTTGCTAAGTGACACACGGGTGAGTATACATCAAAATAGTCTACTCCGCTTACTTGTGTGAAACCTTTAGCCATCAGGCGTGCTTTATACTGAGCTACGCTACCATCGGGATTTAGCTTCCTTTTCAGAACCCACTTGCACCCTATAGTTTTAGCCCCTGTTGGCTTATCAACTAACGTCCAGGTGTCGTTCTGAAGGAGAGAGTTCATCTCATCCTCAATAGCTTCTTTCCAGAGTAGGGAATCCCTTGATCTCATCGCTTCCTTAAAGGTAGATGGATCATCCTTGTAACGCCCCGAAACTCAAAGGAGCAAAGGGGGATGTTTTGGGCCAGTTTGAGTTCTGGCTGCAGGCACACGGCCTGGGACACGGGCGTGTCCCAGGGCGTGTCAAGCCTGTATCGACACTAAGACGTGAAGTCGACACTTTGGTCTCGACATTGTGTCGAGACTGGGCACACGGCCTGCGACACGGGCGTGTCGCAGGGCGTGTCGACCCGTGTCGACACTTAGCCGTGAAGTCGACACAGTGCTTTGACGTTGTGTCGAGACCGGGCACACGGCCTGCGACATGGGCGTGTCGCAGGGCGTGTCAACCCGTGTCGACACTCGTCCCGCGAAGTCGACACTTTGGTGTCGACAATGTGTCGAGACTGGGCACACGGCCTGCGACACGGGCGTGTCGCAGGGCGTGTCGACCCGTGTCGACACTTAGCCGCGAAGTGTCGAGACCGTGTACACGGCCTGGAGCCCGGCCGTGTCAGGTGGAACACGGGCGTGTCAGCTCGAACACGGGCGTGTTCGAGACCCGTGTGAGGTTCCAGGTGATTCGATTTTGACGGCGAATGAGGCACACGGCCCTGGACACGGGCGTGTGCCAGGCCGTGTTCGGCCCAAATTGGGCATTTCAGTCCCGAATCGAAGCCGTTCATTTCTTTGACTGAAGATCCAACGGCTGGGGGTTGTTCCTGAAGGGATATACCCGGGTTTTGACTTAGAAAACCCTCACTTTTTCCACTTGTTCTCTCTCCAAACCCTTGGAGAAAGAAGAGCTAAGGCAAGAAGAAGAGGAGCTAGATCCGCCATTGGAGGGGCTTCGGAGCTCCGAATCGCAAGCCGACTCCGGATCCGCGGAGGCAACGCTAGTGCGGTCATTTTCATTCGATTACTTTCCGATGGCGCCAAAGAGGAACGCAAGGGTAACGATCCTCAACTTGAGCATGAGTCGCTCTCTTTCTTTGCATAGGAAGCCCGCTCTCGCGAGTTTGCGGAGAGTTGGAGGCGTTCCTTCGGGTAGATATGTGAAGTCCCCGTTGTTTAGAGTCCGTATGCGAGAACGGACATAGGCATTTTGGTTGAAGCCTACCCGGACATGTTAGTCCGGATCGGTGATGTTGCATTGCATAAGGCCGGAGAAGACTCCGTGCTATTGGATGTTTTTCGGGTTTTCTACGCGGTAGATTGCAGCAGGGAGCCTTGGGGACTAACCCAAAGGTGCACCCGGAAAACTGGGCGGATACGAGATCTTGCCAACTTGGTGGCTTGGAAGCCAACTTGAACATAACCGGGTTATGTGACTTGTGATGGAAATGGGACTCGGTAGAAGTTTGACCTGCGCATATGGTTTAAATTACCGTTGCGGGCGCATATGGTTTAAATTACCGTTGCGTTGTGAGCACGGGTTAGATAGAACCGTACCCACTCTATGTCGTTCGGATTAGGGCCGTTGGCATAGATGAGGGTCTTCGGCGGTCTATGGTTTTAATTACCGTGACCCATGCCAGGAAGACAAACTGCTCATTGTTTGGCCGTCCAAGAGGGGATGGCGGTGAGTCGGCAGACTTAGACTGCGTTCACCAAGAATGTGCCCTGAGTGCACGGGGTGTGTGGCCGTTGAGCCTCCGCCTGTGATGAAATGGCTATATTTATATTGCTCGCTTATGCTAATGAAATGCAGGGAAGGAGCATCGCCGCCCCGAGTTGGGGGCGGGATCGTTATAATTTGGTCAGCATTGCTGACCGTTGCCTTGTTTTGCCACCGTGCGGTGGTTTGTTGCTTGCAGGTGCAGCTGGACCAAGCGGTCGATAGCGGGCTAAAGCCCTTTTTGCGAAGCTGGCCCTCGAAGGCCCGAATGGAAATGTTTATTGCTTTATTCATGTATGACCGGCCTGCGTGCCGAAGTTTGTAAATCATGTAACAGACAAGTGAAACATTTTGTAAGGCCTTAAGGCTTGTTTTGAGTATTTTGTAATAACATTCCTATTTTCTTATTAGTGGACATTCATGCTTGATGCCGAGTTCTTATTTTGCAACTCTTATAAACTGCTTCCGCTAGAATGCTCTGTGTAGGACGTTGAGATTGGTTGGATGGTTTCCATAAGTAACCACCCGGTCTGTCTGTGGCATATGGCGTCGGGCCCCGGTCGGACCTACTGCTATATGCTATGCGACGGATAGGGGGTGTTACAATTTGGTATCAGACTACTGGTTTTGGTCGGGCTTAAAGTGAATTCGTGGGCGAATTCTTTTTAAGGGGTGGTGAGCACATTGTGTGCGTCATCGTAATAACAGTAAAAAGAACCCATGAATGTCCACTTAGGAATGAAAATACTCGTGTTTGAGGAACCTGCGTGTTCCTATAATTGCTGTTTGCAATTTATTTGGTCGCTTAACGGTGTTTTGTACCACTATAGGTGACCCGAAGTGGTGTTGGGCCGTCAGAACGCCGAGTTTCTGAGGCAAGTAGTGCACCGGATGTTGCTCCTGCAACACCTCTGTCGGCTGAAAATATACGATTGGTGGCTGAAGCGGTGTTGGCCGTGATAAATGCGCAGCCTGGGAGGCAAGCGCAGCAGCCCGCTCCTGTGATGGAGCAAGTACCTCTTCAAGAGGCTGAGCCGAGGAGGGTGGAGCAAGTGGTTGTGGAACCAATAGTGCCAAGGAGGGCAACTGAGAGGCAGTTGAAGCATGTAATGAGCTTTAACCCTCCGTTATTCTCGGGGTTGGGAACCCCATCTCAGGCTGAAGACTGGCTCTCCAGAGTGAAGAGAGTCATGACAGCGACGGAGACGGAGGAGTGGCAAATGACCACCATCGCTACGTTCCTTTTGGACGGCGAAGCAAGGATGTGGTGGGAAGGATTGGAGCTGCACTTACTGAGAGATAGGCAACTTGGTGATGTCTCGATAAAGGAGTTCTCGAGATTGTTCTTGGCTAGATACCTTCCTTCGACGCAGAAGAAATCTGGGTTCAAAGTGCCGACTACTTCAAAGTCTGGCTATCAAAGATTCTTTAAGAAGCATAGGACTTCGGGTCCAGCTCCTTCTGGTGCTTCTGGGGCGACTACGAGTCGGACCCCGGGCGCGTGCTTCACTTGTGGCAAGACGGGGCATTTCGCCCGTGATTGTTGGAGCGGACGTCCTAAGTCCGAAAGGAGGTCAGGAGCTACTTATGAAGAGAAGGGTAAGGCGGTGGAGTCGACCGCATCCCATTATGCTCCGGCCCAACCAAGGGTCTACAATCTTGGCCAACAGGAGGCCATTAAACAAGCTGACGTGGTGACAGATACGGTTTAATTTATAGCAAGTCAATTCCTTTATATGCTTGTTATGTATATGTTACCTTACCACTACTTGTTTAGGATTTATATTGATTTGTGAAAATCCGGCACGAGCACTCTTCGATACGGGAGCCTCACACTCCTTCTTGTCCGAAGGATTTATATCACGCATCGGAGTCCCTTCTTCGATGGCGAAGGATAAGTTGGATGTGATGTTGCCCAATGGGTGTTCGATGCGAGCGGATAGGATCTGCGACGTTAAAGTTCGTATTGGGGAGCAGGAGTTCGACCTGCAGGCGTCTTTACTTCCGTTGGCGGAGTTCGACGTCATATTTGGCATGGACTGGCTCTCGGAGCAGCAGGCCCATATAGATTGCGGTAGCAAGGAAGTCAAGCTGGGAGCAAGTCGTGAGACGACTTTTACGGGCTTAAAGGGGTCGAGCAAGACGTTGATGTCTGCTCTTCAGGTGGTGAAGACGGTTCGTGCTGGAGCAGAACTGTTCTTTACACTAGTGGAGGTTGCAAAGTCGAAGCCCGCGTTGGATTGTATTTCGGTGGTATCGGAATACCCTGATGTGTTCCCCGCAGATCTTCCTGGAGCCCCGCCTCAGCGGGAGATAGATTTTACGATCGAGCTAGTGCCAGGTGTCAAGCCTGTGTCACGATCTCCGTATCGGCTAGCGCCTAGGGAAATGGCGGAGCTGAAAGTTCAACTGCAAGAGTTGTTGGAGCAAGGGTATGTGCGCCCGAGTTCTTCGCCTTGGAGCGCACCGGTCCTCTTTGTTAAGAAGAAGGACGGAAGCTTGAGGCTTTGTATTGATTATCGGGAGCTAAATAAGCTAACTGAGAAGAACAAGTACCCGATCCCTCGGATTGATGATCTCTTCGATCAGTTAGTCGGGTCGACGGTGTACTCGAAGTTGGATCTCAAGGCTGGGTACTATCAGCTGCGGATAAGGGAGAGTGATATCCCGAAGACAGCGTTTAGTACGAGATACGGCCATTATGAGTTTACGGTCATGCCGTTTGGGCTGACTAATGCGCCGTCGGTATTCATGGATCTGATGAACAGAACGTTCAGGGAGTACTTGGACCATTTCGTGATCGTCTTCATCGACGATATTTTGGTGTACTCGCAAAGTGAGGAGGATCACTTCAAGCATCTCCATTTGGTGTTGGAGACACTCAGGAGAAACCAGTTGTATGCCAAGTTCTCGAAGTGCGAGTTTTGGCTATCCTCAGTGGCGTTCCTCAGGCATATAGTGAGTGGAGAGGGTATTGCTGTGGATCCGGCGAAGATTGTTGCGATACGGGAGTGGCCTGAGCTTGCTACGGTAGCAGAAGTCCGGAGCTTTTTGGGGCTTGCCGGCTATTATAGGCGCTTCGTAGAGAACTTCTCGCGGATAGCATTACCTCTCACTACTTTGACGAGGAAGGAGCATAAGTTCGTTTGGACGCCGGAGTGCGCGCGAGCTTTTGAGGAATTGAAGTGTCGGTTGACCACGGCGCCTGTGTTGAGTTCGCCGGTTGGGACCGAAGGCTATGAGATATATAGCGATGCTTCGGGCAGCGGTTTGGGTTGCGTGCTACTGCAGCACGGAAGCGTGATAACTTATGGCTCGAGACAGCTAAAAGTGCACGAGAGGAATTATCCGGTCCATGACTTGGAGTTAGCGGCCGTGATTTTTGCCTTGAAGCTGTGGAGACACTATTTGTACGGTGTGAAGATTGATATCTACACCGATCACAAGAGCCTGAAGTATCTTATAGATCAGAAGGATCTGAATATGCGGCAGCGTAGGTGGATGGAGTTCCTGGGGGACTATACTTTCAAGATCCACTACGTGCCTGGCAAAGGGAATGCGGTTGCGGACGCGTTGAGTCGTCGAGCCCCAGCTCAATCGAATTGGCTATCAGTGCATGATGAGCGGTTGGTGCAGGAGCTGGAGGCGTTGGAGATTATTTGTGTGGATAGACAATCTAGTGCTGAAGCAGTGCTGAATTGGACTGAAGTCCAATATGACCTGGCTGATCAGATTCGGCAGGCTTTGGATATGGATGCTCATATGAAGCAGTTCATGATAGAGGCTCTGGATGGGTCAAATTCCCAATTTGTTGTGGAGGACGGATTGCTGTGGAAAGACGGTCGTTTGTGCGTCCCAAGTGTGGGCAATTTACGGGTGGAGTTGTTGTACGAGGCACACCATACCAAGTACTCGATTCACCCGGGGAGCACGAAGATGTACCGCGATATAAAGAAACTGTTTTGGTGGCCGGGTTTGAAAAAGGATGTGGCGCTATACGTAGCGAAGTGCCAAACCTGCGCCTTGGTAAAGGCGGAGTGCCAAAAGCCGGGAGGATTTCTTAAGTCCTTGCCTATTCCGGAGTGAAAATTCGACGACATCTCTATGGACTTTGTGCATGGTTTGCCAAGGTCGCAGAAGGGGAACGACGCCATTTGGGTGGTTGTTGATCGATTAACAAAGGTGTCGCATTTTATTCCGCATAAGAAGGACGATCCGGTGGAGAAGCTGGCGAAGCTTTATGTGGATAATATAGTACGGCTTCATGGTGTGTCCCGCAGCATCGTGAGTGACCGAGATGGGTGGTTCACGTCCAATGATTGGAGGCTGGTGCAGCAAATGTTGGGAACGAAGCTGAAGTTTAGCACAGCCTTCCATCCGCAAACGGATGGGCAGACCGAGAGGGTCAATAGAACCATGGAAGACATGCTTCGCATGTGTGTCTTGGACTTTGGAAAGCAATGGGAGGACCACCTTTATTTGGTGGAGTTCGCATACAACAACAGCTACCAAGCAAGTATTTAGATGGCGCCTTTCGAGGCCCTATACGGTAGAAGATGTCGCACGTCGTTGTCTTGGTTAGAAACGGGCGAGTCAAAGTTGTATAAGCGATCGGAAGTGGAGGATGCTACTTCTTTGGTGAGAACCATTCGGGAGAGGTTGCTTATGGCTCAGGACCGGCAAGAAAAGTACTATAATGCCAAGCACAGGAACGTGGAGTTCGCTGTGGGCGATTATGTATACTTGAAGATCAAGCCGTTCAAGGGTGTCTCGCGGGTGCGGCGATTGAAAAAGCTAAGCCCGAGGTACCTTGGACCGTTCGAGGTTCTGGAGCGAGTAGGAGAAGCGGCCTATCGGCTGAAGCTTTCAGTGGAGCTAAGTGGTTTACATGATGTATTCCACATTTCGGTACTTCAGAAGGCGGTGCAAGAGCCTACGCAAGTGATCGCGGTCGATCAAGTGCCGGTGGATAGTGGGCTAACGACAAAAGTCAAGCCCGTGCGGATTGAGGACTCGGAAGTCAAGTGGCTACGCAATAAAGAGATCAGGATGGTCAAAGTCCGGTGGGACAATTGCGGTCGTGAGGAGCTCTCTTGGGAGCGAGAGCAGACGATGCTTGACGAGTATCCGAAGTTGTTCCGCTCAGGTACAAATTTTGGTTTTGTACATGTTTTTCCCTTTATGTAATTTCGTGGGCGAAATTCTTTTAAGAGGGGTAGAGTTGTAACGCCCCGAAACTCAAAGGAGCAAAGGGGGATGTTTTGGGCCAGTTTGAGTTCTGGCTGCAGGCACACGGCCAGGGACACGGGCGTGTCCCAGGGCGTGTCAAGCCTGTGTCGACACTAAGGTGTGAAGCCGACACTTTGGTCTCGACATTGTGTCGAGACTGGGCACACGGCCTGCGACACGGGCGTGTCGCAGGGCGTGTCGACCCGTGTCGACACTTAGCCGTGAAGTCGACACAGTGCTTTGACGTTGTGTCGAGACCGGGCACACGGCCTGCGACACGGGCGTGTCGCAGGGCGTGTCAACCCGTGTCGACACTCGTCCCGCGAAGTCGACACTTTGGTGTCGACAATGTGTCGAGACTGGGCACACGGCCTGCGACACGGGCGTGTCGCAGGGCGTGTCGACCCGTGTCGACACTTAGCCGCAAAGTGTCGAGACCGTGTACACGGCCTGGAGCCCGGCCGTGTCAGGTGGAACACGGGCGTGTCAGCTCGAACACGGGCGTGTTCGAGACCCGTGTGAGGTTCCAGGTGATTCGATTTTGACGGCGAATGAGGCACAAGGCCCTGGACACGGGCGTGTGCCAGGCCGTGTTCGGCCCAGATTGGGCATTTCAGTCCCGAATCGAAGCCGTTCATTTCTTTGACTGAAGATCCAACGGCTGGGGGTTGTTCCTGAAGGGATATACCGGGGTTTTGACTTAGAAAACCCTCACTTTTTCCACTTGTTCTCTCTCCAAACCCTTGGAGAAAGAAGAGCTAAGGCAAGAAGAAGAGGAGCTAGATCCGCCATTGGAGGAGCTTCGGAGCTCCGAATCGCAAGCCGACTCCGGATCCGCGGAGGCAACGCTAGTGCGGTCATTTCCATCCAATTACTTTCCGATGGCGCCAAAGAGGAACGCAAGGGTAACGATCCTCAACTTGAGCATGAGTCGCTCTCTTTCTTTGCATAGGAAGCCCGCTCTCGCGAGTTTGCGGAGAGTTGGAGGCGTTCCTTCGGGTAGATATGTGAAATCCCCGTTGTTTAGAGTCCGTATGCGAGAACGGACATAGGCATTTTTGTTGAAGCCTACCCGGACATGTTAGTCCGGATCGGTGATGTTGCATTGCATAAGGCCGGAGAAGACTCCGTGCTATTGGGTGTTTTTCGGGTTTTCTACGCGGTAGATTGCAGCAGGGAGCCTTGGGGACTAACCCAAAGGTGCACCCGGAAAACTGGGCGGATACGAGATCTTGCCAACTTGGTGGCTTGGAAGCCAACTTGAACATAACCGGGTTATGTGACTTGTGATGGAAATGGGACTCGGTAGAAGTTTGACCTGCGCATATGGTTTAAATTACCGTTGCGGGCGCATATGGTTTAAATTACCGTTGCGTTGTGAGCACGGGTTAGATGGAACCGTACCCACTCTATGTCGTTCGGATTAGGGCCGTTGGCATAGATGAGGGTCTTCGGCGGTCTATGGTTTTAATTACCGTGACCCATGCCAGGAAGACAAACTGCTCATTGTTTGGCCGTCCAAGAGGGGATGGCGGTGAGTCGGCAGACTTAGACTGCGTTCACCAAGAATGTGCCCTGAGTGCACGGGGTGTGTGGCCGTTGAGCCTCCGCCTGTGATGAAATGGCTATATTTATATTGCTCGCTTATGCTAATGAAATGCAGGGAAGGAGCATCGCCGCCCCGAGTTGGGGGCGGGATCGTTATAATTTGGTCAGCATTGCTGACCGTTGCCTTGTTTTGCCACCGTGCGGTGGTTTGTTGCTTGCAGGTGCAGCTGGACCAAGCGGTCGATAGCGGGCTAAAGCCCTTTTTGCGAAGCTGGCCCTCGAAGGCCCGAATGGAAATGTTTATTGCTTTATTCATGTATGACCGGCCTGCGTGCCGAAGTTTGTAAATCATGTAACAGACAAGTGAAACATTTTGTAAGGCCTTAAGGCTTGTTTTGAGTATTTTGTAATAACATTCCTATTTTCTTATTAGTGGACATTCATGCTTGATGCTGGGTTCTTGTTTTGCAACTCTTATAAACTGCTTCCGCTAGAATGCTCTGTGTAGGACGTTGAGATTGGTTGGATGGTTTCCATAAGTAACCACCCGGTCTGTCTGTGGCATATGGCGTCGGGCCCCGGCCGGACCTACTGCTATATGCTATGCGACGGATAGGGGGTGTTACAATCCTCAACGTGGTAAGTGACAAAATCACTACCGAAGGTTCTGGGGGTTCTCTCTCTCACTGAAGTCCTCCTAGACTCTAGGCCAAAGTTATCTACCGGAACGGAATAGGAGGTGCTCGGTACTGATGCAGAATCTTCCTCAGTAATAGTTGCTTGCATACCTGGGATCGTTAGGTTCTTATCTTTGAGGAATTTATCCTCGAAGAACACTGCATTCCTAGATTCTATTATGATATTATTAGAAATATCAAGGAACCTATCTGCAACACTATCTTCAGCACAACTTAAGTAGACACATGTATTGGTCCTAGGTCCAACCTTAGACCGTCTAGGGTCAGGAACCCTGACATAGGCTATACAGCCACAGGTCTTAAGTCTAGTTAAAGACGGGGGTCGCTTAAACCAAAGCTCGTAGGGTGTAACCTCTAACTTAGCATGAGGAACTTTATTTAGAATGTGATTCGCAGTCAAGACTGCTTCTCCCCAATAAGCGGAAGGCATGCCTGCAGTGAGCAGCATAGAGTTCAACATCTCTGTTAACGTTCTATTCTTGCGCTCGGCTATGCCATTAGATTGGGGGGAGTAAGGAGCAGTGATTTCTGCTATGATGCCCTGTGAAGCAAGGAAGCATCTGAACTCACTGGACATATATTCTCCTCCTCTATCACTCCTAAATCTCTTTATTTCCATGCTTAATTGGTTTTCTACCCTGGTTTTGAAAAGGCAAAATTTTTCAAACGCTTCGTCTTTAGTTTTAAGCAACGAGATATGGCAAAATCTTGTGCAGTCATTTATGAACGTGATCATATACTTCCTTCCACCTCTAGTGACAAAACTCTTAAAGTCACAAATATCGGAATGTATAAGCTCAAGAGGTGTTGTGCTCCTAGTAACCGTGCTAAAAGGTTGCCTAGTGATCTTAGTCTGAGCACACACTTCACATTTTCCAAGAGGAGACTTAGTGTCTAAGGTGATCTTGTGAGTTCTAGCGACTTGGAACATTTTCCTGTAGTTTACGTGTCCTAGTCTCTCATGTAGAGTCCTAGGGCTAACTAAATTCAATTGAACTTATTGCACTACTTCATTTGCTAGACTCAGACGGTACATCCTATTTTGGACGTAAGCACATCCAAAGTAGTGAGAGTTAACTGACAGAGTCACTCTACCGCTACAAAAGGTAACTGACATACCAGCATCACACAACAAACTAATAGACACTAAGTTAACAGATAAAGAAGGAATAAATTTTACGTTCTTTAAAAGTAAAGACTTACCTGAGGAGAGCAATAGAGTTGCATTCCCCACCTTCAATACGTCTGTTGTTCATCCATCTGCTACAGTCACTGATTCCTTTGCATTCTTCAGCCCTGTCAAGAGATTAGCATTGTTGCAAACGTGGCACGTTGCCCCAGAATCCAGGAACCACTCCGTGCTGGCTAGCTCGTGTCCGACTATGGCAACAAAGTCGGATGGCTCAGCTTGACTAACCAGATGGGCCTGGTTGCCCTCTTGCGGTGCCTTAGTTCTTTCCTTCCTCGGTAACTCGTAGTCAGATGCGCAGTGTCCCAACTTGTTGCAGTTAAAACATTTACCCTTAAATTTCTTAGAGGGTCTACTCGGTCCTGCAACCTGAGGGCTACCACGAGACGGTTTGATCTTGTGAGGGGGAGGAGCATGCTTAGAGCTTGAAATCATGTTGGCAGCAGCCTTCTGCTTGCCAACAGCTTCCAAGGCGTGCTTCGTCCTGTTCTCATCCTCAATGCGTATGAAACGCTTGAGGTCACTCAGACCAACCTGCATCTTCTTGCGATACATTTCCGTTTTGAAATTGTACCATGAGGATGCCAACTTATACACAATTGTGCCCGCAACAAAACTATCTGGCAGACTAATGGACTCACTATGCAGAGAATCAACCAAATTTTCAAATTCGGATACCTGAGGGAGAATGGCTTTCTCCTCGTCGAAGCTGAAGGAGTGGAACTTGTCCACCAGATGAGCCTTGGAGAGGTCCTCCTCCTGCTTGAAGTGCTCCTCCAGTGCTTCCTAGATCTCCTTAGCAGACTGCATTTTGATGTAGTTCTTGGCCAGGCTGGAGGAGAGGCAGTTCAGCAGGTAATCCCTGCAGAAGTCCTCATCTTCGACCCAATGCGCCTCATCTTCAGTCCCAGCAACGTCAGCACGAGTAGACTTGATAGTGTAGAAGACGTTCAGGTATTTCATCCCGAACTGGGTGTTCAACTTCCAATCATTGAACTCTGTGGCAGTGAACTTCTCAAGCTTGTTCATGGGCACTGGAGAGGAGAAGCTGGAGTTCCTCATCTTGATTTGCTTGCAATCCCTAGCTGGATCCAAGAAAAAGCTCAGCACACAAGAGAGAACGGAATGGAGACGGCTACACGAGCTCAGCAACCTTGGATCGGCTCCACTGGAACGGCGATCGTCGACTGAAAAGAGTCGATCGTTGAACGGAAAAACAAGCGTCGACCAGGGATCATCGAACGTCGACCGGGGAACGATCGTCGAACGTCGAACGGGGATCGTCGAGCGTCGACCGAAGATCGTCGAACGGGCGAGCGTCGACGGGGATCTGCTAAGCGATCGTCGAACGTCGAACGGGGATCGTCGAGCGTCGACCGAAGATCGTCGAACGGGCGAGCGTCGACGGGGATCTGCTAAGCGATCGTCGAACGTCGAACGGGGATCATCGAGCGTCGACCGAAGATCGTCGAACGGGCGAGCGTCGACCGGGATCTGCTAAGCGATCGTCGAACGGGCGATCGTCGACCGAAGATCCTGGATCCGCGACGGGGAAGACGGCGAGCTCTTTGTTCAGCGGCGGCGAACGCGACGGCAAGCCCAAGCAGGCGGCTTCAAGGGGACGCGAAAGGCCCAGGAGCGACCGTCGATCAGGATGCAGAGAACAGCGAACCCTTTGTTCCGCGAAAGCGAACGCGACGGCGAACCCTTTGTAGGCGGCTTATAGAGCGACGACGTCGTTCTTCACTCCTTCGTTCTTCGTTCAACGAAGGAAGAAGGAGGCGGAGAAGAACAGTCGTGAAAAGGCAAAGGAGAACGGCGGAAACTATCGGGAACGAAGGCGAACCCTAGAATCGCGAACGAGCGCCAGAGGGAACCTGTTTCGAGAATGTAAAAGGCGCTCGAAACATCCGGAGGAAAGTCTAAGTGGAACTTACTCCCCGTTGCCCCCAGCTAGGTATATATAGAGAAAACCTAGTGTTTATTCGCGCAAAGCCACCGAGCCCGTTATTCGTCCGAATATACACTTACACATACTTGATATATGTCATTGGTTGCACAAATATGTGATTATTGATTAGTTTAGCTATGATTATTGTAATAAAGATCTCTTTGATCCTATGCTAATCATGAACCAGATTGGATGGAAATGCTTTTGGTAATGAGATCAATTTTTGAATTTGTCAGGTTGTTATGTAATGCGCAGTTGAGAATTTAATATATATTGACCAAAGTAAGAGATTATTATAAATAATAATCATGTGATCCAAATATGTTAATTATGCGCATTACTAAACTGTCATTAACATCGACCAAATTTTGGTGATCTAATTAATCAGGTCGAATGCGCTTCAGATTGTGTGGATGAGTTCAAATTATGTGTGGACGCTGGGTGTCATTTACATTTATATGATGACCGCCTTACATATAAAACGGTTGCATTTGCGTTTTGTTACAAAAAGATTTTAGTCCCCGGGTCACAAGGTATCACATTCACTTACATTCAGTCCTAGCATCTCATCACTAGAGAAGGCCAAAGGAGAAAGAGGATGAGTCGTTTTTTTCATAAAAACTTTGTAGATTTGGAAGATTCGTGACTGCAACAATCCATTCTCATGGATTCATGTATGTTTTCACTCATCTATTCGTCTCGATGATCCGACTAGAGTGAATCCATCTCCGTCATGTATTCACGGCCCCACCAGAAACAAAAAAACATGGGGCCATATTCATATCTTAAAGATCAACTATACTTTATTTTGTTACAACATTCACCGGGCCATATTCATCGATACTGATGATGACTCGATCTCCGGTGTTGTGCGGGCATGAATTGTCATCTTCTATCATACCGGTGAACGTCTTGCGTGATATGAGCATCTTTATCTTCAACAAATTGCAATCATTGACAGAAGGTTAATTAATTGAGACTTAGGCTCCGTTTGGCACATTAGTGGCGGTCATGAACACGGGGATTAAATTGTCCTTCGTTGACGCTCATCTAAGGAACTTCATCCACTTTTATGTTCAAACGAATGATGTTTGTTAGAAGATTCTTAACAAATAACGATTTAACCCATTTGTTTATCACCGCTATCACCATGCCAAACAGAGCCTTAGAGAGTGGCTAAGTTCAGTGTTGAGCTGCATTTTTTTTCACTTAGGGTATGTTTAACACTCCGTCCCGGTTGCACGCCGGTGAGGAGGGAGACAACGCTCGGTGAGAACGGCGGACTGGTGCTCGGCAATCCAGCGTCAAAACGGCCGGGCTGCAACCCTTTCAGGCCGGGCGTTTTCAAAGGGCACTTGCAAACCTGTCCAAACAAGATTTCTCCGGCTCGTTCCGACCGGAACGGAGTGACGCAGGGTTGTCAAACGGGGCCTTAAGCTACAAAGTCGCCCATCTAATTTACAAGATATAAGACCCCATAAGCTTATAGTATATATTTTTCATGAGAATACACGTGGTACTCTTATTTTGTATAATAAATATTTATTGGAGGCACACCACTTTATTTTCAGAGATACTCATATTCAATATAACAAACTATATAGTATATATGCAATATAACAAACTATAAATACAGACCGTTGATCTGATATCCTACAGCTCATATGGTATTAAATACTGACCGTTGATCAGTATTTGGATCAATCATGTTATTTCTGTAGGAAATCAACGACCAGCATTTACTCATGCATCTATTTCTAGATAAGAGTAACACAAGCAGTATTTTTTTCTCCAAAGTGACAGTTCATTACAATCACTCATCCAAATAGTTGAACTACCCTGCCATTAAGATGTTGTACTGGTCTTGCATTCATTGCATGTTCCATTATTCCTGGGGAAAAGAAAATTAGTATTATTAATTATGTTTACATTATTAATATATGAAAGAATGAATAAATTTCGATTTTGTTTCATGATAACTTACATGTATAGCTAGTGACTTAAGTAGGATTTCTGTTGGACCCGGACATCATATAAAAATAACTAATTATGCAAAAACGTTCTGAAATCTAAATTGTAAAAACTAAATCAAAAAGCTTAAAAAAGTCGGAAAATATTGAGGATGGAACCTAATTTGAGTGTGCTCGGTTACAGGCGCAGGAATCGCTCGATTTTAGTATCTTCTTTCTCTCACTCTTTCAATTCTCAGGGCAATATAGAAGTGAATGATTCCACTTAATCCAAGAAGAAGTGGAAGCAGTATGTGGAAGCAGAGTCATGGTTATTTGTAATACCAGTGATTCCAATATATCCAAGAAGAAGAAGAAGAAGAGGAGAGTCATGTTTCTCTCTATGATTTTTTATGCTTCTTCATTTTGGTATTTTTCGTTATCCTAAATTTAACTATCAGTTTTCTAACTTTACAATCTTTATTGTTGTAAAAGGTCTTCCTGAAATAATTTTTTGGATTTGGCATTCGATCGTCGACTCGTCGTAACTCGTAACAGGGACAAAATTACTTCAAAAAAAAATCAACTGCCCTCGAGATCGCCAGATCGGCAACATGCAAAACCCTATGGAGACGAAGCAAAACAGCAGAGTGCTAGAATCAAAACTTACGTGTGATTGTGCGATGTTGGAGAGGAGAAGAGCGGCGTCGATGGTTGACCTCGCTGACTTGTCGAGGTTCCCACCTCAAGTGACGAGAACAGGGGAGAAATTGAAACTGTTGTCGTCTACTCGTCTTAGTGAAGAAGAGCCGAAGAGCGGAGCTGCGGAGAAAGAGGGTTTGGCAGCGGGTGCTGTTATTAGCAAACCCATTTTGTTATTAACAAACCAAAATAAACCGGGTTCAAGATTATTTAATTATTTTTTCTATCCTAAAAAGCTCCTGCTAGCAAACCATTAGGGCACATGCTATCGTTGCCGCTCCTGAGTCCATCGTTGCCGCTCCCGAGTCCACCGATCGCCGCTGCTCCTCGTTGCCGCTCCCGAGTCAACCGATCGCCACTGCTCCTCGTTGCCGCTCCCGAGTCCACCGATAGCCGCTGCTCCTCCGCCTCCTCAACCCCAAGGTTTAGGCTTCTTCTTCTTCTTCATCTTCTTCTTCTTCTTCTACTAACACTTATAACATGTCATCGTTGCAGAATTTAAAGCTCTTTGTTTGTTTGAAGTTTGAAATTTAAATTTTAAAAAACTTAGTTTTTTTTACCTTTGAATTAAACATGTAAATTATAGTGATGGATCTCAGCAGCATTGAGCAACCACATGGTAGACCTGTAATAATTGTAGAACAGCTACCCCCTATTGCAATTGATCAATGAACAATGTGTGCAGTATGGAAATTAAAGGAACACGACAAGCTCACTGTTGCACTAATGGTGGAGCAGCTTAGCCTGGGGGAAAGTTCTGAGACTTCATTATTTGAATCGTCAAGTGAATTTTGATGCGTCGATGTCTTCCTGAAGTTGTCTTCATGGGTTAATTCCTCTTGCCACATGTGTCGATGAGTGCATCCGGAGGGCAAGAAATGCACTTGATATTCAACTTTTGACGAAAACTAGCACAAAGAAGGATGATAATTAGTTGTATGGATGTTTAAATGTGCTGAAGAGGACGTTTCTAGAAAACTGAATGCATTTAAGAACTTGGATTCACCAGGTGCCTGGTGGTAATTTTTAGTCACTAAATACATTACATGCATGCATAAACAACTGCTCGACTAGTCTGGTGATGCAGATAATCACAATCAAACTCATAAATTTCCGATAATGGGTGTTGTTCTATAGAGAATTTGTGATTCTAATGAAAATCAAGAGATGATAGAATTTTTGTTTACAAATACTGATTCAAGTTATTGATTAAAGGATTATAAGGATCTTCTTTATTGATTAAATCTTATGTTTACTGTTGATTTCAGATGGAGAATGTTGATTTCTCAATGGAGAGTGTTGTTTGTAACCCATCAACCGAAAGGCATCCTTCACAACCTTAACTTATTGTGATAGTGTAATGTAGTTATTGATCGATATGGTTAAATTGATTTATGTATTCTATTCTTTTCATTGTTGATTAGTGGATCGTGTGTGAAGGTTGATGTAGGTAGTCATTTTGTAACAAACATTCAGTTTTCATCTCGAGATGTGTTGATTGATTGAGCTCGTAATGTTGGCAAGTCATGTAGTTTTGCTGTCACAGTGAAAGGTTCAGACAAATTAGAAGGTGGGAGAGCACGACCACGTGTCATTTTGGGTTGTGATAGAGGTAGATTTTACCGTGAGAAGCAATGTAAAAAGGGTTGGACTAAACAAAATTTAAGAAAATCTACAAGTAAGCGTTGTGGTTGCCCATTTACTTTGATTGGGAAAAAAAATGCTTTCTCTGATGAATGGACAATGGAAGTGAAATGTGGGACACATAACCATGAAATGGTTCACTTAGAAGCACATGCCATGGTTGGAAGGTTGGATTGTCTTGAGAAGAAGATAGTTCACGACATGTATGCATCAAATGTTAAGCCTAGATGCATATTATCAACATTAAAAAAGCGAAATGCAAGCAATCGTACTATCATGCCAACTATTTATAATGAGAGATACAAGTTGCAAAAAGAAGAATTGAGTGGAGCAACTCCAATACAGTACATATATAAATGTTTAACTGATTGTGGATATTTGAGTTTTAATCGTGTTATGGAAGGGAAAAAAATTTGATTAGCCTGTTCTTTGCTCATCCGGTGTCTATTAAACTAAGTAAGATATTTTCAACCGTGTTTTTAATGGATTGTACCTACAAGACAAATAGATATCGGTTGTCACTACTTTCTATAGTCGGTGTTACATCTACTCAGCTAACTTTTTTCTCGGCCTTTGCTTTTTTGTCTGATGAATCCGAGTCAAGTTATAGATGGACTCTAGAGCACTTCAAGTCTACTTTGGATGAAACATCTTTGTCTAATGTAATCGTTACTGATAGGGACTTGGCATTGATGAATGTCATAAAGAGTACTTTTCTAAATGTGAAGCATATTTTATGTCAAGTACATGTGCACAGGAATATTTTATCTAATTGCAAGAAATATTTCAAAGATGGGAAAGAGTTTGAGATCTTTCATGGTGTTTGTCAACGGTTGATGGACGCAAGAAATAAAAATGAGTTTAATATGAGATATAACAATATTTTGAGTGTTTATTCTACTACATATCCGGATGTTATCTCTTACCTATCTCAAACATGACTTGAACCTTTCAAAGAGTATTTTGTTTGCGCTTGTATTGACAAGTACATGCACCTAGGCAACTCCACAACAAACCGTGTCGAAGGGGGACATAGCAAGTTGAAGAAATTTTTGGAAGTTTCAATTGGAAACTTAGCTACCATATGAAAATCATTCGATCAAATGTTATGTCTTCAACATACTAAAATTAAAAGATTATTTGCGCATAGCTCCATTCAAGTTAGTAATGAATTTAAGGGGTCTTTGTACTCAGACCTTGTTGGGCGTGTATCATTACAAGCTTTGCAATTGATAAAGGTGGAAGAGGATAAATATCGGAAATCGAAGCTTGGTGTTGGTGAAGATTGTCCACATACAAGCCGTTCAACACTTGGGTTACCTTGCAGTCACGAATTGACACCTTATATCTCACAAAACAAAGCATGTCCGATATGGTTAAAACATAAACATTGGAAGCAATTATCTTTCCCCTTGGAAAGTGATACAATTCCAAATACACAAGAATCTATGAACACCAAAGACATAAATATAGTAGTTGAGTTGGAGGGGATCATAACAAGGTATGCAAAAACTAATGAGTATCAACAAAAGGAGATCAAAAATAAATTGCGTGAAATCATGGATCCAACATCAACCCAAACAAAAGAGCCACTTTTGCCAACAAAATTAAAAGGTAGACCAAAAGGTAGTACGAAGAGGTTCACCCAAGACTTTAAAACTACAAAGCGCAAACCCTCTCTTTTTGAGCACATTTTGAAAGAAGATATAAGCACACACAAAAAATTGTCAAAGTCATCAAGGGAACAAAGCATGCGAAGCAATAGATTATATGATAGCGTTCTCCGACAACTACCGTCTTGCATTTCAAATTACTTGGTGGATGTGTTCAATGTCGTCGCAGATGGACATTGTGGTTTTCGTGTGATTAGTGAATCTCTCGGCCTTGGTGAAAATTGGCAAAAAATTAGAGCTGATTTGATGAGTGAATTGGTAAGAAGAGAAACTTTGTTTGATGCAATATACGGAACCACAAAAATAAAGGAATTAATTAGCAATCTTGATTGCAAGAGCTCACCCGCACCATATGATAAGTGGATGTCCATACCGGATATGGGGTTGGTAATTTCAACTTGCTACAATGTTGGGGTGGCTCATATTTCAAGAAATCAAAGTGTAACATTTTTGCCATTGGATTCACCGCTTCCGCAAAGCCCGAAAGTCATCTTCATCGGCTTGATAAATGGTAACCATTTCGTGGGATTGTGCATGAAAGAAGGGAGTCCACTTACCACCGCTCTACTCCCCATGAAGGCGATATCATACACAATTGACAACTACATGGGAATGCATAATCAATTCAAAAGAATGAAAGGTTATATTACTTACTGTTTATTTTCAATAGCCTATTACCTAATAATGTTTAAATTTGTTTGATTATTTCTTTATGCAGTGGTAGGTGGAGCATGTCATTTGTGAATTTTTCATTGCACTTATACATATTCTAGAAGGAAGAACAAAGGTGAATTTATGCAATTTATTTCACATGATTTGATATTATGTTAAGTATAATGTTCACTAATTTGAATACTCATGAAATTGCATGTTTGTTTTTTGCAAAATATGGTCAAAAAAATTTTGTGGCGCGTCAAAATATTTGGTATTTTTGAAGATATTATGAGACATTTAAAGAAGATTTAGAGCATTTTGAGAAGTTTTATTTACATAAATGATATGTTAATGTTAACCAAAAATTATTTAGTATACCTAGTATTTAAGAACGAATGAAACAACTTATTATATGATTGAGATTTTTTAAAATTATTTGGTGGTTTGCTAATAACAAAATGGTTTTTGAATAGCCATTTTCAATTGCAATGGTTTGCAAACAGTAATTGTTTGCTAGCCGCGGAAATGAGTTTGCTAATAACAGCACCCTTGACAAATGGCAACGTGCCGACGGTGAGCCCTAAATCGAGAAAGAAACGACGCGATAAAACCTGATTCGCTGATGGCTAACTCACTTTTGCGTATTTCAGAACCCGAAAATTGCTTTGGGTGTGCCTAAATTAGACCCAAATGTATTTAGGTTGGACCCAAATCAATACCTCTAATTTTTTTTCCCGAAATTTTGGACTCGGGCACGTGCCCGGGTGTGCCCATGAACACTTCCGCCCCAGGGCAAACCAGCATATTTTAATAACTCCAGTTGCTCAGTTGATATTGTTCTTACCTATTCAAATCGATTATAATGTGCAAGTTAAATTAAATTTTTAGCTACATAATTATTGAGGTGGTTGAATTTAAAAGGGAAAAAATTAAAAATCAAATTAACAATGACTTACCTCTCTATTGATAGTCCAAGGCACCCCTTCAGTGCATGGAGGTGCTGTGATCGATCACTTCAACCTATAATACTTCTTAATGTCTCTTTTTATCTAAGGCTCTATTTGGTTCGGCGTTTCGCTGCTCCGTTTGGGGCAAACGCCGCCGGAAGGCGGGTAAACAAATGAACCTCCGGCGGCGTTTGCTCCGTTTCCACCCGCCCGCCTTGAGAAACGTCCCAAAAAGCTCCGTTTGGAGCAGCCACCTCCCCCCTCCGTTTCGAACACTCCGTTTCCACCCGCCGGATCGACCCGCCACTGCCGAACCAAATGAAGCCTAAGTCGGGTCGATAATTCCCAAGTTCACCGTTGCATCTACTTATCGGGCCGATATATTTCTCAATCTAAATTTTAAAGAAAACTTCAATTTATTGATATTTATATTGAGGAAATTATAAAAATATACATATATGTACGCAATAAGCGCATGCATATATGTGTGTGCGCGTGTGCAAATAGTCACACACGAGTTTCCCCGTTTATGTAACTTTTTTTATCTCAGCAAACATAAAACTTAATAAAAAATGAAGGATAAATTAAAATGATAAATTAAATATAATTATAAAAAAAATAAAAGTTATAATACCAAAATTGTAAAATCGGGGGATATGATAAATATTTCATCAAAGGGAAGGCTTGAATTCAAAATAAAGTGTTGGAAATAAATTTAAAGTATGTAATTCAAATTAAAGTGACAATGAAATCAGATAATCAAGATTATTTTGATGGTCTAGCTTTTATGAGATCTCTTCTATTTAATATAATATATATATATATAATTCATATTTGTTTATTAAAATTATATTTTTTTTATCTAAGTAGAACTTGTAAGCGTGTAAGAGAATTATTTAAGGCGATTGATATACGCACACCACTATTCGATATACGCAGCCCATTAAAGAAGCTCAAAATAAAATTTCCTCTTTTTCATCCCTTTAATAGCCGCAGCCCCTTCCTCCGTATCCGAAAAGGCGAAACCTAACTTTTCTTCTGGAAGACATCCCGCCGCTCCTCCGTCCCTGCTTTTGATCCTCCGTCCCCTCCGTCCGCCTGCTGGTGCGAAGCCGACGCTCCTCCCCATCCCGCCGGCTGCTTTGTCTCCGGCGAACGGAACCCTTTTGGGCGCCTCTTGCTTGTTCTTCCGCGCCCGTCGGATGAGGTAACGGCAGCCGTTCGGCTCAAAAGTCCGGCCGCCCTCTTGGTATCGCGTGCCTCTCCGCCACTGGGAGCTCCATAAGGCGACATTGTTGAAGCGTTGGAGAAACTCAACCGCTCCGTGTGCCACCGGTGTGGAGCGTGGGTAACGATTTTCCTTACTCCTCTCGTGTGTGATTCATTCCTATTATTTCCGGATTATGTGTTGTTGAAACTCTTGATTTAGTTAGCGTTCTAAGGATTAGGATTTTCCGAATTTGATTTTCCATCGCTGGGAATATGGCCAACATGGATGTTGAAATATATAGTCTCTGGAATTTTGGTTGGATTATGAAAACAGAACTTGTACAATCCACTGCTAGGAGCCTTGAACTCAAATTTGCCACCAGATGTTCCTTTTATATGTAAACATTGTTACCTCGAGCAGAAGAAACCGCTTATAATACGTTTATCACCTTAGGCCTCACTTAGGCTCCGATTGGGGGGGAATTTTTTTCACCGGTCAAGCGGTTAAGACCGCATGAATCGAACCTTAATTATGGTCCGATTCATGCGATCGTAACCGCTTGACCGGTGAAAATAAGTCCCCCCAAACAGAGATAGACACAAAAAGGGAAGTTCTCATTTTTCTTGTGATTATTCGGTGTGAACTAGCTAAGATAATAACGTTATTTTTGCATTTGAAATTATAGGGCATCTAAAATTTAGAATTTCTCTCGTTTTTTTGATAGAAATGACTTCAGAAGGCTTACTGTTGTTAACCAACGAAGAGAGTCAATGTACAGAGATAGATGTTGGACATCACTTTCACACAAGTCAGAGTTTTCAGAGTAAGGAAGAGTTGGTTACATGGGCTAGGAGTATTGGAAAAAGCCTAGGATTTGCTATAATTACAGTCAGGGCAGACAAATTTGAGGCAAGGGTAAACCTAGGATTTTTCTAGGTTGTGATAGAGGCGGATTTACACACGAAAGTCAAAATAAGAAAGGGTACGTGAAAAAAAATTTGAGGAAATCAAGCTCTAAGCGTTGTGGTTGTAAGTTCTCTCTTAAGGGTCATTTGGAGAATTTGGATGAGTGGAAAGTAGAAGTCTTAAATGGAGTTCATAATCATGAATTTGTTCATCTTGAGGCACACGGTTTTGCAGGCAGGCTTGATAAGCACGAGCAAAAAATTGTTCAAGACATGTACAATGCAGGAGTCAAACCACGTAAGATAATGTCTGCTTTAAAGAAAAGAGATCCGACAAATAAAACTACAATGAGAACAATATACAATGAGAAAGCGAGGATGTATAGAATTGAATTAGATGGCGGAACTCCAATTCAATTCTTATTTAAATGTGTAACGGAGTATGGATACACTAGTTACCACAAAGTGAATCACGTTACTAATCGTTTGGAGTGTTTCTACTTTGCCCATCCTACATCAGTAATGCTTAGTAATATGTTCTCCAACACATTTATCATTGATTGTACTTATAAGACAAATCGGTATCGTTTACCACTGCTATGTATTGTTGGAGTGACATCTACAAATCAAACATTCTTTTCTGCATTTGCTTTCATATCAAACGAAACAGAGTCAAGTTATCAGTGGGCACTAGATTGTTTCAAGTGTATGTTTGCGAAAAGTGTGATGTCAAATGTGTTTGTGACCGATAGGGAGATGGCTCTTATGAAAGCAATAAAAATGATATTTCCCCAAACGAAAAATTTATTATGTCGCGTGCATATTTACAGAAACATTTTGGCAAATTGTAAAAAGTTTTTCAAAGAGTGGAAGGAATGTGACACTTTTCTGGGGGTGTGGCAAAGCCTAGTAGTAGCACAATCTGAAAATAATTTTAACATGCTATTTAATCAAATGGTGAGTGAGTATGCATTCAAATATCCAAATGTGCTCTCATATGTCACCACTACATGGTTGGATCCCTTCAAAGAGTACTTTATTTCCGCATGGGTTGATAATTATTTGCATTTGGGCAACACGTCTACAAATCGCGTAGAGGGTGGACACAGTCAGCTTAAAAAATTTCTTGAAGTTTCCATTGGTAATCTTGCAACTATCTGGAAAACATTCGATCATCAGTTGATTAATTTGCAACATACAGAGATTAAGCGAATGTTTGGTCAGAGTAAAATACAACGGGACACAAAATTTAAAGGTTTGCTATATTCTGAACTGATTGGTAATATATCTATTGCGGCTCTAGAGATGATAAAGAATGAGGAGAATGCATTGTCATCCGGAAGCATTGTGGTTGAGAGTTGTTCACATAAAAACAGATTTACTCTTGGATTACCATGTGCGCATGATCTGGTTCCATATGTAAAGGAAGGTCGTACTTTTCCGTTATGGATGGTCCATAAACATTGGAAACAACTAACCTTAAATGATAGTACAACAAATTTTAAGGTTAAGGAAGAGGCAACGGAACCAAATGACATTGAAAATGATATTGAAGGATTGTTACAAAGGTATAATGCAGCTAGTGACCTCCAAAAGATGGAAATAAAAAGAAAGTTGCGGGATATTGCAAACTCTTCAACAACTCAGTCACAAGAACCAAGAGTTCCTCTTAAATTAAAGGGGAGGCCAAAAGGTAGTTGGAAAAGTTTCACCAAGGATTACAACTCCACAAAGAGGGACCCATCACATTTCGAACATGTGTTGATGGAGGAAAAGAAAACATTAAAACTTAATATGAAAAAAGCGGCAAGGAGAATCACAATAACTAGAAACAACTTTCTAGAAAATGTGCGGAAGCAAATCTCATCATGTATTTCTACACACATTATTGAGGTTATTGATGTCATTGGCGATGGCAATTGTGGATATAGGGTTATTGGCAAAGCAATATACATGCATGAAGATTGGAAGAAAGTTCGTCAAGATCTAACACATGAGTTACACCAACATGAAAAGTTGTACAATGATATATTGGTACAAGTAGAAGAACCGAATTACTTAGCTCTCTTGATTGTAATGTTGCCCCGGCACCGATTGATAAATGGATGACTATGCCCGACATGGGTCTAGTTGTAGCATCTTACTACAATGTTCAACTTGTCCATTTATCGACTGAACAATCCTTCACATTTCTCCCACTACATTCAGCGCCGCCAAAAAACAGAAAGGTTATTTACATTGCCTTTATAAACGGGAATCATTTCATTTCATTGCGGATGAGTGAAGTTTGCCCACAACCACCAATTTTTCCTGTTTGGATAAGATATCACTACGAAGTCGCAGAACAATGGGACATTCAGTACATAACAAGTCTTGAAGGTTAATGAAAAGGTAAGACTTTTGCTCAATTCGAAATCATTTGAAAAATTTCGTACAAAGCAACTCTAACTATTTCGAGTTTTCTTGATGTAGGTGACATTTTTGGGTTGACACATTTTGGGTCAATACTTGTTGGAGGCATATTTTTACAACCATTACACCATATGTGGTACCAAGCTTATTTTTTGTGTTGTAATATTTTGGGTCAATGCTTTTAACAATCATTACTAATTTTGATCTTATTTTTGCAGGTGATATATTATGGATGAACTACTTTTGATCATTTTTGCAACATGAATCTTAGGTTCTTAGTTTATTTGTTTTGTGCTCTCCAACAAATTTCTGTTTTGTCTTGAAAACATGGTTATTGTTATTTTGTATTCTTAAATTTTGATAATCAAAATGCAATTTTGTTGGGCTACAAATAGCAAAATGGTGTACAAATAGCACTTTATGGGCTGCGTATATCAATGGGCTGCGTATATCGAATAGTGGTGTGCGTATATCAATCGCCTTATTTAATTACCTTGGTAAAGAATGGATCTGGCCCGCGGAAAGTAAATAGTATGCTCACCATAGGTCCATAGTCATCTTTTTGTCAGAGGCATGTTCCTGAAACAAATGAACCTCCAAGTCAAATCAGTAACACCTCTCCTGTAATGATCATATAATATGGATCTCGTCGGGGCCTCACAATATATAGACGGCACAGTTTTAGCATTATAAAAAGATATAAAAGAACAACGTATCTCAAAACTCAGAACACAAAACAGAAAAAACTCACAAACACTAGAAATTATCCACTATCACGGGAGTTCGAAACGGTCTTTAAGGCCTTACAACATTCAAGTGTCCAAATTTTGAAACAAAAACAAACAGAGTAACGTGCTTTAGCACTCTTATGCTATCTTGACATGCAAGCAGGATTACAGTTCATGGAGCAAAGCAATCAACAAAACAAAAGTAAATAAAAGAGAGTCCACTTCATGAGGCTTAGGACTTTTTGGCTTGTAAGCTTGCTCCTGCTTGCGATCCTTCCACTGTAAAAATTTGTTGTAACGTGGGTCAGCAAAGGCTGACCTCAATTGTGTAACCAACACAACTCCTTATGGTCGTCCCTAGCCCATCCCGGGGCACTTCATCACCCTGCGGATCAGCACTTCGTATGCAAATGTATATATACATAAAGAGTAAAGAAATAGGTTGAGATGTCACAAACATCAAACACGTTTCTAGGTTGAACATTTAATAAAAAGGAGACCTACAATGCAACATGTATGCAAACTTGGGTTTCACCAAAGGCACCCGATAGCGCATGAAACTAACATATCATCACACATCATCACATCACATCACACGGATACTTCCATTTTCCCCTAACGACATTAAGGCCGCCACACGGAACTCTTGCCTCGGGCCCACCTGCTCGTGGGTCTCGAAACCTGGGCTTGTCTGCAAGCTCTGACTTCTCACATTAAGATTCCATCACACAAACAAACCGATGCTGAAAACCCTTGCTTGACCTCACCCGCTCATGGGCTTCATCGCCCTGGCTTGTCAAAAGCTTGATGTTCTCGTCAGTTTCTCAGAATGGGACTTGTCTCGTCGGGACACTCTCCACGCGTGACTTGCACGTCACGGGTTAGCTAGCCCACCACAGAGACAATGTCGCGCCTTCGCACATCAATCCACAAATATAGTCTTTCTTACCCTAATCCACCATTCGTTCTCCCACAAAATAAGCGGGGACAAACATCACAAACGACATCTTGCAGCAAACGAATTTCTAGCAAAATCCTTAAGGCTCGTTATGCAACACCACCGAGCCGGACTAACGGTCACGACTATAACTTCACCCACAATGCCTAATCCATTAACGGGGCAGATTTCTAATGCAACATCATGTCGGGGACGGACACAATCGACTCGGTGGCTCCTCTTGAACCATGACAACCTGAACCCCTCTCATTTGAGAGATCTTGTGCCTACATGCTTGAAATAAAACAAGATGAAACAGATGTTATGCACACATCCTAAAAATCGAGAGAAGAAGTGTCGTTACCTTACGACTCCTCTTCCTCGCCATGAAAATCCTGATTTGCACGGATGAAAATGTGCGCATTCAACTCCTCTCCACGGATCTAGCTTTGGATCGACGAACGAAGCCTCGGAGCTTCGCTAATGGCGGAGAAAGCACTTCTTCTTTCTCCTCTAAACCCTCTCTCTCAAACCCTAACTCCCACTCAAAAGAGAAGAATGAGGGAAAACAATCTTTCAACCCTACTTAAGCCACTTGGACGGAGTATCCAGGGCCATAGGATTACATTCCAAGAAGGATCGGGCGGTCTAAACTCAGCTGTTACGAAACTGCTCCCGCATGCTACCGTCGGGCTGTAGCTACCTACCGCACCGCGATAACTCCCCGTGTCGTCAGCCTAAAAAAAGCAACACTACCGTCAGCGGTAGCGATACCGCTGTGCGGTAGCTTACTCGATGCTTTCATCTCGACGCTTTTGTCTCGATGCCTTTGTCTCGACGCCTTCGTCTCGACGCCTTCGTCTCGACGCCTTCGTCTCGACGCCTTCGTCTCGACGCCTTCGTCTCGACGCCTTCGTCTCGACGCCTTCGTCTCGACGCCTTCGTCTCGACGCCTTCGTCTCGACGCCTTCGTCTCGACGCCTTCGTCTCGACGCCTTCGTCTCGACGCCTTCGTCTCGACGCCTTCGTCTCGACGCCTTCGTCTCGACGCCTTCGTCTCGACGCCTTCGTATCGACGCCCACGACTCGACGAACAGGGTTACCGCGGTAACATTTCTCAACTAGACCCCTAAGAGTGATTTTGTCAATACTAGGTCATGACAAAACCCTAGGTAGGCGGTTGCACGTCTTGGCCAGCCTTTCCCCACCGTTCGATTCCTCTACTGCGATCTTCACCCTCAATTTGGGGAATAACCACCCACTAACCACCATGGTTAGTGGGGGGTTTAATTAATTCAATAATTGAGAAATAATATTATGCAAATAATATTTTCTTAAATCATACTTAAAATTATGATGTCTGTGGTTACAGTGTGCGGATAGCGGCATAACCGCCGAAACCACCTCTTGGAGGTTATAAAATGAGTCACGTGCCTCCTCATTTCTCAACTTTTTTCCTTCCCGCTTTCTTCTTCCTCGGGCCAGAGCTTTGCCGGATTTCACCTACGAGCCACCGTCTCTCCACCAAAAAATTTGGCCAAGTCCACCGCGAAGAGAACGATTCATGTGAGCTGTCCGCCGACGTCTCCTAGCGCGCAACACCCTTCAAGTCGGAACCAACCACGCTTCGTACGTCCCGCAGTCATGACCAGCATCAGCGCAGTGCCGACGAGTGCTCGTCATCTCCAACAGATATTAGCTTAAAGTTTTGCGTGAGGCGGCCTGTCGCCCACCGAAACCTGTTGTACTCTCTCTCTCTCTCTCACCCACAAGTGTAACGAGCAGCGGTCCGTCGCACTCGATTCTCAAGCTAACTTGTAACCCGAAACATATAGTGGAGTTTGACCGGCATAGATCCAGTCACGTGATTTTTTACCCGATTGAGAAATTTTTTCACGTCAAAAACGTGCGTTCTACTTTTAGCATTCTGTGACTGTGTGCGCACTTGACCGCTTCATGGGTAAAGACGGTCAAATTTAGCCCAATCTACCAAGAGCGTTAAGCAAACCGCAATAATTTTTTCACCCCTCTCCTCGCATCAATTCAAATAGAGCCAAAATATTACCTGATTTATATATTCAGTAATCAGTATACATTTCAATCCCTCCGGCTCGTTATTTAAGAGATTATTAATTAATACCTATTTTAATAGTACGATGAGCCTTTGACAATGAGATGTTCAATAGATTAATGGTTGGATTTATATTAGCCAGCGTTCCCTCAACTTTATACCAGGTAATGTTTACTTAATATATATTATAATCTATTTTAATAAAATAAAATACTCATGCTTGATGCTTTCGGGCGGCCTTCGGCCGTATTCAGACAGGTTTCACCCGCCTCCTTATGGGCTTCGCCCGTGATCGATGCTCTGGGTGGCCTTCGTCCGCAAAGAAGAGGGCCACTTCCACGCAATCCACCAGCTCGGCACCACACCCGCCACTCGTGGCCCTCCGGAGCACTAATCATAAATCAAAAGATCCTAAGGTGGTGCATCTCACCCATGTGGGGGTACCCTTCCCCAGATCCAACAGTTCTTCCACTTGTTTGAGGTCTTATAACTATAAGCTTTCTTCGCCTTTGCCCTACTTGTTCTTGTTTGAACTCTCAAAACTTTTGTGCACCGGGCTGCCCTTTTAGACAAGCAAATTATATATGTATATACATATATTCTAATATCAGTTTAGATGCCAAACAGATAAGTACCTGGGTCTAAGGGATAATTTTCAGAAACTCAGACCATAGAATACAAACATGAATCTTTTACAAAAACAAAACGCCATAACCTTTCTATTACTCAGCCTTCGGTGGGATATGATTGCCGCCGGTTGCGATCTTGTAGATGTAGAACACCGTCATGACAGCACTGCAAAGGTATCATCCAGTCAGAGCCCTCGATCTCGATTACATGATGATTATTAGTAAAGACAATGGTGAGCATGGCCCTCTTGCTTTATGATATTTGTTTACAATGCAACAAAATAAGAATGGTAATATTTGCAATAGTACAAATTTTTTGTATTGTGGTTAGATCAAACCTATTTCACTGGAGATAGAGAGGATTTCAATATAATCAAATCAAATTTCCCGCAATAAAAAAAACAAAAGACTACATATCTAGCATTCCTATTGTTAGTAAATATAAATGTCCTTTTAGGGTACATTTTATGTTGTTAAAGAGCGATTAAGACTCGAAGCTCACCAGACTCAAAGGTTTGACTTTCATTCGCTTTTTTTCTCTTTTGGAGCATAAAGGTGTCGGGGTGAAATTTTTTGTTGTAAAATTTTTTCTTTTAAAATAAAGAAGGAAATAATGTAAGAACTCAATAATTTTTGCATGATTTAGTGTTTTTGAAAAATAATCAAATGTTGAGGCTTAAATATAGTGCAAGTGATCACATTGATTTCATTTTTAAAGAAATATAAATGATTGTAATGAATGAAATGTTTAGAATAGAAGAATCTGATAAAAAAGGAATTAATATTTGATGTTGATTATTTAAAATTGATGTGTTTGCGCTTTGCCCTCGTCAGACACGTGTCTGGGCCATGAGCTTTACGCTTAGGCTCCAAGACTCATATGCAAATTGATGCGCCTTGAGCCTTTAGTACCTAAGGGTGCATTCTAATCATGGATCCAACTTGCTGGAGAAACAAAAAATATAAGACACGCTACATGTGCATTGATTTTGAAGCCATCTTTTCTTTCTAAGGTGCATTCCTCTATTTTTTGAAGTAATATAACATTTTTGTTTAGACTAATGCTTCATTTGGGAGGACTTATTTTCACCGGTCAAGCGGTCACGGCCGCATGAACCGGACCTTAATTATGGTCCGTTTCATGCGGTCGTGGCCGCTTGACCGGTGAAAATAAGTCCCCTCAAACGGAGCCTAAAAGTGAGAAACTGTTTTTGACGATTAACGAGCTCAGGACTGGCTAGCTCCCATAGCATGACGAACGGTATGTAGAAGGCTCAGGAATGAATTCATCGAGATATATCTGGCCAGAAATAACTTGTAATTCTAACTTCATGCAAGAGAACTACAACCTGAAATTTGAGTTCGTTTCATTATAGAGCCTAAGGACATATCGGTCATTTTATCCCTAGTTATCAGTATTGAGTTCTAGTTGTATGTTATGGGTTGTGCACTATGATGTTATGGGCTCTGAGCCACTTATCTAATTAATTATGATTATCTCTAGATGTTATCAGTATGTATGGGACTTGAGCACCGGGTCTACTAATAAGTATTATTATGGTTTGTCTTTTATTATGTTATAAGCCTATATAAAGGCATTTGGTGTGTTGTATGAAAGAAAGAATGAAAGAATTCTAATTTTCGTCCAGAATGTGAGATCTTGATGACTCTCTCCTCTAACAAGCAACTCCGCCTAGGCAGACGCGTTTAGGGCTCCATTGTACCCTCCACCACCATCATATCCATCTCCGACCACTACTTTGGCCACCGCTCTCAATAGGCCCATAATGTTATATCAGCAGATGTCATTTGTTTTACATAGTTTGTCCATATTGGTCATTTAGGACTAGCTTGTTAATGTTCTGTATTTCCCAAGGGTGGTTTGGGAATTTTAATAGCACCTGATTTAGAAATAACGCAGCAAAATCCTATCATTAAGTTGATCGATGAATGAGTGAAATGGATTTTGGCTGGCTTCTCTCTTGATAGATCCTCCTACCTTCTTCTAAACATGGGGATTCTTTCAAGCCTTTCTTTAAAGTGCTCATCTATCTCTTCTCAAATTCTCTCTTTTAATAAGAGAATTGCTATTAGCAGTCCATAAATGGCTATTCGCAGTCTATTTTTATTCGCAGTCCATAAATTATAATCGTAGTCCAAAATAAAACTCGCAGTACAAACAAAATTCTTAGGTAGAATAAAAAATAAATAAAAATCCAATTAAATACAAAATTTTTAAAATGAGCAAAAGTGTTGATTTAGGGCTTCATGAGTTTTTGGGAGGACATTTGCTGCAGAGAACAAGCAAGAGCAGTCACGATGCTAGCATGAGGATGACAAATTTTGGTATGATTAAGCATGAACATGAAGATCGCAAGCAAAAGATATCCGGAGAGAAACATGACTTCTAAACCATAAAAACTTGAGCACAAGCAGAACTTGTCCATACCAAAAAAGTTTAGATCGCCAGCAAAAGAAGCCTTGGAGCCGGTGAATGAGAATTAACGGGAGAGGAAGAGCACACGTTAATGAAGATGATTCTTCATTTTTCCTATGCTCTGCTGCCGCCAAATCACTACATATATAGAGCTTTTTTAATGCTTCTGGCCAAGCTCTATCGGAGGACGACGTTCGGGGAAGAAGAGGACGCAGGGGCGACGGCTTCCAGGTGGAAAGACGTCCGACATTTCAGCAGGGGCGACGGCGTCCAGGTGGAAAGACGAGAAGCCGCCGTTCGGGGAGGGCGAAGTCGATTGAGGAGGAGGCGGCGTCCGGGGCGAACAAGGGCCGGCGAGGTTGGGATCGCGAAGGAGACGGCGTTCGGGGGTGGGAAACAGTAAAACCTACGGTGAAATATGAGGTGCGAGCTAAATAATAAGGGGTTTATAAAGGAGAACTTTTCATTTCATTTTGGACTGCGAATATCCATTTAAGGACTGCGAGCTAAATAATAAGTGGTTTAGAAATGGACTGCGAATAGCCATTTATGGACTGCTAATAGCAATTCTCTTTAATAATGATCACCACGGGCATTGATTATAAGAAAAAACTATAGAATAACAGCAAAAGGAAGTAAATGGGCGGCCAACTTCAGGGACATTTTAGAAACTAACCTG
Source organism: Platanthera guangdongensis (assembly GCA_039583875.1). Classification (NCBI taxonomy): domain Eukaryota; kingdom Viridiplantae; phylum Streptophyta; class Magnoliopsida; order Asparagales; family Orchidaceae; genus Platanthera; species Platanthera guangdongensis. The sequence continues at coordinate 157,086,450 of CM077160.1, read as the reverse complement.
AGGGAAGCCACTATTCCAGCAGGCATTATCTTGGAGGTCTGAAGGTATCGTTGCCCCATAACATATGTAAGAGCGAGTGCACAAACTGCACCACATAAAAATATATAAATATTTATATATTTATATATATATATATATATTTAAAATGTAGCTGCAAATCATCATAACAAAGAAAAACTTCTAAAATAATTCCAAAAAAATTATATATATATATATATATATATATATATATATATATATATATTATAATATTATATATATATAAATAAAATCCTCTTTGAAGTTGAGTAAAGACACCGATTTTACTCAAAACAATTCAAGTTAGAAGGGGATAAAAGAGGCTCAAGACAGTAGTGCAGCCTGATGTGTGCTTGTAGTTAATTAAAACAGGATCTCCCCTAAGAGTTTGCATAATTACATCGACCTCCGCTAAACTTCTTAAAATTATAAAAACCTCACTTAGAGTTTATCACGCTACAAGACTTCCCCACTTAGTTAACATATATTATGAGTATACCTCTATGAAAGGGGGTGTTTATAGAAACAAAAAATTAGCAATGCAAACTAATAGGGAAGGTTTTTGTAATTTCAAAAGGTAGATGGGAGATCCTTGTAATTATACAAAGTTTCAGGGAGATCCGGTAATTAATCATATATATCTATAATCTATTATTTATAATATATTATACGGCAATATGCACATTTTCTTGCTAACACCATCAAACAAATTGTGACCATCGGATTCATTTCACACACTTCGTGATTTTAATAGTTCATGATGATTGACAAGGTCACAAGAGTAGGAAGGTCTTAGCTCTCTCTGAATAAAAATGAAATGTCTCAGCTAGCAAGACTACACAAGTCGCAGCTTTATTATCACTCATTCATATTTTAATTATTTTCTTGACTATTTTATATCTTGCTGTACCAAGTCATCCTCATACTTGAGGGAGGGACACATTCATGGAAAACCAACTCTTTCTAAACTAAAGAGAAAGAAATGAGTTAAAGCAATTTGAAGAAGTGAATGAAGTGTAAAACAGACGACAATCCCATTATTGCACCACCAAAACTCTGCTTGGGGAGAGAGGGTTGCTAGTGATAAACGATCCATTGATATGACAATATTGACAACAACACTACTAATGGGGACAAATAAGGTTTTTGATTCTACAATTTGTACCCTCACTTTTTCTCTCTTATCCTGGTATTCTCTCTCTCTCTCTCTCTCTCTCTCCCTCTCTCTCTCTCTCTCCCCCTCATGGAACTTCCTCCCCTGCCATAAAAGTTCACATTCTCTAGTTTTAGTTCCTATCTCTAAATTCATCCTTTTTGATTATTTTGTCTTTAAAGCTAACTTGAGAGTGGTAAGGAATAAGATCAAAGAAGGTGACCATCAATAGAGGTCATTTATCAACTTGATACTCCAATTAGTATCAAAACAAGAGTGTTGTTATTAGCAAATCCATTTTTGCTTCTAGCAAACCATTACTATTAGCAAACCACTAAATCTGAAAATGGTTATTTGAAAACCAATTTGTTACTAGCAAACCAACCAAAAAAAATCTCTAATCTTCTTCACGCTCCTTTTTGGTAACTCTGCTCGGATTGCTAAGGGGAGGTACTCACGGAAGGGAGTGTATCACTTTCATCACTAGAAGAAAAACCAGAGCAAGCATCCCTTGAAGGCTCCAACGCCTTGTCTGCCCAGCCATCCAAAAAAATCCTTGTCATATCAATCGATCCAGAAAGAAAAGGCTTTGCTGTCACGCGCAAGGGGCTACCACCAGAAGCACCAGACGATATCAAGTTTGCAGCAGAACTCTCTGCGGCATTTCGACGAACAGCTAGACTGCACTGCACCAGAATCAAGCTTTGCCAAACAGCAGAAGGCGGAGGTGATTCCGTCGTAGGAAGCTTTCAGAACCTGAAGAAGAATCATAGGAAGGATGTCCAAAAGAATACACACCTGCTCCTCTCTCTCTGTCTATCTCTATCTCTTTCTCCCTCTCTCCCACTCCTCTCTCTCTCTCTCTGCCCCCTCCTTGATCTCTTTATCCGATTTATCTTGGATTGATGGCGTCGCTACCCTATCCAGCGACAATGCGGAGGCTCCTCGTCCTTCCTCTCCAATCGAATTGTAGCTTCGCATCATTGCCACGGAGGATGAGGCGGAGAGGCACGGGGAAGAGAAGATCAAGCTCAGAGAGGAGTTGGTTGCCGGGTTTGAGTGCTGCTCTTGCTCTAGAAGTTGGTAAGGAACAGAGACCGTCAGGCACGACTGAGCAGCAGCAGGACGGGAACGGTTTAAGGGAATGGTCTAAGGTACTTTTTTCAGTGGTGGTGGGGTGAGGAGGCTGACTTTGGGAGGGTTTGCTAGTAGCATATTTTAGAAGAGGAAAAAAATGTGATTATTTCTTGAACCGGGTTTTTATTGGTTTGCTAAAAATGAAAATGAATTTGCTAATAACAGCATCTTAAAACAACTCTTCTTATGGATCAAGTTTGGCCACATATCAGCTTCTTTTCATATACATGACATTATATCTTCAACAATTATATGAAAAATTCAAAGAGCAATATGATAAGATAGATTCAAATGCACAAACTAGATTATTCACATCAAGATATATAACGCACCTGTGGGTCGCAGAGACTGTTTTATTTTCACTTCCTAGTTCATCATAGTTGGAGCTAACGAAATTAGTCGGTGTATGAGGGTCCTGTAAATGCTAATAGTTTGAAGGGCATTTAAAATCTAAAGGCTGGCGCGTTCAGAATCCAGCTCAGACTAGTAGTTGACTGCAGTGATTCCAGGCTTCCAGCGGCAAGTCACATTGACTCATGCAGCTTCTTTAGTCAATTCCAGTGGTTTCATGTGTTGATTCCAGCAATTTGGTGCATCAAAAGTAGCAGCTCATAAGCCGATTCTAGCAGAATCGTCTGGCGATTCAACACTTCTTTTGTGGCAATAGAATTTTGAGCTTGTGTCCCTTATGATCAGTCGAGCTTCTTTCTATGCTAGTGTGTTCCTCAGTTGCCGTATAATTCTACTGTAGCTATGGAGGATCTCATCAACCTAGATGTCTAAGGTAGTTGCTGCAAAATTTTCTGTCCCTCCACGAATTTCAACTCTCACCTGTCCAGATTATCACCAATAAACCGATGGTGATAATTTCTTACGTGATCTCAATCGATTAAAATGTGCATCAAGGGGAATGGGAAATTGATGGAAAATAGAATAGAAATAATACACTGCATTTTTTTCATACCTGAAGGGGGGATTATATAGAACTTACATTGACACACAAACTCAGACTCATGATGTGGGACTAAAATCAAATAGACTTAAGGAACCTCCAGCTTGGACATCATAAAAAAGAAAGGTAATGGTGGTAAGCTAAGTGAGACAAAACAACAGACGAGTCATCAAGGGTAATTCCAAACTACGGAATATAGCCGGGGGCAACCACACAAGACGCAGACCAACACATGACGCAAGTCCCACACATGACGTGGACTCGCTGGAAAGAAATCAACAGACAGGTGACCAGGGATACTTCCACACGATACAACCTGTTGGATATAAAGGTCAATCAACAAAGACCATACCACATACCAATCAACAAGGAAAAATTGGGGAGACATAAGACCTAAGCTTGGAGGGTCGTGTGAGACTAAGGCTAAAGTCGAGATATACCATCCAAGTCGCCTTCATCCTGAACACTCTCCCTCATGTGGAATACATGTGAATAGATGCATAACAAAACCATACAAAGCAAATACTAACACCAAACAATTAAAGACGCATAAAAAACGATGAAAAACACCATAATGATGAATCATCGGTAAGAGATCAGCATCTCGGAAGGGGTGGAATCAGCTAAAATTGATAGAATTTTGAGATGCAGCGGCTGGAGTCGTCCAGAATCATCAGAAAAATGTGGGCAGCGGATGGAAGCGACTGGAGCAGGAGAAGCAGAGTGACCGAGGCCCGACGGGAGCAGTGACGGTGGGAGCAGAAGTCTTTGATGTCGTCCATGATAAGAGACTAAGAGAGGCAGACGACAGGGTCGTCGGCAAAGAGCGTAGATGAATAGGGATCGATGACGAGAAATGACAGAGGGAAACGTTGATAGAAACTTCTCGGCGGGAACAAGGATTACAATTCATATGTTATGGCATGCAACATGGGTCAGGACATTGGTGCACCCAGGAGTTCAGCCCTGCTGATTGCCGAGGTCAATATCGATCAACCATTGGTCACAGTTCTTATGATCAAAATATGAATAATGAAAAACCGCATTGGTGTGATTGATAGGAGAACATGAATCAATCATCTATTCACGTGAAACAATGGTAATATATATACATGTACAAGATAGGGTGCCCACAACACCCAAGCTGAGTCTAAGCTAACTCTACCACACAAAATGTACAGTATATCTAACACCCCCCCCCACCTGGTGGAGACCATCCCCGATCAGGACGACGCAAAAGTGTCCGACGCTGCACCCGTCCGGACCTCTATCGGCCCTAAGTCATGCATCTTTTTATTTGTCACTTTGACATTTTTTTGTCTAAGATCTACACTAAGGAGAAATCCTTTATTTGAGCATTACAAATCCACTTACACCCACTCCTATGGTACCCCATCACAGAGATCTGTGCGATACTTCGATGATTAACAACGATCACCGTACATCACTGTCAGAGAACGTATTGACCCACCAATACGCTCTCATTATGCTAGAGACGATCAGTACGATGACTATCGTCGTTATTAACCTCGTACTCGAGTGGATCCTATTGATCTTTTGACACCATATTATGAGGATAGAGTACGGTATACCTCTAGTCATTGATACTACATGTCTCCTTTATATGAGGAATCTGAGTCTATATATGAGCGACCACCCTCACACATTCATAGGACTCATGCCTACCCACGAGCACGTCATGATTATGTTATGGACGATCATCATGATTATCCTCAAAACACCTATAGAGGTCACTATCGTCAAGAGTACGTCACACCTAGCAATCCTCCTAGTGTTCCAAAAACGAACATGTTGGTAGCCATTAAGGGTCAGCGGGAGCGCTCCACGTCCCAAAGCAAGGAAACTTCACTCACTCTGTCTGATATTCTAATACAGGATGTGTGGAGTCAACCCACATGTGAGCCTGCTCCACTTAGTGAACCCTCCCTTGATTCTATATCTACTCACTTTTGAGTGTAGATTCCTTGCACACTTCACCTGGTGGTGCACCGAGTCACATCACCACACCTGATGGCGCACCGAGTGACATTACGATCGGGAGTCGAGAGCTTAGTAGTGATCTCGAGGTAGTTAACTCTACCCTTTCCGGGAGTACGACTCCTCCTGATGGTTTGCGACTAGAGAACCATTATTCTATTGATTGGTTCTTTGATGATCCTCCTATTGAGCCTCCAGATGAGCCACCTCGTCCATGTGTGGACGAGATTCCTGTGAGTAACTCCCTTATGAATTTTAAGAAATGGATATCTGCTCCATCTTCGCTCTTGATATCGATAGTGCTTCAGAGAGATGATTTTTGAGTGTGACATCTATATACTAGGGCTTGATCATAGCCATCTGGTGACTCGCACTCTAGATGAGTTATGTGACGTACAACTTGTTGACCATCGTATTCGCGATGAGTTTTCAGATGTCCTACTCGGTGAGACTCCTGATGCCTCACTTTCTCTTAGTAGGTTTATCACAATTGACACATTTCACGTGCATTGTCATTTATATGAGAGCACTTCATATGTCTTTGGAGCGTACGATAGCACGCGTCGCATTTGTGAGGAATTTTATTATACCCCTCCCGGTGAACCCCCAGATGAAAAACTTATGGGTTCACTGCACATTTGGGATGTATCTATCCTTAGTATCACCATCGAGTTTGAGGGTACACTCGTTGATTCGTTGAAACTTGTCACCCACACTTGCAGAGACAATTCGTACACCATGTCGACACATCTGGTCACTATTGTCTCTGATTTGCACTTGAGTGTTCATCGTCCCCACGATGAATTCTTTTATGATACACCCTCTGAGCCTCCTGATCATGTACCTCTTTCGGGAGTTGCTCTTGGTATCTGAAACCATCGGTTTATGGCGTTAGTCGCATTAGTAGTTCATTTTATCATTTATTGCATTTGCATGATTTGCATAAAACATTCTGAGCAGAAAATTGCATAGTACAATTGATTTTTATGCAACTCAAATAAAAAAAACACAAAAGAGCTACTAGTTTCAAAATGGATGACTTGGTTATGATTCGGCTAAATCCGGAACGGTTATCTTCGGGTATCGTAAAGAAGTTAGCTTACCGTAGGACTGGACCCTTTCGTGTAGTAAATCGGATTGGGTAAAATGCGTATGAACTTGAGATGTCCTCCGTTTGGGGAGCAAATCATGTTTTTAACGCAGTAAATCTGACTTAATTCTACGACTACTCGCACGAGTCTTTAGACTTTCTCTTGCCTTCTCCATTTGATTCTTCTGGGTTGGTGAGTGAGAGTGAGGAGTCACTTTCAGGGCATACCGACGTTCATTCCGCTACTGACACTTTCATAGTAATTACTTCTGTTTTCACTGTCAGTTTCAGGTTGAGCATAGACACCAGGAGAATACTCTATTACAGTTCCCGATCACATATTGGACAGTGACCACTACTGATGGTGGTTTTCATAGATTTTTGGTTCGTTGGCATGGATGTTGATCTTCTCCCGTACTACCGCTCAGAGCACTCACCAGAGATGAGTGATTTCGAGAGGGGGAGAGTTAGTGGAAACCAGCCTCGACCAGGTCGACGCAAAAGTGTCCGGCGCTGCACCCGTCCGGACCTCTATCGGCCCTAAGTCATGCATCTTTTTATTTGTCACTTCGATATTTTTTGTGTATAATTTTGCAATTTTTGTATGAGAGGATATATATATATATATATATATATATATATATATATATATATATATATATATATATATATATATATATATATATATATATATATATATATATATATAAACCATATAAATAAATATATATATATACAAAAACATAAATGTATATATATAAGTATATATCACCTTATCTGTATTTGCATAGCCGGTTCAGCTCCTCCCTGGTCGCTCTGCAGACATCTCCATTCCGGGTTCCCAAATGCAGAGGAGGTCTAGGGCTCAACAATGGCGATCCGTTTTTCTCCGCCCCGGCTCTTATCCACGACCCAGCGGTGCCTCCTATCCACCCGATCCAGTCATTTTTTCCGCTTATTCCGCCACCCACGATCCAGCGACAATGGTGATATGCAGACCAATGACTCTTCTCCGACAGGTTTGGCCACGGTCATCCTCCTCCACGACGCCATTTTTCCCGGGAGAACAGGGATCAAGTCTATTGTAATCCTATAAAAAGGGCTCCAGAGTCTGAAGATAGTTAGTGATTGGTGATTGGTGATTGATGAAATTGAAAGAATTTGTATGAAGGGTATTCCTGTTGGAGTTCCATGTGAGAGTGTTAGGGAAGATGAATAGTGAGATTCATCATAGCTGCTGTTAGAGTTAGAGATTGTGAATGAATTGCCGCCTGTAGTTGGTGAAATTTCTGATTTTGAAGCTAGTGATGGTTTCTGTGATTGCTGTAGTTTTTCTTCCCGTGAACTGTTCTTGTTGAATTGTGAACTGTGATTCAGTGGGAATCCTGTTGATTGGAAAATGAAAATTGCTGTTTGTTTCATTTGTTGAACTCGTGAACAATTTCATGGAGAGTTAGTGAGACTGTTGCTGAAGATCTGCTGCTTGGCCGCGTCAGTGAGATTAGGAGATAGAAGAGTTATTAAAGATGAACAGTTAGGGAGATTAATGTTAGCTGCTTTTTCCCGTTGAGGGGTATTGATTAGGATTAGGAGTGAGTTAGGTTTGGTGTTAGTATTGATTCTCATTGTAGTCAACTTAAGTGTTGGGTATTGTATCCACGATAACGCTGATTTGAAGAAGAGCTCAGTCAAGTTAAGATGAATTGAATTTGTATTTGATGTTGTTTTATAGTTATGTACTTGCAGATTTACTTTGCTAAGTACACACCAATGTCAGGTTACAGTGGGTCAGTAAACACAGGACTACACAATGTCATCTCTCATTGTGTAGTTCATCGTATTGACTCACGTGTAATCTCTCTATTGGGGTGTACTTCTATCCCAAGTACAGGAGAAGGATCAAGGAAGGCCAAGTACATGGACCCAGAAAATTGGAATTTTACCTAAGTAAAATTCGGTGAGTATGGTTAGTCATATACGTCGAATTCGTCGAGTATCCCCTTAATATTCGTTGAATTCGTCGTGTATGCGTCCGGATACCCGTCGAATTCGTCGTATATACTTAGGGAAAATTCGCTGGAAATTTAGTTTTCGACCAAGAAAAATTCGCCGAGTATCACTGACGATACTCGCCGAATTCGACGAGTATCACTGGCGATACTCGCTGAATTCGACGAGTATCCCAGGCGTCAGGCGATACTCGCCGAATGTGTCGAGCCATATGTCGACCACTCTGACTTTCTGGCCAAGGCAAATTCGACGAATATCAGTTATAAATTTGGCGAGTATCATAACCGATATTCGACGAATTTCGCCGATTTTGACTTAGACCGATTTTTCCGAAATTCCACCGGTTCGAAACCGACGGCCATGCACAGTGATTTTCTAGGGTTCATTTTTGGAAATCTTTTATAGTCGTTATTTATAATCTCCCTATAAAAAGGATTAGGATGATTTCGAAATCAAGAATCTTAACCTAATTGCTATTCGATTTCACAAAGGACTTTCCATAATCCGATCCCGTCGGCCGCACGCACGCAGTTCGAAACCGAATAATGTCAAACTTGTAGCACAAGGATATAGACAAGAAGAGGGGTCGACTTTGACCAGACTTTTGCTCCATTGGTTCGCCTAATTGCTATTCGATTTCACAAAGGACTTTCCATAATCTGATCCCGTCAGCCACACGCACGCAGTTCGAAACCAAACAATGTCAGACTTGTAGCACAAGGATATAGACAAGAAGAGGGATCGACTTCAACCAGACTTTTGCTCCATTGGTTCGGCTCGAGGCGATCAGGTTGTTTCTTGCGCATGCTGCCCTCAAAGGCTTCACCGTCTACCAAATGGACGTGAAGTCAACATTTCTCAATGGAAATCTGAAATAGGAAGTATACGTAGCGCAACCCCCGGGTTTTATCAATTCTAAATTCCCTGAACATATTTTCTTTTTAAATAAAGCTCTATACGGCTTAAAGCAAGCTTCCCGAGCTTGGTATGAGACGTTGTCTGGCTTTCTTCTTGAGAACAAGTTCGCAAGATGAAAGATAGACATGACATTATTTCTTAGGGAAGTTAAAAGCAAGATTCTGCTAGTGCAAATCTATGTCGACGACATCATATTTGGCTCTACGGACAACAGCATTTGCAAAAAGTTTTGTAAACTTATGCAAGAAAAGTTTGAAATGAGCAGTATGAGCGAGCTGAAGTATTTCTTGGGACTTCAGGTGAAGCAATCTGAAGATGAAATTTTCATCTCTCAGACGAACTTCACCAAGGAGCTTCTTAAGAAATTCGGAATGGACAGTGCATCCTCTATGAGAACTCCAATGGGTTCAACTGTGTCTCTAGACAAGGATGAGAAAAGGAAACCTTTTGATGAAACCAAGTACAAAAACATAATTGGATCCTTACTCTACCTGACTGTCAGTAGACCAGATATAATGTCCTCAACATGTGTCTGCGCTAGATATCAGGTGAACACTAAGGAATCTCATTACGTCGCTGCAAAGCAAATTTTAAGATACCTTAAGGGTACACCCAATCTTGGTCTATGATACCCAAGAAATAATGATGTCGAGCTAATGGGTTTTTCAGATGCTGACTTTGCAGGAAGCAGGGATGATAGGAAAAGCACTTCCGGGACGTGTCAATTCCTCGGAAGACGGCTTATCTCTTGGAGCAGTAAGAAGCAGAATTGTGTGACAACTTCTACTGTCGAGTCAGAGTATATCTCTGCGGGTAGTTGTTGCGCACAGCTTTTATGGATAAGGAATCAACTAGAAGACTACAATTTGAAGTTTAGAGAGATTCTGATGTATTGTGATTCATCCAGCGCAATAGCAATCGCGAACAATTCAATCTCCCATAGCCGGACAAAGCACATTGAGGTGCGCTACCACTTCATCCGAGAGCGTGTGGAGAAAAAGGACATAGCCCTCAGCTATGTCCCGACGGACATGCAGGTTACAGACATTTTCACGAAACCGCTGGACGATGCCAAGTTTTCATATTTAAAACAAAACTAGGCATGCTGAAGATGGACTCGTGAAGAAGGCTAAGCTAACAGGAATACACTCAGTACTTAAACCAAGACGACAGAAGAATTTTGTAAGGAAAATTCGGCGAATTTCGGTGGGCAAACATGCCGATTCGTCGAATATCAACTCTTACTCGCTGAATCGGACTCAGGATTCAGTGAATCTAGCCGAATTGGGCTTGTGCGGAAATTCTATCTTATTATAATGGATCTGTCGGTTCGACTTTTGAGGTATGCGCCCATTCTAGGTTAATTTAAATAAATATATATAAATATAATATTAAACGGGGGGCATGCTCTACACTCGTCGATTGACTGTCGATTCGCGGATAACTGCAATCCGACGATTCGGCTCCCGCAACCACGTCCTCGTCTTCCTCGCCGACAGTAGCAGCACCCTCCTTTTCAGTCATTTTCGATTAGGGTTTCGAACCACTTCCAAACCCTAGCCGACCGTTCTTCAGAGCTTTCCCACCAATTTTGAGCAGTGACTCGTTCCCGAGTCCTAAAGCCGATTCCGACAGTTTAGTAAACACAGTGCAGTGCAGTTCCAGTCTTCCTTCCAGAACTCCAGATTTCTTAATTCTCCATGGCTCCCAGAACCACCAGTGGTTTGCTTGGGGAGGAGAATTGGTTTGCACAGGCTTTGCCTCTGCTTCTGATGAGTTTCGCAATGTGATTCTCATGTTAGAAACTGCAGGACTGTCTTTTGTCCTAGAACACTCATGCAAAGTTTTGGACAAAGAAGTTCTTGAGTTCTTCCAGCATGCAAAGCTCAAACACGAAGACACTGTTATCAAAAGCAAGATTCAGGATTACAAGGTCAAGGTAAAAGCCTCTCTATTGTACAGGTATCTACGACTTCCAGTCTGTGAAGAGGCCGACTATCTAGACGAAGATGATTTCTCTAGAGCCCTATTATTTTGTGGACTGCCCAAAGGTTCTAAGCAGTCAAGCGCAAGGGGGATGAACGATGAAGGAAAACTTCTTTCCGACATAATTGGCAAAGTTCTGATATGCAAGACTGGATCCCATGATAATCTGTCTACAGAAATGTTCAAAGTGCTCGTTGTTATTATCTGCCAGAAGAGGTTGGATTGGGGTGCTTTGCTGTTTGTCAAAATTAAAGACAGTCTACGCACTCCCAACTTTGGGAGGATTATCAGCCTATACCTGAATCAATTAGATGGTGATAGGTTTGATATGACCAAACGAGTACTTATCCATCATTTGAAGAAAATCGACTCTTCAATCTTCTCAAGATGGGATAGGAGGATCAACGGGCAAGGGGGAGCCCCAGGTTTACAAGTGGAGGAGGCAGAACATGCTCCTGATGACAGGATTCCTTCTCCACACCCCAGTGAGATTCTTGATGGCTTGAGTGCAGGAATTGAGGGAGAGACAGTTGCTCTTTCAGTTTCAGTTCGATTCCAGATTCAGTTCCTGATCCAGTGGCAAGGGGGAGCCCAACATCCAAAGGAATCATATTGGATACTTTTTCCCTGGTCGAGCTGGGAGTAGAAAAGCATCAGGACCACTACAGTCAAAAGGAATGGAACAAATACAAAGTGACATGCGCTAAGAGGAGGATACATTTCAGGAACAACCGCGGTGCTGATCCAATGCCTCCAGCTCCTCCCAGATATTATCCAAAGCCCAAAGAATATTTTGAGAGACAGTGATTGAGGAATCAGAACCGGCAAAAATGACTATTATATATAAATTATTGAGTGTTGTGGGCTGCCCTCACAAAACTAAACATTTTTGATACACACACACATATATATATATATATATATAATTTCTATAATTGTCTTGGAATGTGCGCTTTTATCTTTTTAAATTCATTCATCTTTTCAAGTCTTAATTTTGTTATTGGGTATGTGCAATTTAGCTTAGCATGTAGCATTTTGGCTTATTCAAAAAGGGGGAGATTGTTGGGTATTGTATCCACAATAACCCTGATTTGAAGAAGAGTCCAGTCAAGCTAAGATGAATTGAGTTTGTATTTGATGTTGTTTTCTAGTTATGTACTTGCAGGTTTACTTTGCTAAGTACACACCAATGTCAGGTTACAGTGCATCAGTAAACACAGGACTACACAATGTAATCCCTCATTGTGTAGGTCATCGTGTTGACTCACGTGTAATCTCTCTATTGGGATGTACTTCTATCCCAAGTACAGGAGAAGGATCAAGGAAGGCCAAAGACATGAACCCAGACAATTGGAATTTTACCTAAGTAAAATTTGGTGAGTATGGTTAGTCATACACGTCGATTTCGTCGAGTATCCCCATGATACTCGTGGAATTCGTCGTGTATGCTTCCCAATACCCGTCGAATTCGTCGTATATACTAACGGAAAATTTGCTGGAAATCTAGTTTTCGACCAAAGAAAATTCGACGAGTATCACTGACGATACTCGCCGAATTCGCCGAGTATCACTAGCGATACTCGCCGAATTCGACGAGTATCCCAGGTGATACTAGCTGAATGTGTCGAGCCATATGTCGACCACTCTGGATTTCTGGCGAAGGCAAATTCGATGAATATCAATTATAAATTCGGCGAGTATCATAATCGATATTCGCCGAATTTGACTTACGCCAATTTTTCTGAAATTCCTCTGGTTCGAAACCTACGACCATGCACAGTGATTTTCTAGGATTCTTTTTTAGAAATCTTTTATAGCCGTTATTTCGAATCTCCCTATAAAAAGGATTAGGATGATTTCGAAATCAAGAATCTTAACCTAATTGTTATTCGATTTCAAAAAGGACTTTCCATAATCCGATCCCGTCGGCCGCACGCACGCAGTTCGCGATTTTCTTCCGATTGGTCGCCAGCATCGTGCGATCTTCTTCATTTTCGACTTCCTCGACTGGATCGCTTCTTCCTTCTAGATCTATTTTACTTCGGTCCTAGGCGGTTGAAGACCAAAGGCTAAAGATTCAAGATCTAAACAATTTCAAGTTTCCGAGTTCTCCGAGTCTCTAGTTCAACACTTTCAAAGAACGTCGAATCGAAGACTTGCAATCGTGTTTATTGTTGTAATATTGTTTTAAATATTGTAGGAGATTTTTCTCCGAGTTAGTAGATCTGTTTGTGGATCGAGAGTTAGAAGATCCGTTTGTGAATCGAGAGTTTGTAGATCCGGTTTGTGAATCGAATTGTAGATCTGGTTGTGGATCGAGGTGTAGGAGAGTCTGTTCTCCGAGGTGTAGGAGCATTGTTTCGAGTTGTAAGATTGTGATAATCTGAGAAAGGTGAAGTACCCGAATATATCCCTTCATGGTATATAGGCGAGACGGGACAATGGACGTACCCAACTCGGGGAACCACTGTAAAAGCTCTGTGTTTGCGTGCTTGCTTATTTTTGAGTAAATTTTTTAATCCGCGAAAAGACACAAACATCACATATTCACCCCCTCTAGGTGAGTTATGTAGACGCTAAATAATTTCATTAAGTGTTTGAGATTTCGTGGAACCACCTCTAGTGTGAGAGAGAGTGAATTTAGATTGTTAGCTTTGTGGCTTCTTGAGAATGAGTGACTCTGTGGAACGACTTTCCTCTGTGAGTGAGATTATCCTTGTTGCCCGTGTACGATAGCGGCCGAACTTGGAACGGGAGATCGAAGGTGACGAGGAATCCCTCGCGTGATCGTCATCGACTTCGAATACAGAAGACGTCTCTTCTGTGGGTAATTGTTTCTATCTTTCCCTTTGTGTGTGTCCCTATATTTTCTCGTAGGATAATAGATTCATTGTTGAATTTCGCCCGAGTTTTGTCAGGGAACGCTACAGCGAAAACTCCAAACAGAAACGTATTTGGATTTCACGATTTCTGTTTTGCTACAACAAGGGGAACGGAACAAACGCTGCGAGCTTCCTTCCCGGATTTAGAAAATTGAACCATTTTAAAGAAATTTTAATTTTTAAACAAAATAGCGATTTTGTGCTTTATAGAAAAATCTAGTTGCTTCATTTCTTAAAGTTTGTGCAAATTTCGCTCAAATTTCGTTGCGCAAAGGTCAACGAATATTGCATGCATTAGGTTTTCCTAGAAAAAGCCAAAAGGCGCGCAAACCCTACGCGTCGTCCTGCATCACCACCTCACCCTCCAACCCCCAACTCCACAAATTCACTGGGTATCATACACCGAGAGTTTGGACAATAGATAGGCATGCTGAGTCCTCGTCTGCGGCTTAGTCATCAAATATGCAATCTTCTGCTCGAAATGAACAAAGGAAAGAGCAAAAGTGACACAACCATAGTGATTACGTAAGAAGAAGAAATCCACCCCGATATACTTGGAGAGTGAGTGTTTCATCGGGTTCAGAGTAATCTGAATGACACCGGTGTTATCACGGTTGAGTAGAGTGGGATCTAGTGAAGAGACATCAAGATCCTCAAGAAGCCAACGGAGCCTAATAATACCCTCAGTGGTGGTAGTCATAACCCGAACCTCAGGCTCAATGCTGGAACGAGAAACAACAGTTTGTTTCTTGAACTTCCATGCAATAAGTGAAGAACGCAAGAACAGACAGAAGTCAGTGAAAGAGCGACGATCAACAGGATCACTAACCCAGGTAGCATCTGAGTAAGCACGAAGCTGTAGAGAACTGCTGCTAGATAAGAAGAGATCACGAGAAGTCGTCACCCGGAGATAGCGCAGGAGCCGGAACAGGTGACTGTAATGCACAGAGGTGGGCGCACTAACAAACTGGCTCAACACATGAACAACATGGGCAATGTCGGGCCGAGTAATGGTGAGGTAGACGAGACTCCCAGCAAGGTGGCGATAATGAGTAGGATCAGAGATTGGAACCTCATTATCCGGACGCAGCTGAAGGTGAAGCTCCATAGAGGTGTCCACTGTAGAGAGCGGCCCGAGCTAGGAGATCTGATGTGTAACGCTGATGAGAGAGCTGAAAATCGTGATCTGTAGAGCTGATCTCAAGGCCCAAGAAGTAGCTCGGCTATCCAAGGTCAATCTTCTGAAACTGCTGCTAAAAGTGATGTTTTACGAAAGCAACATGAATGAGAAGGATCATCATCAGTAATAACATTGATAGTCCTTGTGCTCAGTACTGTATCCAAAAAAAACACAAAATACAGATTGAGTAGCGAGTTTGATACGCTCACGTGGAGGAAGTAGAACATAACATTGACAGACAAAAACACGAAGATGAGTATAACATGGGGGTTGAGAGCACAGACACTCATCGGGACACTGATCCTGAAGAAAGGTGGAGGGCTGCATGTTAATAAGGTAGACAACAGTGCACGTGAAATGAGATAAGAAGAGTGAAGGTTGTCTTAATGATGTGACGATGCCTCCATTCAGCGGTGTTATTCTGAGCGTGGGCACCGGGACAGGCAAGCTGAGGGAGAGTGTCGTGGGTAACTAGCTGATCGCGAAAAGCATGAGAGAGGTACCCCCCCCCCCCCCGAGTCGGAATGGAAAATACGTATGAAATCAGAAAACTAAAGGCGCAACATAGCGGAAAAAGTAACATAAATATGGAAGAACTCAGAATGATAGTGCATAAAATAAATCAAATAATAATGAGAGTAATCATCAACAAATATAACATAGTACTGATGTTCGTCCTTTGATACAAAAGGTACGGGACCTCATACATCTGAATGAACTAAATCAAAAGGACGTTGAGACCTACACTCACTAGACTGATAAGGGAGTTGTGGCAGTTTACAAGCTTGCAACTTGTACAAGAATGAGACTGGTCAACAAAAACACAACCAAGGAGACCAGTACTGATGAGAGACGAAAGACGCGATCTACTAGGATGACCAACGCAGTGATGCTACTGAAGGAAGACAAAAGATGAGATTGTTGGTGACGATGGAGTGGATGAAAGATGGAGAAGATCAAGAATGTACACCCCACTACGGTGACGACCAGCTCTAAGATGCAAACTCATCAAAAATAACAAGACAATCGTGAGACGTGAGTTGGATAGCAGATATAAGGTTCATGAACAACTTTTTGGTATATAGGCCACATCAGGGATATGGAAATGGTTGGTATGAAGAAAGTCACAGTTGGTGATGGGGAGAATAATGTCATCTACTACCATGACACTAAGGGCGGGCGAGACGGGATGATAGGACAATAGGTGGGTGGAATCATAGGTCATGTGAAAAGAGACTCCAGAGTTAAGCAACCAGTCGGAGAAAGAGATACCTGCAGGAGCGGAGGCAGGAGGCTGAGAGGCAGAAGCATCAGAAGCATTCGGAGAGAGCATATATTCAGAGGAGTGATGCAGAGAATCATGAGATAGCTGTTGGGCAATCTGTTGAGCAGGCCTGAAACAGGGAGTGACAGCGTCATAGCAGAGAAGTGAGTTGAAGGAGCACCAGGAGCGCGTTGCTAACCAGACTGCTGAGCCCTCTGAAGCTTGCGGCACTCAGATTTGACATGTCTAAGACACTGATAGTAGTGACAGCGGACAGGATGACAATAAGGAGCACCAGAATGAGCAGTAGAGGACGTCGGTTGACGAGGAACATGTCGCACCAGAACACTATAACTCGACGAAGGCAGCAGAGGAGTACTCACAAGAGAGGTCTACGGTGGTAGCTCGGGAGGAGCAGGAATGCCATGAGGCAGCATACCAGAACGAATAACCGTGTTCAAGGAGTGGAGACGAGTCTCTTCAACGATCACTAAGGCCAAGGTATCGCTGAGAGAAGGCGGGGGGTCCGGGTGCAGAAACTAGGCACAAACAGGCTCAAACACAGGGCGTAAGCGCATAAGAAACTCATACGTGCGCTGAAAGTCGCGATCCCGAGATGTAGCAACACAATGAGAGCAAGTAGTGCGGGGGGAAAGAGCCATCTCATCGCACTGACGCCAAAGATCTAGGAGCTCAACAAAGAAGGCATGTACAAAGCGATCACGCTGGTAGCAGACGTCAAGGGTCTAGAACACAGAGTAGCGCGGGACCTGACTAGAGGGCAGCTAGAGAGGACACAAGTGATCCCACATCGTCTTGGCCGTAGGTAGCTCGTAGACGGTCATGCGAATGAGGAGCTCGCAGCACTGACAGATGATGGCTATCGCGCGAGAGTCGTCCGAGCGCCACTTCGTCATGTCAGAGCGCTAACCGAAAGCGACAGTGCTGACAGTAGAAGAGTCGTCCACACAACTGGTTGCTGGTGGAAGAGGAGCAGGCTCAGAGCCGTCAATATAATCACATAGATCTGGGCCACGAAGTAACACGCCGACGGTGGCGGACCATGCCTTGTAGCTCTGTCCATCAAGGATGACATCCGTCTTCTGGAGAAAAGCAGAGGAGTAAGATGAGGCCATCGGGGTTACAAGATCAGCCGGAAGAGGATCGAGAAGACGAGCGGAAGAGACGAGAACGGCAGGAGATCGACCGGCGGCAGGAATCGACGATAGCAGCATCGATTCAAGATCTGAAATTCTGGAGATGGTGTTGGAGATCATTCGGCGGCAGGAATTGACGCGGAACAGATCGAACAGATCTAGAAATCTGAAGATCGGCTGGACTTCGGGAAAGGAGACCGGCGGCTGTAGGGTTAGGTCGATCGGGCAGCAGAAGGCAAGAGCGGGGCTGCGTCGATCGGGGAGCAGGAGACAAGATACTAGAAGAAATCGTAGCACAGAAACGGAACAGGACGAGAAACAGCGGAACAGGAAGTCGCAGAAAGGCTGGAAGAAATCGTAGAAACGGCAGGGAGGCCGGTAGGGTTAGGCAGCACAGAAACGACGGAACAAGAAATCGTTGAAAGGAGGGGCGAAGCACGGAGTTGCAGAAAACGCACAGAATGGGAAATCGAGCGGCGGAAACCCTAGAGAGCTCTGATACCATGATAGGAGAACATGAATCAATCATCTATTCACATGAAAAAATAGTAATATAATATATACACATACAAGAAAGTGTGCCCACAAAACTCAAGGTGAGTCTAAATTAACTCTACCACACATAATGTACACTATATCTAACAGTGATCACTGCAATAAACTGTCATACTCCGAAAACCTGCAAAACCTGAAGGGAAAATCATCTAACTAGAAACCAAAAAACATGCAGATGGAACCCACTGCCAATGAAGCTGACTTAAATCCCTTCAATAAGGAGCAAATTCATCAACTCTTAAACTGCTACGGTCCAATCGGTCTCCTACAGCTTTCCCTAACTACTCATTTGCTCATTTAAGTATAAGTCCTCTTAGCTCTATGTGGCGCATCCTCCTCCACCCCTTAGATCATTGATTTTGGAGCTATCAATCACATGACTAATATTCTTACTCTTCTTATACCAAAAGAACACAAATGAAGCCTTCTACTCCTATCTATAAAATTTAAAATTGTCATTATGGTCGATTATGATAATTGTACAAGCATGTTTAAAATAAAATACACAACAACACTCGAGCCTTTACCCCACTATAGTGGGGTCGGCTGTATGTATCCTTTATCGCCATTGTGCCCTATCTTTTGTCATAATCACAATAATGCCTAAGTACATCATGTCTTTATAATTTCATTCCAAGTATTTATTGGTCTACTCCTCCCTCGTTTAACATGCCTAGTGACTAGACTCTCACAACGCCTAGCAGGTGCCTCTAATGGTCTCCTGTGTACGTGTCCAAACCATCTTTGTCGAGCTTCTCGCATCTTCTCTGCAATTTGTGCTACTCCTGTCGTATCCCTAATACATTCATTCTGAACTTTATCCAGTCTCGTGTGTCCACACATCCACCTACGCATTCTCATCTCTGCAACTCTCATTTTTTGCTCATGTACAAAATTCACTGCCCAACACTCAGAACCATAGAACATCGCTGGTCTAATTGTAGTACGGTAAAACTTGCTCTTAAGTTTTAATGGTACTTTACGATCACATAAGATCCCTGACATGTCTCTCCACTTCAACCAACCCACTTGGATTCTACGACGTCAATCCATACACGATGAATCCATACGACGTCAATCCATACATGATGAATCCATACGACGTCAATCCATACACGATGAACGGCTTTAATAATCATTTCTTTGCTCGGTGTGTATAGACCCTTGAGTGACGATCCCATTAGTAATGAGACTCTTTCTCCAGTTGCTAGAGAAGTACAAATTAAAATTTAGTGACATCGATCTTAAAATTTCCCTTCATGTCCCTAAACTTGCTTGAAATTATTTATTTGTTAGTAAACTCTCTAGAGATACTAATTGTAGTGTAGTTTTTTTGACATTATACATTTTCTGGGACCAAAAGTAGAGGAGGATTTGAAGAATTAAAGAGATGAATGGACTACTATTTTTCAGAACTCAATACTCAATGCCAGAGTCTGAAGTTTATCATCTATTCAAAGATAATCTGATGCAGAGCCAGGAGTGCACTTGTCTGCCATCTTGGAGTCCACAAGGGGCCCACCTTAGAGTCCACCAAGGGGGTTTATCAGGGCTGCGGCCCGAACACCCCAACTCATCCTCAGTCCCACCACAGGGTCGATAGGTTGTCGAGGTCGGGGTTAGATCCCCGACCTCCTTGATAAACGTCCTTTGGAGGAAGGAATATCACCAACTGATCTGCGGTTTAGTTGGTGATATTCCTTGCTCTGAAGGACGTTTATCAAGGAGGACGAGGGATCGAGTCCCGACCTCAACAACCTATCGGCTATGCAATGGGATCGAGGATGGGTTAAGGTGTACAGACTGCGGCCCTGATAAACTCCCTTGGTGGACTCCAATGTGAGCCCTTGGTGGACTCCAGGGTGACAAACAGATGGACTTCTGGCCCTGCATCATAATCATGCTAAATTTACTCCAAAAACTTCTTGCTCATCCAAATTCTTTTAATTCATAGTGATATCTGGTAACCCTCTAATATCGCTAAACTTATCTAGTAGGCAATGATTTGTTATATTTATTGATGATCAGACTACAATTTGATGACTTTATTTACTTAGGAAAATGATGTGATGCAGCCTCTACATGTCGATATTAGTCTATGCAGCCCATGAGCATTAATGTACGTTGTATTTTCCCACTCGTCTATATATATGAGTGGTCCTTAGATGACATTCTTCCCCTTCCTATACTCATAGGGCCTTTATTTCAAATGTTTTTAACCTTCTTGTACCTAATTGTTCACGAGGCTCTTGGGTACCTAAACTGAAAAGTAGCAGTGAAAAAAGAGATTAATGCTCTTGAGAAAATTGAAACAAGATATTACGAAGCGTGTATAGGGAGAGACAACAGTTGGGTGTGGTTGGTTTTTCACTATGAAATGCAAATTAGATTGGGGGATTGAAATGTACAAGACAATGATTCACTCAAACGTGAAATTAAATATTAAGAGACTTTACCTTTGTTGCTGTTGAAATGGAGAAAGCCAACCTTGTATATATGCCCACTTGGTAATAGTTACAAGTATACACACACTTATATAGGAGAAGAAGGAAGGGAGAAATCCTAATACATGATGTGGGACTAATACAAGAAGAGAGAAAAATAAGAAACAACATGGGCCCTTAAATGGGCTTTTCTAACACTCCCCCGCAAGCTGGAGCGTACAAGTCGTAGGTGCCAAGCTTGGATAAGAATTGATAGTATAGCGGCCTGGAGAGAGCTTTCGTCAGGATGTCCGCAACTTGGTCGGTAGCAGGAACATGCGCCAAATCTATCTTCTTTGACTGTACCTTTTCCCGGATAAAGTGACAGTCAACTTCGATATGCTTTGTTCGTTCGTGAAAAACCGGATTCTTGGCAATATGAATTGCTGCCTGACTGTCGCAAAATAAGGTTGCCGGAGATGAGAGACGAACACCTAAGTCTCTCAGAAGGCCTTCAAGCAAGGTTAGCTCAGAGACAACAGCAGCCATAGCTCGGTACTCGGCTTCGGCAGAGGAACGCGCAACCACATTCTGTTTCTTGCTACGCCAAGTTATGAGGTGTCCACCAAAGTAAGTACAGAATCCAGTTGTGGAGCGCCTATCATCAATAGATCCTGCGTAGTCAGCGTCAGAATACGCGACAAGAGATAGAGATGTGGATGGCTTGTACACGAGTCCTTGTCCAGGGGCGATCTTGAGATATCGAAGGATGCGCTCGACAGCTTGAAGATGAGATGTCCGAGGAGCGTGCATGAAACGGCTCACAACTCCCACAGCAAATGAGATGTCTGGTCGAATCACCGTAAGCTAGATCAGCTTCCCAACCAAGCGTCTGTAATATTCCGGATTTGTAAGTAGCTTGTCAGAGTCAGAGCTATGGGCCGAGAGCTTGTGATTTGCGTCCATAGGAATCTCCGCAGGTTTGCACCCAGAATAACCTGCATCACGAAGGAGGTCCATACAATACTTCCTTTGAGATAACACAAGACCATCAGGGCGTCGGGCGACCTTGAGACCAAGAAAGCACCGAAGGTTGCCCAGATCTTTGGTTTGAAAGGCAGAATTCAACTGTGCCTTGATCTGTTGTATTCATGCCGTGTCGTCGCCAGTAATCAGGATATCATCAACGTAGACCAGAAGAATCACAGTCCCGGTTGACCGATGTCGGGTGAAGAGAGAAAAATCAGCCGAGCTCCGAGTGAAGCCACTAGAACAGACAACCTTACTGAACTTTTCAAACCATGCACGCGGGGACTGTTTGAGACCATAAATGGATTTCCGAAGATGACATACCAAAGACTCCCCCGTGGTCTCAAACCCGGGAGGCTGCTGCATATAAACTGTCTCCTGGAGATCGCCGTTGAGGAAGGCATTCTTGATATCCAGCTGATAAAGTGGCCAATGACGATGAACAGCCAAGGAGAGAAGAACGCGGACCGTGTTCAATTTGGCCACGGGAGAGAAGGTTTCCTCGTAATCAAGGTCATGTTGCTGAGTAAACCCCCGTGCCACAAGAAGTGCCTTCAGACGGTCGATAGTGTCATCCGCCGCATGTTTAATGACAAAGACCCATTTGCAGTTAACAGGGGTGTGGCCAGCAGGAAGAGGAACCAGATCCCAGGTCTGGTTAGCCCAGAGAGCCTGCATTTCATCGTGCATAGCAGCCCGCCATCCTGGGTGGTGAAGCGCCTCCTGCACATTGTTAGGAAGAGAAATAGAGGAAAGGGAGGTGGCAAATGCGTAGAGAGGCGGTGTGAGCCGATGTAGAGAGACGTAGTTGGTCAAGGGATGAGCTGTCGAGACGGGAGCGTGATCGACCGCAGCCGAGCTATCGCTGGCAGCAGGGAGCTGGGTCACGGGAGCATCCTTGGATGGGCGACGAGAGTAGACACAGATTAGCGATGGAGAAACCCGAGGAGGAACGGGGGGAGAGGAGGAAGAAGACGGCACAGATGGCGTGACCGGGACAACGGGCCGGGGAAGAGAGGGAGCAGAAGACGAGGGAGCAGAAGACGAGGTGGTGTCGGGTAAGTGGAAGGGCTGGTCTTCGCAGAAGGTGACATCTGCAGAAACGACCATTTTGCCGGTAGTAGGAGAGTAGCAGACGTACCCCTTTTGAGTGCAGGAGTAGCCAACAAACATATACTTGGCGGCCCGTGGAGCAAGTTTGTCGGAAGGAGGGCCAAGAAGGTGGACATAACAAACACACCCGAAGATCCGTGGTGTGAGAGAGGTGAGGAGGATGGAGGGATAGAGGAGTTGGATAGGCGAGGCAAAATCAAGGACAGAGGAGGGAAGGCGGTTGATGAGATGACAGGCGGTGGAAACAGCAAAGTTCCAATATTCGGTGGGAACATGCATTTGGAACATAAGGGAGCGGGCAACATCGAGAAGATGACGATTTTTGCGTTCTGCCACCCCGTTTTGCTGAGGGGTATACGCACATGAAGTTTGATGGATGACACCAAAGTCAGTGCAGAGATTGGAGAAGGCACGACACGTATACTCCCGAGCATTATCAGTGTGAATGACTTTGAGAGGAGTGGCGAACTGCGTACGCATCTCAAGTAAAAAGGCGCGAAAGACAGAGGGAAGTTCAGTGCGATCATGTAGGAAATAGAGCCACGTGGTACGGGAGTAATCGTCAATCAACGTGACAAAATACCGAAAGCCAAAAATACTAGGGAGCAGATAAGGACCCCAAATATCAGAATGAACTAACGACAAGGGAGTAGTACTCCTGGTACAGGCAGGGGGGAAAGAGGAACGGTGTTGTTTGTCGTAGACACAAGATTCACAGGAGAACTCCTGTAAAGAGATATCAGGAAGAGCCCGCTTGAGAATCGAAAGAGGAGCATGTCCAAGGCGGCAATGTCAATCAACAGTAGAGATGGTAGAGAGAAGAGTTGGTGGGAGATCCAAGATGTACAACCCATTCACCAGCTGCCCCTGACCAATGGTAGTCCGGGTACGGCGATCCTGCATAAGAAAAGAAGTGGGTGAAAAGGTAATACAACAGTCAAGATCGTGTGTGAGACGACTAACTGATAATAAATTGAAGGGAGACCCCGGAACGTGAAGAACCGAGGAAAGAGAAAGGGTTGGCGTAAGCTGAAGATCAGCGGAGCCAAAGACGGGGAGGGTGTCACTGTTGGCCACAGTGATGCGAGCAGGATGAGGCGTTTGGAGATATGTTGGGGGGCTTCTGGGAGGAGATATGGTGAGTAGCGCCGGAATCAACGATCCAACAAGGATGATGAGAGAGGCAGGTGATACCCTCCGTAGAGAAGGACGCAACAGAGGTGACAGCTGAAGCAGCAGGTGTCATGCGGAGAGCAGAAAAAAAACAGGTGGCTAGCAGAGGCGAGGCCGGGCGGCGAGCAGGAACAGCCCGCGGCGGACTGGAGCCGGTCGAGGCGAGTAGGGAAGACCGCAGCTGTAGAGAGAGACCACGCAAACAGAAAGAGGCCGCAGCGGGAAGAGAGTCCGCGCGGACAGAGACAGGCCGCAGCGAGCAGAGACAGCGGACTGGATGAGGTCGCGGCGAGCTGGAGTAGGCCGCGGCGAGTACAGACACGCTCAGCAAGGAGCGGGCTATGGGAGGCCGCGGCGAATTGGATTAGGCCGAGGCGGACTGGATCAGACCGCGGCGGACTGGTGCCGGCCGTGGCAAGTAGAGCACAACAGCTGGCCGAGAAGAGAGGGCAAGCTGGGGGAGCTCGGCAAGTCGCGGGAACTTGGCAAGTCGCGGAGACTAGAGGGCGACCGCAGCGGGCTGGACCAGTCCGCAAGGCGGAAATTGCAGAGAGAAGTGAGCCCGCGGCGGACAGGGAAAAGAAACTTGTCCGCCAGAAGAGGAAGGAGAGCAGCCGCAGGCAGGAGAGAAACGCGGACAGAAGGAGGCCGCCGAGCTCACGGCGGACAAAAGAGAGCAAGAAGAGGAGGCGAATACTGAGCTCGCAGCGGACAGAAGGAGACCGCGGTCAGAGGAGCGAGTTCGCCGAGCTCGCGTCGGACAAGAAGAGGCCGCAGCGGACTATGGGAAGTAGTGGACCCCACAGAGCAGAGAGAGAGGGCTATAAAGAAGAACCAGAAGAGGAGGGAAGAGGAGTGGTTCCACGGGAGGAGAGGGAGCGGTTTGGACAAAGGCAGGTCGCAGGGGCTATGCGACTAGGAGTCGCGGACACACACACTCAGGCCGCGGAAACCGCAGGCCGCTGGGCGGATAGGAATGTGAGTCCGCAGGAGACCGCTGGCCGCTGGGCGGACAGAAATCGGAGTCCGCAGGAGACGGAACCTCCCTCTGATACCATGTAGAAATGGAGAAAGCCAACCTTGTATATATGTCCACTTGGTAATAGTTACAAGTATACACACACTTATATAGGAGAAGAAGGAAGGGAGAAATCCTAATACATGATGTGGGACTAATAGAAGAAGAGAGAAAAATAAGAAACAACATGGGCCCTTAAATGGGCTTTTCTAACAGTTGCCAAAATAAACTTAATTAGTATTATTTTATCATTAATGGTCAACTACAACTGGTCTTTCTAATTTATGGTATTGTAATAGGCCCTACGTGGCCTAAATTCAACTTATTTAGTTCGCACCCCTGCAGAAATTGTATATTCAATTACTTAAATTTGAGTGGTATTTATCTAAAACTAATAAAAACAATAGAATATTACAAATGTGTAATTAGTAATTGTCAATACAATCATAGACTAGATGCAGTTTTAGAGGACCAATAAAGACTGGGACACCTCAATTCTTGTAAATTTTATGCACTTGGGATTAGCATTTCCTATTTTCCTCACCTTCAAATTTCTTAACTCATCAATCATTTAAGTTTCAATTCATAATAAAGTATACTTACATTTGAATTGGATTCTAGTTGGTCGTTTTCTAAAAGTACCTTATAGTAAATCCTTTTTAAAATGCATTCATATTTAATTATTTTCTTCACTATTTTATATTTGGCTGGATTGCTAAGATTTATTTTCTGCATCAAACATCACACCTTTTGTCATCTTACATTACCATCCTACCTATTCATCCTTGTTGCGGGTCACCTGACTTTTTTCTGGTCTTGTTGAAACCAGAAACCTGGTCTCTCGTGGAGTTCGGGGTCCCAAAAGAGGGGTGACCTCACACCTACTACACTCGGAGAACGTCACGGACCGAAGACTTGGGAAACTAGGAACAGACCCTTGGCTCTAGCGCGGAGGTCCCACCTCACACCCGGAAGGCTACCTGAGCACTTCCCCTCCCTAGCCAAAGCTCGAGCTAGGGTGCCTTGAAGAGCTCTCTCAACTCTACCAAGAAGAAGCTAAGGGAGGAGAAAACTAAGAAAGGGATCCTCTCCAAAGCACCCAAGGGGGTCTATTTATAGTTTTCCAAAAGTCTTGGGCCAGAAATGACCAAAATACCCCTACGGCCAAAAGGCCTCGGGCCAATAGGAAACCGCCACGCCGGGGGGTAAAGGGGTAACTCCCCCCGAGGGCAAGAAGGTTGGGCGAGCTGGGCGGCCTGCGAGCTGGGCGGCCTGCGAGCTGGGCGGCCTACGAGCTGGGCGGCCTGCGAGCTGGGCGGCCTGCGAGCTGGCCTACTTGGCGAGACGGCGGCCTGGGCGAGGCGGCGGTCTGGCGAGACGAGGCAAGGCGAGCAGCGGCCTGGCGAGCTGGGCGGCCTGCGAGCTGGGCGGCCTGGCGAGCTGGGCGGCCTGCGAGCTGGGCGGCCTGCGATCTGGGCGGCCTGCGAGCTGGGCGGCCTGCGAGCTGGGCGGCCTGCGAGCTGGCCTACTTTGCGAGACGGCGGCCTGGGCGTGGCGGCGGTCTGGCGAGACGAGGCAAGGCGAGCTACGGCCTGACGAGCTGGGCGGCCTGCGAGCTGGGCGGCCTGCGAGCTGGGCGGCCTGCGAGCTGGGCGGCCTGCGAGCTGGGCGGCCTGCGAGCTGGGCGGCCTGCGAGCTGGGCGTCCTGCGAGCTGGGCGGCCTGCGAGCTGGGGCGGACTGCGAGCTGGCCTACTAGGCGAGACGGCGGCCTGGGCGAGGCGGCGGTCTGGCGAGACGAGGCAAGGCGAGCTGCGGCCTGGCGAGCTGGGCGGCCTGCGAGCTGGGCGGCCTGCGAGCTGGGCGGCCTGCGAGCTGGGCGGCCTGCGAGCTGGGCGGCCTGCGAGCTGGGCGGCCTGCGAGCTGGGGCGGACTGCGAGCTGGCCTACTAGGCGAGACGGCGGCCTGGCGGCCTGGCTGAGGCGGCCTGGGCGGCTTGCGGCCTGGCTGAGGCGGCTTGCGGCCTGGCGGCCTGGCTGAGGCGGCCTGGGCGGCTTGCGGCCTGGATGAGGCGGCCTGCGGCCTGGCGGCCTGGCTGAGGCGGCCTGGGGCCTGGCGGCCTGGGCGGCTTGCCAAAAGCGCCTTGGGGGGAGAAATATTTTCTCCCCCTACTAGTATGTTCTACATGTTCACCCAAAATTGGCCCCTAGGAGTGCAAAACTCCCAAAAAGCTTAAAAACTTGCTCACCTTGTTTTGGGCCCACTTTTCGCGAATACGGGGTTGTACACAATCCCCGCACTTTTCGAGGTTGGCACAAGCTCGGAAAGAAACATCCAACCCAACGTATTCGCGTAGTGTAACTTCCCCTCGGGGTCAACCTGCCATGCCAGCTATGGGAGCCTGGGTGGCGAGACCTCCTCTGGGTGAAAACACTTCGCCTCCCCGAGGGGTCAACCCGTCAAGCCAGCTAATGGGAGCCTGGGTGACGAGACGACCTCGGGGTGCAAACACTTACTCTCCACGAGAGGTACCACCGGCCCTGTCAGCTAGTGGGAGCCTGGCAGCGGGACCATCTCGGAGCAAAGGGACTTACTCTCCACGAGAGGTACCACCGACCCTACCAGCTAGTGGGAGCCTGGCAGCGGGACAACCTCGGAGAAAAGGGACTTACTCTCCACGAGAGGTACCACCGACCCTGCCAGCTAGTGGGAGCCTGGCAGCGGGACCATCTCGGAGCAAAGGGGCTTGGGCTACCACGAGAGATCAACCTACCCAGCCAGCTAGTGGGAGCCTGGCGGCGGAATCGTCATCGGAGCAAAGGACTTGGGCTACCACGAGAGATCAACCTACCCAGCCAGCGAGTGGGAGCCTGGCGGCGGAATCATCATCGGAGCAAAGGACTTGGGCTACCACGAGAGATCAACCTACCCAGCCAGCTAGTGGGAGCCTGGCGGCGGAATCATCATCGGAGCAAAGGACTTGGGCTACCACGAGAGATCAACCTACCCAGCCAGCTAGTAGGAGCCTGGCGGCGGAATCGTCATCGGAGCAAAGGACTTGGGCTACCACGAGAGATCAACCTACCCAGCCAGCTAGTGGGAGCCTGGCGGCGGAATCGTCATCGGAGCAAAGGACTTGGGCTACCACGAGAGATCAACCTACCCAGCCAGCTAGTCGGAGCCTGGCGGCGGAATCGTCATCGGAGCAAAGGACTTGGGCTACCACGAGAGATCAACCTACCCAGCCAGCTAGTAGGAGCCTGGCGGCGGAATTGTCATCGGAGCAAAGGACTTGGGCTACCACGAGAGATCAACCTACCCAGCCAGTTAGTAGGAGCCTGGCGGCGGAATCGTCATCGGAGCAAAGGACTTGGGCTACCACAATCAGACCTTGCCAAATCCTACATCCTCAGACGGGGAAAATAGATGGGTTACATGATCCCTCCGACTCAGTTGGTCGGGGGTTAGACTCATTACAAGATAAAATACATACAGGACTCTGCCGGGGCGAGGCTTCCTCAGGGGGTCTGGGCCCGGTGGTCCTCATCCGCTTCCTGCTCGCCGGACACTTCCATCCTGCTCAGGCTCTCCATGATCTCCTCCATCTCCTCTGCCTTGGCCCACCAGGAGATGGTGTTGACGGCCGTGACGTAGCACTGTCTTGCCATCCTGCAGTCTCCCTTGACTCTGACCTGGATCCCTCCTGAGCTGAACTTGAGGCATTGGTGGAATGAAGACGGCACGCAACGGAAGGCGCTGATGAGGGGTCTTCCGAAGATGGCGTTGTAGCTGCTTGGAGCGTCAACAATAACGAACCGGCAGTTCCTTGAGACTCCTCCCAATTTTACTTGGAGCCCCACTCCACCCTCGACCTCCTTTCTCTCCCCGGAGAATCCGAATAGGGGTCCGTCTGAGGCCAACACCCTTCGTGGCTCCACCTTCATCTCGTCAAACGCCTTCTTGAAAACAACGTTGACGGAACTCTCGTTGTCAACCAAGATCCGGGAGACGGTGTAGCATTCGATGACCGTCTGGATGACCAGCGCATCGCAGAACGAATTCTCATGATCCGGCAGGTCCTTCACCGAGAAGGTGATCTTTTCTTCTGGGGGCGGGGTCTGGGAGGTTGAGGCAACGCTCCTTCGGTACATGACATGGAGGCTTGCCTTCCGAGTGGCCTCAATCCCCACTCCACCGTGGATCACTCCTATACCACCTCGGGTTCCCACGTCGACCCGGTCCTCGCATATATCATCACCCCCTTCTCCGGGTAGAACCTCTTCTACCCGCACCGGCAGCTGCGGCTGCGCAGGGCCTCTCGCGTACCTCACTTCCAAGAACTCGGGGCAGGTAGCTGTGGCGTGCCCCTCCACCTGGTGGAAGTCACAGTACGGTAGCGCTCCTCCCCTCTTTCGGCGGGCTGGACGCTCTCTCCTGTTACCTCTTCCCCCTCCTATCGCCAAGGCTTGCTGCGGCGGGGGGAAGAGCTGCCTTGGGGCTTGCCTATGGAAGTTATACCTCCCTTGGCCCCCATGGAAGTTCCCCCCTCCTTGGATGAGAGCTCTTCCTGGACCTTGGGCAGGTCCTCCCTGCTGCCTCCAGCCTGGTTCCGGACCCTCCTGTCCTTGGAACCCCTGAGCTCTCTGCTCCTCTCTCCTTCTTCCTTCCTGATGCCTTGAGCCACCCTGCTCCTTTGACTCCACCTCCGTCAACTTTTCCAACCTCTTGACAAATGCCGGGTTGGCTGCCTCCATGGCAATCTCTTCTGCCGCCCTTTCTATCAGCTCCTCGAAGGAAAGGGGGGCCTTCCGGGTCAAGCTCATCTTGAAGAAGCCCTCCTTTAGCCCAACGGTGAAGGCCATCTGGAGTGCATACCCTGGCATCTCCTGGACCTCCAAGATCTCCTCTTGGAACCTGTCTACGTAGCGGGCCAGCGACTCCTCGGCCCCCTGCCTTATCAAGAAAATGGACTCAGGACTCCTCTTCCGCTTCTTGGAGGTGGAGAAGCGGAGCTGGAAGCTTCGGCTCAAGTCCTCGAACCCGTAGATCGACCTCGGAGGGAGTTGATGGAACCAGTCCCTTGCCTTCTCCTTCAGAGTGATCGCAAAGAGGCGACACTTGAAGGCATCTGTCATCGGCCTGATGGAGACGGCATCCTCGAACCATTGCAGATGCTGGACGGGGTCATCCTTCCCCGTGTAGTAAGCCATGTCTGGCTCTCTGAACCCCTCGGGAACGGGAGCTGAGATGATCAGCTCGCTGAATGGTGACCCCCTAAGGGGTGGTCTCGCCACCTCCACTCGCGCAACCTGCTCGCCTGGGAGGTTGGCACTCGCCGGGCTAGAGAATAGCTCCCGGCCGGTAAGGTCTCGCTCGACCCCATCTCCTATCATCTCCTTCCCGGGCCTTCTTCCTGGTGCACTTCCTTCTCCCCCCGCTGGGGTCATCTCGCCTAGACCCCTGGGAGTCGACTCGTCGAGGGGGGGAGCTAGCTCCTGGGGGGTCGGGGAGGAGCTGCCACCCTGAGGAGCAATGCTTCGCAGCATCTCCATGATACCCTGGATGGAGGTCATGAACTCTTGCCTCCCCACAAAGGGTCCCGAGCTAGGGAGCTCGCCGAGATCATCACTACCTCCCTTACCTCCAGGCATGACTCTCTCCCGAGATCTTTTGTGCTGGTCACTTTCCACGCTCACCGCACCAAAATGTTGAAACCAGAAACCTGGTCTCTCGTGGAGTTCGGGGTCCCAAAAGAGGGGTGACCTCACACCTACTACACTCGGAGGAACGTCACGGACCGAAGACTTGGGAAACTAGGAACAGACCCTCGGCTCTAGCGCGGAGGTCCCACCTCACACCCGGAAGGCTACCTGAGCACTTCCCCTCCCTAGCCAATGCTCGAGCTAGGGTGCCTTGAAGAGCTCTCTCAACTCTACCAAGAAGAAGCTAAGGGAGGAGAAAACTAAGAAAGGGATCCTCTCCAAGGCACCCAAGGGGGTCTATTTATAGTTTTCCAAAAGTCCTGGGCCAGAAATGACCAAAATACCCCTACGGCCAAAAGGCCTCGGGCCAATAGGAAACCGCCACGCCGGGGGGTAAAGGGGTAACTCCCCCCGAGGGCAAGAAGGCTGGGCGAGCTGGGCGGCCTGCGAGCTGGGCGGCCTACGAGCTGGGCGGCCTGCGAGCTGGGCGGCCTGCGAGCTGGCCTACTTGGCGAGACGGCGGCCTGGGCGAGGCGGCGGTCTGGCGAGACGAGGCAAGGCGAGCTGCGGCCTGGCGAGCTGGGCGGCCTGCGAGCTGGGCGGCCTGCGAGCTGGGCGGCCTGCGAGCTGGGCGGCCTACGAGCTGGGCGGCCTGCGAGCTGGCCTACTTGGCGAGACGGCGGCCTGGGCGAGGCGGCGGTCTGGCGAGACGAGGCAAGGCGAGCTGCGGCCTGGCGAGCTGGGCGGCCTGCGAGCTGGGCGGCCTGCGAGCTGGGCGGCCTACGAGATGGGCGGCCTGCGAGCTGGGCGGCCTGCGAGCTGGGCGGCCTGCGAGCTGGGCGGCCTGCGAGCTGGGCGGCCTGCGAGCTGGGGCGGACTGCGAGCTGGCCTACTAGGCGAGACGGCGGCCTGGGCGAGGCGGCGGTCTGGCGAGACGAGGCAAGGCGAGCTGCGGCCTGGCGAGCTGGGCGGCCTGCGAGCTGGGCGGCCTGCGAGCTGGGCGGCCTGCGAGCTGGGCGGCCTGCGAGCTGGGCGGCCTGCGAGCTGGGCGGCCTGCGAGCTGGGCGGCCTGCGAGCTGGGCGGCCTGCGAGCTGGGCGGCCTGCGAGCTGGGGCGGACTGCGAGCTGGCCTACTAGGCGAGACGGCGGCCTGGGCGGCCTGGCGGTCTGGCTGAGGCGGCCTGGGCGGCTTGCGGCCTGGCTGAGGCGGCTTGCGGCCTGGCGGCCTGGCTGAGGCGGCCTGGGCGGCTTGCGGCCTGGCTGAGGCGGCCTGCGGCCTGGCGGCCTGGCTGAGGCGGCCTGGGCGGCTTGCCAAAAGCGCCTTGGGGGGAGAAATATTTTCTCCCCCTACTAGTATGTTCTACATGTTCACCCAAAATTGGCCCCTAGGAGTGCAAAACTCCCAAAAAGCTTAAAAACTTGCTCACCTTGTTTTGGGCCCACTCTTCGCGAATACGGGGTTGTACAGGTCTAGAAAATCGGACAACCTTAGCTCGGAGTCGGACCGAGCATGCAAACAGTCAATGAAAATCTAGCAACAATGACCAGAGGGTTTTTTAAACATGGTAAACCCGGAAATGGTGAAAAACCACGTGGCCGGATCGGTACCGGGCCAAAATCCACTATTTAGCTTTGAGTTTACAAGTATTTGGAGTCTCCTCGGAGGGTGACAGATCACATCTCCGTTATAAGCTTTGAATACAAAAAGAGCGGAAAATAAACTAAGTTCACGGAGCTTTGATGAAAGGGTCCTCGCGGAAAAAAATGCTAAGTTCTTGAAGCTTTTGAGTTTCTTCGCGCGAGCATCCGCGGGGGCGTTTTCCAGTGTCTTCTCCCGAGCTCACAAAAGCGTCCAAGTGAGTGTCATGCGTTGTGCATGCTAGAGAGGGAGTGGAGCGAGTTCCAAGGAGATTAACGATTTAAGTCTCACGTTCTCGCCGGAAAACCTCGGAGCTCTCTCTAGTCTCTGGAGTCACTTGTCTTCAAATGAAGGTCTGAGGGTCTTTTTATAATTTTCTGGAGGGACGTGCTGGTAATTGCGTTGGGCTGGATCCTGAGTTGACGAATGACGTCGCTCCATTCCGGTCACCTGGATCACAAATTTTCAAGAAATGACGGATGTGCCCCCCGGGCGGTTCGGGCGGCCTTGCCCGGCGGCGGCGACGGCCGGAGGTGGCCGCCGGCGCGCGCGGGCGCGCAAGTAGCGTGTGTGTGTTGTGTGTGTCGTTGCGTGTTCGGGTTGTGCGTCCGGCTCCATCCTCGTCTTTGAGGTGTTTTTAGTCCTTTCGAGCGTGCGCAGTATGTTCGATCAGGTCGGCTTGCTTGAGCATTTTAGTCGAATTCCTTCTGGAAAACCTCAGAGCTCTCTCTAGTCTTTGAAGTCGTTTGTCTTTAATTTTGTGGAGGGACGTGTTGGTAATTGTGTTGTGCAGGATCTTGAGTTGACAAATGGCGTCGCTCCATTCTGGTCACCTGCATCACCAATTTTCATGAAATGACGGACGTGTCCCCCGGGCAGGTTGCCCGGCGGCGGCGGTCGATGGCGTCCAGAGGCGACGGCGACGGCGGCGGCAGTGGCCGGCGGCGGCGGCGGCAGTGGCCGGCGGCGGCGGCGGCAGTGGCCGGCGGCGGCGGCGGCAGTGGCCAGCGGCGGCGGCGGCAGTGGCCAGCGGCGGCGGCGGCGCCCGGAGGAGGAGGCTGGAGGTGGCGACCGGCAGAGACGACGACCGTCGGCGCGCGCGCGTGTTGCGCGTGTGCGTTGCGTTTTCGGGTTGTGCGTTCGGCTCCGTCCTCGCCTTTGAGGTGTTTTTAGTCCTTTCGAGTGTGCGCAACTTGCGTGCGCAGTATGTTTGATCGGGTCGACTTGTTTGAACATTTTGGTCGAATTCCTTCCGGTTTGACTCAGAAATCTTCAGGGGGGAATCCCATCAATCCTCATAGTTGAGGGTGGTAAACATTCATGGAGAATCTACTCATTCTAAACTAAAGAGGGAGAGAGGGAGAGAAAAAACTTAACTAGTTGATGATCATTGCTTCACAAAACCTTGCAATCAACTCTGAAATGAGTTAAAGCAATTTGAAGCAATGAATGAAGTGTAAAAGAGCCAAGAATCCCATTATTGCATCTTCAAAACTCTGCTTGAGGAGAGAGGCTTGCCATTGATAAGCAACCCCATTGCTATGGTGATATTGACAATAAAACCACTAAAGGGGACCACTAAGGTTTTTGATTCAGGTATTTCCATATTGGCTTCAAGTTGGGATGATGTGTTAAACCTTGACACCCCTATGAACCAGACAAAGGGGTGGACCGATGTTTAATAAGGCTAAGTGACAGGATGGCAGTGGCAGTGGAAAATGCTCTATTTCCACCATCACTGTTGTTTTTGAGGGGTTTGGTGTCCCAGCACTGAAAAAGTGCTTGTCAAAAAAAGATGTTTTCAAGTCTTTTTTAGAAAGCAGTGAACTCTCCTACTGTCCTACATCCAAAAAAAGTTAAAAGAAGCTTTCTGCATTTTCACGTTACTCTTCCCGTAGATCAACATCTCCCTTCTCCTCTTACTGCTTTTTCCATGACAGCTCTAATCCAAGCACTAGTTTCCCTCCACTACTTTTCCTGCAGTCACAATATCCCAAGCAGAGCTTAAGTTTCTACCAGTACAAACTTAGGAGTTTCAAATTCAGGATATTCAAGGATTTTTGAACATTTAACATACCATGAACCCACCGGATCCATCATTTACACGGTTCTTGTAGTATTTCTGCACACCTCTAACAGTTTCACCGCCTGACTATTCTTAAAAACTATTTGTTAGGGTGTAGGAATATTGTGGCTTTGCTCCATCATCAAATAGCCGAAAGCAAATAGATGCATGCATATTGATAGTGTTAGGTTATTTTATAATATGTCCGCACGTGTCGACGCCGACTCGAATAGGTTTACGGGTTTCGTGTCACTCTAGGGTTTGGCCCTAAGCTGGAAGTACTATATATACCCTATTCCATACTTAGATAGGGCATAGTAGAATACTTTGAGCGGCTAATCCCTTTCATTCTCAAAGTAATCCGCTCCTAGGGTTTCCGCTCTCACGTGTTCTACGTGCTCTAGTTTTCGGCGATTTCGCGATTCCGCCTCACCCGCTCCCGTTCGGCGAGATCTGTAATCGATCCTTGATTTCGCCGGCGCCATCCAGTTCGCGAAGCCACCGGGGTGTTCTGCCTGTTCGCGATTCCGTCGCTCTGCGCGATTTCCGTCGCTCTGGTGCTCGATCCGCCGTCCTCGACCCGCCGTTCGCGAGTTTTTCCCGTGGCCGCCATCGTCGAGGCTCCGCTGCGCTCTTTTCCGATCCAGATCGGGAAGCATCTCCTCCTTACAGATCGGGAGGTAGGTCGCCGGATCAGAAGAACGCCGCTGGTTTTTTTTTTTATTTCGCTCCAGTCCCGGCGCCGCGCCGCTGCCTAGAATCGTCGCAGATCTAGTTTCTTTCCGTCTCAGATCTGGAAGAGCAAAGGTGTTAAGATCGCGAGGTTGATCGCTCCCTGTTGCAAAGTCAGTTCAACTGGTGATCACAAGGAGGAAAAGTTCTGGTTCCTTGGTTCCTCCTTTGTCTAAGATGAGTTCAGATCGGCCGCCTCTTTAGATCTGAGCAAAACAGATTTCTGTAGATCTCCTTTTCATCACCATTGATCCAAGGAGGAGGTTGATCGCCATTGCTGTTTCAGATCTGGTTTTTCCAGATCTGCAGCCAATTTTTTTTTCTTTGGAGAAGCAATTCCAAGATCATCTGCAGTCAAATATCTCTATTATAAAGGAGCAATTCTAGCAAGTTAAAGGATCTCTGAGATTGGCATCTCAGCTGATCTGGTCTGTGTGCTGCTGCAGAGCTTGGCTCTTCTCAAATTGTTTTTCTTTGCTGGAACAAGGTGTCTTCTGTGCTGCTGCTGAAGATAAATCAAGCTGCCTTCTTTGCTGCTATTGCAAAGGATCATGTTTGGGAGGAGCCATCTTAAAAGCTTCAATTGTGTGCAAATCGGATCCGGTATTCTGTGACTACGTTCAGTCAGACAGGAAGTGCAAATAACTCTGGATTGGATCCGAAGACCCGTTCACGTCTCACGCGGATCAGGTGACTTCTTTCTGGTTGTTTACTATTATAGCTTTAGCGAGATGTCGAAGATTACCTCCTACGACATCGTCAAGCTTCAGTCGTTCGATCTCTCCGACTTCCACGCTTGGAAGCTGCACGTCCAACTTGGTATGAAGGAACGTGAGATCTTCTACACGGTCCTGAGTGATTTTGCCACTACCGAAGAGGACGTGAGCGAACTTCAGTGGAGAAAAGACGAAGACTTCTGCAGGGACTACCTCCTAAATTCACTGAACCCTAGACTCGCCCTGACCTACAGCAGTCATAAGACTGCAAAGGAGATTTGGGACCGCTTGAATGCGCACTTCCAGAAGGAAGAGGGGTTGTCGAGGACTCTCCTTGGCGAGAGACTTTTCACTTCTAAGTTCAATTTAAACTCGTCAATCACCTCTCAAATAATTGAACTGGAGAGTCTGCGTCTCAAGCTGGCGGACGATAAGTCCGATATCTCGGATAATCTCTTTGTATGTCTGATACTTAGCAAGCTACCTCCTGAGTGGTTGACCTTCAAGACTGAAATGCACAGACTGAAGGAAAAGATCGCATTGGATGAACTCAAAAAGTTCATTCATATCGAGGATCAAAACATAGCTGGTAAGAGCCTGGAACAAGTTAGCCAGTCCTCGCAGGCTGTTAACTTCGTTTCTCGACCCAGCAAGCCTCGAAGGAAGCCACCAGCACCCAAAGGTGAACCCTCTACACAGTTGGCGCCTAAAAAGCCATCTTTCAAAAGGAAGAGGGGCAAGTGCCACAACTGTGGCAAGTGGGGACACTGGGCGGCTGAGTGCAAGGCTCCTAAGAAGAAAAAGGAGGATGCCCCGCAAAATGTGGCGAACATGCTGGCTGATGCTTCAGATCCCAAGTCCTTCGTGGCTATGATCGGGAGCAGTCACCGCAGTTCGTCCTCTGAGTGGTGGCTTGATAGCGGTGCTACCTGTCATGTGACGAATGACAGAGGTTTACTTGCTGAGGTCAAGGCGGTCCAGGAGAAGGTGGAGAACTGCAATGGAGGAGAGACCGAGGTGACCCATGCTGGGACAGCCGAGCTGGTCCTCTCATCAGGTAAAACTCTTTTTCTGCTTAATGTTAAAGTAGTTCCATCTTTAACTAAAAACTTGATTTCTATGAGTCTGTTAGATAAGGCTGGGATGTCCTTCACAACTCAAAACGGTAGAATGACCTTAACGGTAAATTCACATTATTTTGGGTGTGCGTACCTGATCAACGGAATATATAGACTTAGCTTAAACAACGATAACATTAACCAAATAAGTTCGAACCTTATTGATCCTAAGTTGTTACATAACAGACTTGGACACGTGAACTATAGGAAAATGCTAGATCTAGCGAAGAGTCATAATATTCTCTTAGATCTGTCGATTCGATTTGACAAGTGCGAGGTGTGTGCTCAAACCAAAACTACTAGAAAACCATTCAAATCGGTTTCCAGGAGCACGAAACTTCTTGAGTTGATACATTCAGACCTCTGTGATTTTCGTAGCCACGTCACTAGAGGGGGCAGGAAGTATCTGATTACATTCATAGATGATTTTTCAAGATATTGTCATGTGTATCTGTTAAAATCGAAAGACGAAGCCTTTGAGACGTTTAAGACCTTTAAGTCTCGTGTAGAAAATCAGTTGAACCTGAAAATTAAGCGATTTAGAAGTGATCGAGGAGGAGAATATACTGTTTCTGGGTTCAAGGAATTTTGCGCCTCTGAGGGAATAATTCTTGAAACCACAGCTCCTTACTCACCCCAGTCGAATGGTGTTGTCGAGCGTAAGAATAGAACTTTGACAGAAATGCTGAACTCTATGCTCCTAACAGCTGGCATGCCTAATTTCTTTTGGGGAGAAGCAGTTCGTGCTGCAAATCACATTCTGAATAGAGTGCCTCATTCTCAGCTCACTGCTACCCCGTATGAGCTGTGGCACGGTCATCCTTGTAGATACGATACTCTAAAGACTTGGGGTTGTATAGCATATGTGCGATTACAAGACCTCAAGAGGCCTAAGGTGGGACCTAGGACGACCACATGCGTCTATTTAGGCAGTGCAGAAGATAGTGCAGCCGACAGATTTTTCGATCTATCCACGAATATCGTGATAGAGTCTAGAGATGTCATATTCTTTGAAGATAAATTTGTCAAGGATCATGGTTTGTCTGTTTCCGGGTCTAATGATATGATTTCAGAATCTATCGTAGAACCTGTAGCTGGCCCTTCTGGCACTGCTCCCCAACCTATAGAGGTGGAAACGGTTCCACTTAGAGCATCTACAAGAGAGAGAATCCCTAAGAACTTTGGTGAGAATTTCGTCACCTATCACTTAGAGGATGATACATTCTCCTACCAGGAGGCAATGAGATCTAGAGATTCGTTGATGTGGGCAGAAGCCATTGATGATGAGATGGACTCGCTGTTACATAACAATACTTGGCATCTAGTTGACTTGCCGAAAGGCGCTAAAGTCCTAGGATGCAAGTGGGTGTTGAAGAAGAAACTACATAGTGATGGGTCTATAGTCAGGTATAAAGCGCGTCTTGTAGCTAAAGGTTATAAACAACATGGGGGAATAGACTACTTTGATGTTTATTCACCTGTGTGTCACCTGTCGACTATCAGGATTCTTCTGGCCTTAGCGTCTATCGAGAACTTTATAGTTCATCAGATGGATGTGAAAACAGCCTTCTTAAATGGAGAGCTTGATGAAGAGATCTACATGGCACAACCTGGAGGTTATGTGCAGAAAGATCTAAAAGATAAAGTGTGCAAATTAGATAAATCAATCTATGGGCTTAAACAAGCGCCTAAGATGTGGCACATGAAGTTTGACCAGGTGGTAAAGAGCCTCGGATTTCAGTCCAGTCTCTCAGATAAATGTCTTTATCACCGCTCACTGTCGAATCTGACAGTCATCATATGTTTATATGTAGATGACATGTTGATTTTGGGGTCTAATCTTGCTGCAGTTAGGGATATTAAATCCACTCTGGCAGAAGTTTTTGACATGAAGGACCTTGGTCCTGTGGATACCCTATTAGGTATGAAGGTTAGAGTTGACAAGGGTCGAGTTACTCTTAGTCAGGCTCATTATATTGAGCAACTTCTTTCTACTTGGGGATATGATAACTGTAGGCCGATAGAGACGTCATTTGATCATAATGCGAAGTTGAGTCCTAACGTAGAGACCAGCATTGATCAAGTCAAATATTCCAAAATAAATGGTAGTCTCATGTATGCCACAAGTTGTACTAGACCAGACATTGCTTTTTCGGTTAGCATGCTGAGTCGTTTCACCAGTAATCCAGACAAAGAGCATTGGGAAGCCCTAGATAGGCTGCTGAGGTACCTGAAAGGTACTAAAGATCATGCTCTGTGCTACACTGGTTACCCACCTTCTGTGGAGGGACATTCTGATGCGTCATGGTGTTCAGAAGTCGGGAACAGCAAGTCCACCAGTGGATATATATTCACTTTGGGTGGAGCTGCTATTACTTGGAAATCCAAAAGACAGACCTGTATAGCATTGTCGTCTATGGAAGCTGAGTTGTTTGCCTTAGCTTTGGCCGGTGAAGAGGCAGATTGGATCAGGAACTTGATTCTAGACATTCCCTTGTCTAAGTTACAAGTCAACTCATTGAGCTTGTATTGCGATAATCAAGCAGCAGTTCAAGTCGTTAAGAATACCCTCTATAATACTAAGAGGAGACATGTACGACTGAGACATGCCTTGTTGAATTATCTGAAAGAACAAGGAATCATCACTTTGATCGATGTACGTTCAAAGGATAACCTGGCTGATCCATTGACGAAAGGAATGCCAAAAGACCGTCTAATCAAAACTGTGGGGGAAATGAGACTAAATGCGATTTAGTTCGGCCTTAGTTCAGCGTTAGGTGATTCAGTTCAGCCTTTTGTCCGGAAGTTTTGATTATTCCGATTTCCTTTGCCAAGCAAGCATGTTGTGTTCCGTTGATGTTCTTGGTTGCTGAGCTCGGATCTGGTAAGTTGTTTCATTCCAAACTTGATGCTAATAACTTCACCTGGATTCGGCTTTTGCCTTGGAGGAGAGTGTTATTCCAAACTTGATAACACAATCTGACTTGGTCTTGTCTCTTCTTCTGGAGATTGGTTCCATTCCAAACTTGATGAGTTCCAATTAACTTTAGAAGGGCAGTAACCGTGACATTCCATATAGGATCACAGATATAGCTGCGGTGTCCAGAAGTCTGAAATCGTTTCAGTTGAAACAGATATCAGGTTCTGAGGTAAAACTATAATACTCTGTGAACGTGTCCTCCCAGCCAAATTAAAATATTGAAATACTAAGTTCTCTTTTTGTAAGAACTAGATATTTGCAAATTTGCAAAGGATAGAATTCATTCTGAAATGAAATTCTCTGTTGAAATTGCAGGGGTTGCTGGGATAGGAGGAGCACTGGTTGATTGGAATCCAGATCAGGATGATCTTCTGAATGATGAGTTTTAGAGTATTTGTAGTTTATCTTTTGCTACTTCTGTTCAGAGCATTGTTTAGCTCTTATTTTATGCACTGTTTTGATTGGACTATTAGCTCTCTGTTGTTTGGGACACCAGGCGTTTTGGGTCTGTGTCTTGTTGTACCTGAGACTATTCTGTGTTGCAGCTGAGGTTTCTGTTTTACTTATGCGTGCATACTATTCTGTGATTAAGTCTAATTTTTTTGTTTGAAACAGGTGCTGAACACGGTTGTGTATGATTCACAGTTGGTTGAACGCTGCACAAACCACCCTCTATTTGAAGTATGGGTTCACGGCGGACATAGGAGGAGATTGTTAGGTTATTTTATAATATGTCCGCACGTGTCGACGCCGACTCGAATAGGTTTACGGGTTTCGTGTCACTCTAGGGTTTGGCCCTAAGCTGGAAGTACTATATATACCCTATTTCATACTTAGATAGGGCATAGTAGAATACTTTGAGCGGCTAATCCCTTTCAGATAGTTGACACTGATCTGGCAGCATTACTTTTGCGTTGAAAAATAAGTTGGATCACAAATTTGTTACCCCCCCCCAACTTGGTCCAATTATGTTCATGCTCGTCAACACAATCAAAAATTCAGTAAAAAGAGCGGATAAATACCATCCCCAGCAAATTAGATCCAAAATGTTCCCATCAAACTGTGAAAATAAATAAATAAAGCTAACGATCTCATTGCTATCACAAGATTCATCAAGTAAACTGAGAAAAACAATCCATTCGAAACGAAACAGGAACGGAAATTAGGCTCAGCCAATGAACACATATGGAAAGCAAAATTTGACGTAGAACGGCAAGATCGTTTGACAGGAAAAGGGCGGAAAACCGTACCGGTCTCCAGTATCATAGCTATGTAGGAGTTACGCCGCTTCTCGAAGGCCTTGAGACTGAAAAATCCGGCGAAGAGAAGAGGGATGCCCGCAGCGGCGCCTCCGGCGAGGGAGGCAGTACTTCCGCGGCGTACGTAGCCCAGCGCCCCGCCGGCGAGTACCAGCAGGCCATACGGGATCGTGAAGCAGAAGTCGTGCATCTCTGTTCTTCCCCTTCCTAGATCTCACGGCTCCATTAACGGAGATGGGAGAAAATAAAAGACGCTGGGACCTCGAGGCTGGAACTGCTGCTTCATCATTATTTTATATATTTTTATTTAGAGGAGGAAAGTGAGCCTGCCACGAACCAGTCGTATTTACTTTCCCTTCCTTTAAAGTTTATAATCGATAATAAATATTATTATTAATACTAATAATACGGAAGATTAGGGATACCCTCGTTTTCTATGCCGCGCTTCAGCATCATCTTTTCTTTTAACCTTATTAAATACGAGCATCTTCGCACGGGCTACGCCCGTGCTCGATGCTCTTGGGCGGCCTTCTGCCGCATCAAAGCGGGGTTATTGCGACTTTGCACGTGTTTTCGCAGATGCTCGGTGGCGTTCGGGCGTGTTTGAAACGGTAACTGTCTTAGAGCACTGATGAGGGGCTAAGCTGGTGTGAAGATGGTTATATTTAACAACTGTAGAAAGTTTCTGTAAGTCATGTATAAATAGCATGGGTACACAGATGAGTAGTTTAACAATGTTCATAGTATTATTAGGTTATGGTTCGTAAAACATACAACACATAGATGATTGCAGGAAATTCTATATATGGAAAATATACAACACACTGATTATTACAGGAGTTTTTATATGTCTGTAAACAACACAGAAAGTTCACTGTGACTGGTGATCCAAGTGCATGACAGTAGAAGCGCTGGTAATGAGTTCATGTAACTAAGGTACGTGAAAGCAGAAGTGCAAGTGTAGTTTGAAGATATCATAAGGGCAAGCAGTCTGTGATGACATATTTTCTTCAGTGGCCTTCCGAGACTCTGCATTGGAGGAAGATGTACAGTTAAATTAGCGATGAAAAAATGTTAAATGAGTTATTGTAGTACAATGTGTTATGTCATGAACATTATTTGCTATATTGTACCTTCTAATCATTGTGAACACGTAATTCCATTCTTCTTGTGCTGTTAGGCCTGGTGGGACAGGTGGTATGCGCAAGCGAAAACCTGGAATTTCAGTTCGAGGACCATCAGACCACCTCGCTGTCGTTGGCGGGCAAATCTCATCGTAGTAGTTATCATCAGAGTCAAGCGAACTGTTGTTGCTGATAGGGGTAGCTGCGAAGCAAATTAGGAAGTTTATTTTTCAAGGTTGTATGATAATACGTAAGTAGATATGTAGAGTATGAATGACGTATTTGGTGGACCTGTGGAGTGATTATTCTGTATTTCTACTTGTTGATATGATGAGCGCTCATCTGCCATCTGCATATTTGCAATATTCATAAAAAGATAATCGATGTATGACAAAATAGGGAGTATTTGATAACATATATGTGTTATTATCATAATATTGTGACAGTGTATAACGGAAGCGCATTATACAGAAAGGCATGGGAAATGCATGTTAAATTTTACAAATGCTCTATTTGTTATTAACAGTCGAGAAAAAATCTGA
The DNA here is from genome assembly GCA_039583875.1 of Platanthera guangdongensis. Taxonomy (NCBI): domain Eukaryota; kingdom Viridiplantae; phylum Streptophyta; class Magnoliopsida; order Asparagales; family Orchidaceae; genus Platanthera; species Platanthera guangdongensis. Next base: position 157,043,519 of record CM077160.1, on the reverse strand, counting down.
GTCGTTACAGTGGGTTTGTTAGAGATGAAATATAATATTTATCAGCGCTGATATATGTTGCATGGGAGCAATTTCATGGTAAAAGAATACATGTATAATTTAAGACATATTTCATAATATAATATATCAGTTTGTACAGAGATATGTAGGCAGATAACATTTGAATATTCATGAAATAATAAAGAACGCAGTAAGAGTATGAGTAAAGGTAGTACCGACAAATTTCATACGTAAACGTAGTGAAACAGGGGCATTGTACTCGATATAATTGTTTGTGAATTTGAGGTAATTTTTGCGATGTGTGTTTGATGCAGACGTTACAACGAACAATGTAAATTATTATATATAGCAGTATCTATATATAAAAAAGAACTATATTTATGCGTACGTAAATTAGAGAAAAACAAATTTTATGTTCATATATACAAATATATATATAGACGAATAAAAAGGAAGTATATACACAGTATACATATAATAATCGCTGTCATCCAGGGGACATATATGTATTTCGTATGTATAGCAGATTATTTGTGTACGCATATGTTTTGTATATTATTTATACTTTGCTATATTTGCTACGATATATAATCACGCTTTACACTCTCGTTTTACGCAGGAAAGTATTGTTAATATGTCTTCTATATACACTATTTTAATGCACGGAACTGTGTTCTGAGAGCATTCAAATATGAACATGGACTACAAAGGTATTCGTACATAATGTATATATGGTTTGTGATGATGAGCAGTAATAGGGTACAAAGTGTGGGTTTGTCGTACGGACGGGTTCGCCGTATTTGTAATCTATGTTGAAAGATTCAGATGATAGATATGTATATCGTGCCGGTGGATAGTCAGTACAGAATATAATATGTAACAATTTTTTACAGTACATGTAATAGATTTCTGAGGCTTATAGGAAATGGAGGAAGTGTGGGTATCTCACGAAGTTGTTGTTGAATAAGGAATTGAAATGATAAGTTCGAAAGTATTTCATTGAGTTTTGAATGTATAAGTTTCGTATAGGTGGTTTCCTTGTTGAAATGTACATGTAATCATATATCATATTATTAACGGAGATTGATATATGTATAAAGGAAGTAAGAAATGATATTTGTACTGTATGTCTTTGTGTATATGAGCTATTGTGCAACAATTGTATAAGTAGAAGGTACATAATACGTAATTATTTATAATTCATAGTTGGATTCATATGACGTGCATAGAAATAAAATGATTACAACGCTCTGATTAATTGTAAAGAAGATTTACCTTCGATTGTGTACAAAGAACAGAACACATAGAGTTGTTGTAACAGAAGTTGTTGTATGTAATTGTAGTTTAATACGTTCCATGAGACTGTGTAGTAAATAAAGTATATTAATTAACAACAATGGTTATATAATACAAAGCAGGAAAAACAGGTGGAGATGTGGGAAAAAAGTGTACCTGTACAATGACTTTGGCCAGTAGTTCCTTGAAAACAACATTTTTTGTATATGTACCTGACTGTTTTGCTATAGAATCATCCTTTACTAAAACTTTGGTACTTGTCGCATTGACTCCTCTTGATAAAGCCACATAAAGCTGACCATGAGTGAAAACAGGAGAAGGCAAGTACAGGCCAATATGCCTAATTGTTTGTCCTTGAGCTTTGTTTATCGTAATTGCAAAGCTTAAACGAATTGGAAACTGCTTTCGTGTTAACTCAAAAGGCATATTGAAATCTCCCGAATGTTTTAGTGGTATGCGGGGAAGGAACACTGACTTTCCTTTATGATGTCCACTGAGGATTTCGGCTTCAATCATATTTCTTGAGAAATGACGGCAAAGAAGACGTGAACCATTGCATAGGCCGATTCGTGGATTTAAATTGCGCAACAGCATTATGGGGGCGCCTATTTTCAAAGATAGTTTATGTGGTGGTAGAGTGCCTGGTGATATGCTAGTCAAAAATTCCTGTGGGTATAAATTCAATCTGTCATCATCAACTGAATCAAAAGAATAGTATGTCATTTCATGTTCATGTAGTAATTTAAGACACTTCTCATTTAACATAGAGACATCCTCATTTAATGGAGTGAGCAATGCTCTGTCTTCCCAGTAAGCAAAGTTTGTAGCTGCTGATGTAATATTAGAGAAAACACTGTTCGTCAATACAGTAAGCGAATGTTCTCCTTTCCATGGAATAATTATTGACATCAGAAGCTTAACCATATCAGTATCATATGTTTTCTCGTCACCATTTCCGATACGAAGCAGGAATTCTGAGAACTGCTGGTCATCAAGAGCACACATATTTTCAGATAATGAAAGTAAATGTACATTTGACCATAAAGGTGAGGTCACTATGCTGGAATTGATCGTTTGGAACTTAGTGCCATTCACAACAACTGGTGGAATTTGACGAAAATCTCCTCCCATAATGATAACTTTACCACCGAAAGGTTGTGTGCTGTTTAGAACATCTCGAAATGATCGATCAACAGCTTCAAATACATGTTTGTGTGACATTGGAGCCTCATCCCACAGAATAACAGAGCAATGTTGTATCAGTGAATGCATTTCAGAGTGTTTGCCGAATTTACAAAATGAACCAGCTTCAACCGGAATTGGAATTTTAAATCGTAAATGTGCTGTAGTGCCACCTGGAAGAAGAGTTGCAGCAATTCCTGATGATGCAGTTGCAAGCACAATATGACCATTATTACGTAAATGAGCAATTAAAACTTTATATAGGAAAGTTTTTCCACTGCCGCCAGGACCATCTATGAAGAAAATACCTCCATTACGACGGCTAACAGCTTCCATAACAGTATGGAAAGCATAACATTGATCAGGATTTAACAATGAGACAGAGTTTAAATCCGTATATGAGATGGGTATCGACAGTTCATCTTCAACTAAGGTCGATAGATTTTGAAGATTTTGGAACACTGAGGAAATTTGAGGAATATCAAATTGTGTAATACTTTTGCTATGTTGCTGGAGAGTAGAATCTATTTCATGAAGGAGTTTGTTCATGACATATATATCATTCATCAAACCACCGGAAACGTAATCTTCAGACATCGCAGTATGGTTATCATTCCATAATTGTCTAACTTCAGTTGGGTTGCAGTATAACAGAATTGTTGTGAATAAATTCCGTAATGACTGCGGTAGCTGAAATTCTCGTGCTTCATGCATACAGTTATGTAGGCTGTTGTCGTGTTCGAGCAGACCATAGTGTTCAGCAGCTTCTTTAAACGTCGAGTACGTAATGTTACTCACTGTCAGTAGATGTGCAAAGGACTTTGGAGCTCGAATATGATACAACAGAATTCGTAAATAAAATCTTTCACCTTCAGAAGGATGTACGGAGTACATTCGAGCAATAACTTTTTGACGTCGTCTTCGTTGAGTCCAAGTTTTTGATGTCTTATTCCAGGTGTAATGTTTTGGAAACTCTGTATACAGATACTTGTGTTGTTCTTGTTCCGTGGCGTAAACTTGGAAAAATTCAGTCAACATTGTGCGAGAATTTCTTTCATTTGCTAGAAGATTCTCAACTAAATCTGAGGTGCGAAAATGCACCTGATGCTTATTCGGCAAATGAAGTTGTAAACGAATAACTGATGGATATGTTTGGTACATTGAGAATTTGAATATCTTCCAAAATGCTTCTTGGGGGCATATCCATCGACCATTTACATATTGAGAAAGTTCATTATGATCTGATAAAGGCTGAACTTGAAATGCAACTGAATCAGGACCTTTATGGATATATTTATATAGATATTTGATACTTTTGATACTACTGCATATTTCTACATTAATATGACAATCATATTTAAGCAGAAGCCATGGGTTATATGGAACAATCCATCGATTGTCAATAGCAAAATCTTGGGCACGTCGGAGTATAAATGACCTGCCATTATTACGGCGCATGTATATTGGGTATGAGTCTAATCCTTGCGAAGTTGTCTCAGAAAAATTTTTTGGATAACCCTTTTTGCAAACACCATGTTTCATGCATGGTGCATGAGAATTTACAGGTGCACAGGGTCCATGAATCATATGACGGACAACTGCATTATATAATTCGGGTTCATGCTCAATATAAGGAATCTCTGCTCGAACAATCTTATCATAATCATCTGGAGTGTTCACTTTATCACGCGCATCAAATATAACCAGCATATGAACGTGAGGTAAACCTCTTTTCTGGAATTCTATTACGTGAACATGGCTAACTGTTCTGCCCAAAACATTTTTGTGGAAATATCGTGTTTTAATTTCTCATATTTAGCATGAAATATTCGAGATACTACATCTGGACGGTCTTGCGGTGTTTGTCCAGCATAGAGTGCATCAGTGATTTCTTGCCAAGAGGTGTTGCATGTCATTGTTAGGAATATATCGGGTCTACCGTAATGTTGAACAACGGCCATTGCGTCCTGGTAACGCTGGTACATGTCGCGAGGACTTCCAACAAAAGATGATGGCAATATAACGCGTTGACCAATATTTGCTGTTGTGCGAGCACATTGTGTAAATGTATCATATTAAAAAGAAGAACATGAGAAGCATAGCAGAGTCAAATAAAATGTGTACAAACCTGCACTATGTTCTCCGGCATTGAGACAGTCTTGTAAGCCGCTGTACAGTTCGGAGCGGATGGTTTTCTGGTTATTTTTTATCCAACGAAGTTTTTGAGTTTCAATTTTAATGTAGTTATCAACGACGTATTGCTGCAGTAGACGAATTGCTGCAGTAGACGACATCCATGTAAAGGTAATGATAAATGTGGCCGACGATCCTACAGTAGAAGCATTATGAGATAAAATATCATATGACCTGAAACATAATTTGTGGACATAATGATACGTATGTACATATAACCTGAAGTATGTACGAATAGTAATCACAACAGCTGACATGCAAATTATTCAAGCCTTTGTACTCAGCTAACCAACTGTATGTACCATATGGAAGGAGTAACGGATATTGAAGTTGGTCATAGTAACCAGCATATTCTTGAACATTAACCAGATGACCTTCAATTGTTTCAAGAATGATATGTCGTTCATTTGCCTCGAAGTAGTTTTCTGAACCAACAATTATAGCAGCTACTTGCGATGCAGATGGTAATGTATATTGTGGGCCGAGAGCAGGCGTGTCCTTTATCATAAGTCTGCATCTGTTTATATCCTCATGTTGAGAAATATGTCTGAACATTAATACGAAGGGATTATATGTATCCAAAATGTCTTTTAATTTCTCAAGCAATGCACGGTCAAGCTCGGTATTCTCTTGCAAACGATAATCTATTTCATGCTCAGTATCATATATATATAGTTGAATGTACCTAGGACGTGAGTTTGCAGCAGGCAAAAGAGAACCAATTCTGTGATATATTGATCCGTGAGCGCGAAATGTGTATACTGCATGTTGTTCAGAGGACAAAGAGGCATCTAGAAGCACGCCCAGAGAAGTGAAAGAGAAAACATGGTTATATGAGCGAATATATCTTCGGAAGTGACGGCTTTCAGCAGAGTTACTAATGAATAAACTATAGAGCTCTGGTGGAACAGGTATAGCTGGAATTTGAATCTTTCCATTGTTGCAACACATCGTTTGTGTTTCACCATCGAACAACTTAGCATTGCAATATCTACAGAAGTGAGGAAGTGCTAATTGTAGGTATACAATTTGGTTCTTTGTATTACAAATGCGTGCAACATTGTGGTTTCGAAGACGGCGAGGCAGCACAGGAGCAGTAACATCAGAGGAGATTTCATTTGTGTCATCATGCTGTGAATTCATCGACGGTGAATGTTCTGTAAGAGAAATATTATTGTCATATTATCAGATATATACAGTAGTACGAAAATGTACGTTTCACATATGTCGGTACCATAATAGTAGAAAATTTACCATGCGTATGCATATGATGAACAGAATTTTCGTTCAGTAGATAACGGGCATGGTGCTCTATGTTTACAGATGCTGGTGTTGGAGAAGGTAGATGCAACGTTTTTTCAGCGGTAATAGGTGTAGTAACATGCTCAGATGAGTGAGAGTGCACGACGAAGAGGTTGTCCGCAGCAGGGGGTGCACTGCATGGTTGAAGTGTCGATGATTGTCCAACTTGAGGGCATCGGTCAGCATAAAGCGATGAGTAACATGGTGTTGATGTCAATGAATATCTATGTACAACACCGTTATCTGTACTTGCAACTTTCAAATAAAAAATATGTTGATGTTACATAATGTAAATGTATTGATGAGCATATCATAGCGACTATATATAGAATGTAGTTTTTACCCCAACTCATGGTTGCATGTGAAGCATTGTTGGGGGAAGACGGGGGATGTGTCATTCTTTGATCAACCGATGGAGAATTGCAGTGGATCGTCGTTGGCTGCTGTGGCAAGATGGAACATTGACGGGGTAACTGATGGCGACGTCTTTGAGCAGCAGCACGTTTCATCGCGCGTTCGTGTGCTCTTTGTGTTTCTGTCATATGTGAACGTCTTTCCCTTTGGTAAGAACGATCGTGTGCTCGTTGAGACGCACGGGCTTCAGTTGACATCAGATATCTTCTTCTTTGTGAACGTTCTCGATTTGAAGCTCGTTCAGTAGCACGTTCTGAATCTGTCATATGCACATTCCGTAACGATGTGTCGGAGTAGTTATGCATTTGATCGAATTCACCTTCTTCAATGTGAAGTGAGAGAGAAGGATTATGAGCATGACGTTGAAGGTGGTCACCTGACATAGAGAGAGCTGCAGCAAAAACATCAGATGGAGCAGATGCATGTATGTCCACTATGGTGTTGTTCAATTACATATTTATAAATGTGTGCATGCAAATTATAGAAGTGTAATCATTAACAAACGGATGACAGTGTGACAAACATACACTGTACTATGATGAAGCGTCAATGTATATTTGCATTTAATACGGTAGGTCAACAATCAGGTGCGAAATATTTGCTTTAGTTCTAAAATGGTAAGTATTCACGGAGAATGTGTAAGATTTATGGCAGTCATTAAGTATGAGCAGTGGAGGAGGTGAAAGAGCAGGTGGTAGGCAGTAAATGAGAGGGTAAATGAGGAAACCGTGCAAGGTTGAAGTTGCTTTATGTGTGTGTGTACGTATTGAAGCAACATATTATTATAACCTATGAGGTTATATGTAGGAGATATGCGAATCGGGAGCGGAGATGGCTGTTGTGCCAACATGGAACATTGACGGGGTAATTGATGGCGGCGTCTTTTAGCAGTAGGAAGTTGCAGCGCGCGTTCATGTACGGTTTGTGTTTCTGTCATATGTGAACGTCGTTCCCTTTGGGTAGAACGATCATCGGGTCTTCCAAACGCACGGGCTTCAGTTGACATCAGATATCTTCTTCTCTGTGAACGTTCTTGATTGGAAGGTTGTTCAGCAGCACGTTATGAATCTAGCATATGCGCAGGCTGTAATGATGTGTCTGAGTAGTTATGCATTTCATGGAATTTACCTTCTTCAATGGGTAGGAGATGTGGGAAGCGGGAGCGGCACATGAAATTTGCGGTAGTGATTGTCACGTGACAAATATAGTAATGATGTAGGAGGGCAGTCGTCATTGTGATGATGATAAAAATTGATAACAGTGGTCGTGTTTGTACGCATCAACGAACATGACCTGAGACACGTAGCAATGAAAGTCGACACTCATAAAATGAAGCCTGTTTCGCGTACATCAGGAGTATAAATGAGACATTTTTTCGCAGGCATACAATTGAGGTTGAAATATTTGTCCGGTAGCACACGCACTTATTATAGAATGTGAGGGTAATGGGCACAGTTGATGCGTTTTCTGTTCCAAATGCTTACATGATGTACACGGCTTTCGAAGGTGTGTGTATTACACAGGAGATGTAAAAAAAAAGTTCGATATTTACATTAGTACAGTCCCATATACTATAAATAACAGAACATAATATCAACGCTGATGGAGATTATAGATAAAAGAGGTGAGGTATTTGCTTAAGGCTTCACATGGAAGAATTCCGGTCTAACATCAAATAGTGCCAGTTCACGAACAGAGATCTGTTGGCCGTCAATGATGTGGTTGGACATCTGTATCGCGGCGTTGCGCATAGTTGGCTCATCAGCAAAAATGATCTCACCCGTGCCAACTGAATGGCCCTTTGTGTCCATGTCAACCTTCAGTAGTAAAAATATGTAATACTATTGATTTATGGAAAAAACTGTAAGTATATAATGCATGGTCAAAATTGCATTTACGTACAGCGGCATAAAGGAATCCCGGGAGCAAGTCGAAGGCGGACTTTAACACCTTAGTAGTTGTACAAAGGTTAAGGTTCCCAATTAACAGCGAGAAGTAGTAGTAATCGCGCATCTCGGGTGGCACGTTGCCGGTATACTCGACTTCATTGGGCAGGAGCGCAGCATTTTTCTTTTGACGCATGGTTGACGAAGATTTTGAGGAGGACAGCTCCATTTTTTCTTTTGAAGTGGAATTGGGTAGGACCGAGGAAACACCTGCCTCCGAAGACTGTGCGTTTATAATGTATAATACATTTCAGTTTTCCGCAAGATATAGCACACAATCTTACGCACATGTGAGTATGGGGTTTTTTTAACTCATGAGAGTTGTGAAGTAGAAGATGAGGAAGTGCCCGTTGTAGTGTATTGTAATGGCATCGTTTAGTAGATCTGTTAATGTTTCTGTTGTGTAGTTCTTATGTATATATGTTAAAAGTTGTGTAGGACAACATTTCTATTTATGTATCATATAGCAATGAGTGGCTTATGTGAAAATCGAACAACAAAAGGAAGGGAAAAATTCAATAATCTCAAAGAGTGTGGAACGTAGACAAAGCGTTAAAAGGATTTAGTGGTAATTAGGATGTATATTTTATTTATGATATGTTAGCATGCGTGAAGAAAAAAAAGCGGGGGGAATGAAAATTTTGTGCTTTTCTCCGTGTTCTCCCTCCAATGATGTAGTTCTTAATAAAGTACTATATGTTCATGAAACACTCTCAGTTTTTCATATTTTTATTGAGCTTTGATAGTCTGTACAATATTAGCCACTACAAAGAATGAAAGTTTGTATAAAAAGTACTATATTTCTGACATATTTGGCGTGGTTGCAACGGTTACGAATGCATGAACGGGATCATAAATGCAGAAAGTTGTGGAGCAAAAGAAAGGAAGAATGACAATTAGTACGAAATAACAATAAATGTTCGTAATCAGAGGCACAACTTGTCATCCAAATAGTAGGGCCACGCCTTCGCGGAGACGTTTGTGGGTCACAGAAGCCGTTCGTCAGCGGAGGAGCAAGGCCTATTGTCCCGCCTTGTAGAAGCGTCTAGTGATCTCAAAGTGAAGAATAGTATCAGGATATACCTTACAAACCTAGAAGGCATGTACCATAATCATCTATACTACAGAAAGAAGTGGAATTTAGCAGTGTGGTAATCACGTAAGCAGCGACAAACATAAATGTAATTGCACGAAAATGATAATGAACGCATAGCACTACAAAAACTCCTGCATGTACAAAAACTCATGAGTAGAGTCGTGATGGCTTGGTGGAATGGTGGTAAACGCACCCTAAAAAAGAGCAGGCGTCGCTGGAGATAAACTGAGATACAAATCAATACAACCTTTTTATCTCATATATCTACCTTAAAACATGACAAATCTGATCGATTCCAGATTTTCCTCTCCTGAGGACACAGTGGTACCGTTTGGAGCCGTGGTGGCGCGCGTGAACTCATGATTTAAACTGATGTTCGGTAAGAGTTATCTAAAGAATATCATCCTTTTAACAAAAAATGAATGGAGTTCCTTAGGTAGACATTAACAATGACGTTATAAAACCCGCTTTTATGACGGCCAAACGGAGCGTAAATCCGTGCAAAGGCACGCACAGATTTAGATGGTGCATGTATGAGAGAGAAAAATAGGCGGTACAGGTAAGTACACGCACGCCGCAGAGTGTCCTATGCGCAAACAGAGAATTGAAAGCGTGTAATCATGTGGAAAATTTGAAGAGGTTTTGCTGTTTAGGAAGAGCTACACCGCTACTGGAAATCTGGTGTATGTATATATATATGTCAGTAACAAATGAACACCTCAAGACAGCTGTTGGATGTAGAAGTCCATGTGCACTCCGAGAAACGGTATTACTGTGTTTTTTCTTCTTAATCTTGTCGTGTTTTGTCGAGGATGTACCTCATTTGTATTTACGTTTTGTTGCTTTGGTGGGCAGGTTGCTGAAGTTCCAAATGTTAACTGGGAGGATATTGGTGGGCTTGATAATGTGAAGAGGGAGCTGGAAGAGGTATCATGGAGAAATACAGCACAGCAGTTATACCTAATTTTATGGATTTTTAGTTATTGACAACAGAATATTCGCATTAGTTGATGCTAACCTAACAGAATATAGTATACCGTAAAGGAATAATTTGGTGTGTGTGTTTAGGAATAATAAGTTTATATGAAAACACACAGTCTTTTTTATTTCATTTCAAAATTTAAAACATCGACAGTTATGGATGGAGTATGTTGTTAGTCATTGTCAAATGCTGTACTATAGTATTGATTAGTTTATCATGCCAATATATAGCACTTAATGTTTAAAGATGGAGGTACTTTAAAATTTAAACAGTATAGATTCTGGTTTTTGGGAAATTTAGTAAGTGTAGCACCTAATTCATATATAGTGAAAATTTGCTAGTGAATTGTGTAATATACAGAAATATATTCTTTAGTGTAGCCTCTACTGGTCAGTTTGTAGAATCATGTGGCGTATTCCATGAAAGTGCCAGTGTGTCTGTAAGAAAATCGTGGGAAGAATTCTTTGTATATTTGCCGGCCTTAATAGTAATTCATGGGGTTATTTTTATATGTTGCAGAATGCACAATATCCGATCGAACATCCCGAGGAAGTTGACATATTTGGAATGTCAACTTCAAAGGGAGTGATGTTCTACGGCCCTCCAGGCTGCGGCAAAACTGTAATGGCCAAGGCAATTGACAATGAATGGGAAGCTAACATCAGCAGTACATATTTTAATGATAGCAGATTATAATGAGGAAAGTAAGCAGTTATTCGTAGCGTTGAAGTAATATATGAACATACAAAAAACAGAGCATAGTAATGTATCGAAAAATTGCATTGAAAAATTGCAGTAAGTTGTACTGGCTCTGTGATAGCTCACAGAAGAAATTGGAAGAGGAGGAATTAAGCAGGAGCAGGACAGAAAATCTGTAGCAAAAAGCAGAGAAAAATTACCAATATGTGGTGGCGTGGTGCAGGAAGAGCAGGTGCGTCGGTGATGCGAAGGCAGGGGATTTTGAAATGTGAGGGAGAGCTGTTAAACTGCACCGTAGCCGGAACCGGGGAAGGCAGAAAGCAGAGGGTGATATAGCAAACCGAGAATCAATGTTCACAGTCGGGAAGAGCGTAAAGAGCAGGTGCGGTGCGGTACCTCCGGCGGACGTGGGGATGGACTGCGGAGGACTCACTGAAAGAAAGTGGGGATGGACTGCGGAGGCCACAAATATGCGGCAGAATCTTCTCGGAAATCCATTTGTGTTAGAGTGATGAAGCTCTACTACCGCGTGGGCAGCGGTGACACAGTGGGAATATTTCAAGGCATCATGCCGGGAGAAGAGTAAATATTTTGATAAGGCGTAACGACGCATGAGACTCAACAGACAGTGTTGCAATGATACGTTGTGTAACTTATAGAATTTTGTTTTATAACTTGTGATACTTTTGTCAGTTGTATTACCAATTTGTCAAATTTCTGTAGTAGCCTAGTAATATTTTCATGTAATACGGCATGGTTTAAATTATCAACATGTTAATCATCTGATACTACAAAGATGCATTTTCGATTTACAATTTCTCATTGTGTTCTGTTTGGGTGACTGTCAAAGTGTGCATAAAAAAGCTCGACATACAATTATAATTCGAAGCATTTAGAAATCCATTGCTACAATATAGAGTAATGTGATAGGTTGCTGTAATGAGTTGTAAGTGGAGTGGCCATGACATGCTATCCGAAGTAAGTGTATTTTCAATTGGGAAAATTTATGTAGTACACCTAGTACAATTTTCATGTACTACGACATGCTTTAAATTATGAAGCGTTGAAACATTTCGTACTCAGAAGATGCATTTTTATTCACCATTTGTAAGTGTCTGCTGGTTGGTAGGGTCTTAAAGTGTGCATAAAAATGTTGAGCAAACAGTTATAATTGGAAGCATTTACTGTACAGTCGAGAAGGACGGTATGACATGATGTCCCGCTCGTTATCTAAAATGAGGCATGTGCAATTCAAGTCAAATAGAAACACAATAATATTGTGTACGTACAAAACAGATCATGCAGGGAAAAAGAGCAGCAATATTGCAATATGCTCACTAATCATGCAAACAAACATAGTGATATTGTGAGCAGAAAGAAATGCGAACTATAACAGTGAAATATATCGGTTGTAATGAGCTGTAAGTGGAGTGGTCATGACATGATATACGAAGTAAGTGTATTACCAAATGGGAAAATTTCTGTAGTAGCCCTACTACAGTTTTCATGTACTACGGCATGGTTTAAATCATCAAGCGTTGAAACATTTCATACTCAAAAGATGATTTTTTGATTCACCGTTTCTAAGTGTCTTCTGGTTGGTAGGATCTCAAAGTGTGCATAAGAATGTTCACCAAACAGTTATAATTGGAAGCATTTACTGTACAGTCGATAAGCATGGTATGACATGGTCTCCCTCTCTTATCTAAAATGAGGCATGCGTATTTGAAGTCAAATAGCAGCAGAATAATAATCTTGTGTATATAGAAAACAAATCATGCAGGAGAAACAAAAGCAGCAATATTGCAATATGTTCAAAAATCATGCAAACAAACATAGTGATATGGTGAACAGAACAAAATGAGAAGTATAACAGTGGAGTATATTGACTATTTTGTCAGGTAATTGGAAGCGTGCAAGTGTTGAAGCAGGAAATAGAGAAGCGGAACATAGCAGTACCATATGTAAAACATACACATCCAGTTGAAACAGCATAAGGAGACACATCCACTTGAAGCAGCATAAGGACAGGGAAATTACCTCAGAAATAGAGAGCGGAGAAGAAGCAGGAAACGCAGAACAATCACGTAGATAGCAGCAATGAACTAACAATCGCAGAAAGGATCTACAGAGGGAACGAAGAACATATAGAAAATCAAATCACAGACAGGGCATAACCAAATGGAAGTGGAAGTATAAACACAGTAGAGGAAATGAAAATTGCTGTATGAGACAGAAGCGTAAGTACAAACCTGAAGAGGATTCACAGACCAAAATTGACGCCGATAAAGAGTGATGGATCTGTGCACGCAGGAAGATGAGATGCGGAAGCAAGTGCGAGATTGGGTCGTCGTGCAGCGGAGGGAGCGGAGCACCTGCGGGCGGTTGTGAGAAATAGGGCAGGTGAGAAAAAAAAAAGAAAGGCAAGTGTGAGAAATAGCAACTGTGGACGGGCGGTTCCGAGACGGGAGTGAAGACGGGCAGGCACAGCGGCGGGAGCGGTGGTACGGCAGATGCAGCAGCAGAGGAGATTTCGTGGGTGGGCGGAAGGTGGAGGAGTGGAATGCAGAGGAAACAGAGGTACGACGGGGAATATAAGCGGTAGAAGAGCGGTGGGAGGACGGCGCAAGGAAATCGCGACAGAAAGAAAAGAGGGGGAAAACCAAGCAGAAGCTTCATCCAGCGGCCGTACGTATGGGCGACAGCGGGGCGTGGTGGAAGGAATCGCGGCAGAAAGAAGCGAGCGACAGCGGGGCGCGCCGGCATAAGCGACGAACAGCAGAGCATGGGCACGTATCGGCGACAGCGGGGCGTGGCGGAATGAATCGCAGCAGAAAGAAGCGAGCGACAGCGCGGCGCGCCGCCATGAGCGAGGACCAGCAGAGCATAGTAGGGTAAAGCGACGGTGAATGCAGTGCGTGCAGAACGAAGCGGTTTGGGGAGAAAAGCAACTGCGAAGCAACTGCGACCGACAATTGCTGGCCATGGACGCGTGCACGCAGGAGGAGAGCAGCGCTGGGAGGGCAGGTCGGGGATTTCGCGTGACCGACGCCTCCTGCAACAAAATCCTTATTAATATAGATATTAAATTAATTATTGACGTGGACACGCGTTTTCATTTATTTGTTATTATTATGTTTTTTTCTATCGTTATATTTTATTTTATTTGTTTATTATACGCGAGCATCTTCGCATGGGCTACGCCCGTGCTCGATGTTCTCGGGCGACCTTCGCCTGCCAGCGCGCGCTCCGGCGCCGCGAGTGGCGGGTGCGACGTCGAGCGGGTGCATTGCGTCAAAACGGGCGACTATACAGCCGAAGGCCGCCCGGAGCATCAAGAGTGAGCGAAGCCCGTGTGTAAGCGGGTTTCGCCTGCCGGTTGCGGCAGAAGGCCATCCGAGAGCATCGGGTACGGGCGTACGAATATGCTCGTATATTATAATCTATTTTTCTAATATAAATATATTATATATAATTATATAATTATATGTATATAGTTTTAAGATTATTTTTGAAAAATATTGTTTTTATAGTTTTTTTACTATTAAACTATATATCTTTATTATATAATACAATATGCATATTTGAATCACACCATGAAACTCATCTGTACCGTCCGATCAAGCTCCATCAAACACGAGCCGTTGGATTCAAACCAACAGGTCTGTAAATATCCAAAAACCAATTCCAAACACTGTTCACGGGAGGAAATTTCTCGATAACTGCATTTCCACCTCCCGCACAAACTCACGCCTCACCCCCGCCGTCGCCGGCGGCCTGCCCCGCGCCACCGGCGGGTTCGCCGGCCTGCCGGGGGTTGTCCGGCGGCGAGCGGGCAGGGCCACCCCCGGCGGTGGCCCTGCCCGCTCGCCGCCGGACAACCCCCGGCGGGTTCGCCGGAGGCCGGCGAACCCGCCGGTGGACGCGGAGCAGGCCGCCCGCGGCTCCGCCTGCGGCCGCGGGCGAAGGCGGGGGATGCCCGTGCAGCGGGGGTTTTCTTTTTTGTTTCGATTTTTTATTTTTTTAATATTTAAATAATTTATATTATTAATAAATAATTAAATAATTATTTAAAAAATCATAAAATTGAAATTTTGAAATTTAAAATTTTAAAATTTTATGACGGGCGCGCGAAGCCCGCCGGGGGGCGGGCGAAGCCCGCCGGAATGCCAAGCGGGCGAAGCGCGTCGGAATGCCAAGCGGGCGAAGCCCGCCGGAATGCCAAGCGGGCGAAGCCCGCCGGAATGCAAGCGGGCGAAGCCCGCCGGAATGCCAAGCGGGCGAAGCCCGCTTGGCCGCGGGCAAAGCCCGCAGCGACGCATCGAGAATATATATATATATATTTATAATTTTGAATTGTTTTTGTAATTTTGAATTTGTTAAAATATATATATAGGAAAAACTGCAGGTTTCCGCGCGAGGCAGCCCGCCCGGAACGAGGAACGCGCCTGCAGTGGGGTGGCCGCCGGCTGCCGGCTGCCGTCTCGCCGGCCACCGGCCGCCCTGGGCTCGTCGGCGCGGCCGCCCCACCGTCAATTGCAGAATTACAGTGGGGAGGCTGGCGGCTGCGGGCTCCCCGGCCACCGGCCGCCCTGGGCTGGTCGGCGTGGACGCCGACGAGCCCAGGGCGGCCGAGGAGTCCGCAGCCGCCGACCTCCCCACTGTAAAAAAAATTTGCAACAACGGCGGCGCCGCCACGCCGACGAGTCCAGGGCGGCCGGGGGACGGTCAGACCGCAGCCGCCGGCAGCCCCGCCATTAAAAAATTTGCATTTGCAACTTTTTTTTTACAACAGGCAGCCGGCGACTGCCGGCTCGCGGGCCGCCGGCCGCCCGGGCCTCGCCGGCGTCCAGGCCGGCGAGCCCGTTGCGGCCGGCGGCCGGCGAGCCCGTTGCGGCCGGCGGCCGGCGAGCCCGCTGTAATAGAATATATATGGTCTGGGCACCTGTAGCCGTTGGATTAAATCCAACGGCTACAGGGCGCAGCGCGTATATATTCTATATACGCGCTGCGCGGATGCCCAGCACACCTATATATATATATATATATATATATATATATATATATATATATATATATATATATATATATATATATATATAGGTGTGCTTGGTGAAACATTCAAAAAAATCAATTATGCTCTCATTTTTATAATTTAATGACTTGACTTATATTATAATTTATTTCAAAAAAATTAAAATACAATGTACATTCAAGTAATTACACTATCAAAAAATTAGAAGTAATGATGAAAATCCATTTAAATTCAAAAAGGTTTTTAGTAGAGCTCCTACACCTACTATGCTAGGTTGTCATTAGGCATGTAAGCATTCTTTTCAAGGAATGTTGTCATTAGGCATATCAGTGGTATTTTCGAGATGATGATGTACAACCCCATATTCGCTGAGCCAGACAAGGAGGCACAATGGTCACATGAGGGTTAGCCGAAGTGGTCCCGCTCTAAGGAGGATCTCGCCCACAGAAGGCGGAAACGCTCTCGCCGGATGCTATAAAAGAGAAACCGTAGGCCGAGAGCGCCAAGCGCGGACTGCGCGGAAGCGCTCTCGTCCAAACCAAGCCTCAGTCCCGAAGAGTTCTCGCTTGCGCTGGGCGAGAACGTTCGCGCCACGCCCTGGGCCGAAAGGTCTCGACACCGGCTCTCGCCCAGTGGGGCCCAGGGTCTTTGGAAGAATGTCCTAATTGCCCTCAGGAGAAATTACTTCAATACCCTCAGAGAGACAGCGGGATTTGGCTATTGGCAGACCAACCAGGGGCTTTTCAGTAAATTCAGGACAGCAAAATGCTATAAATAGACTCATAAGGGCTCCTTAGAAAGCGAGCGATCATTGTCTCCCGAATTCCAGTGCTTTCTGAGGAGCTCCAAGCCCAGCTTTGGCTTTGGAGGGGAAGCTCTCAGAGATCTTCCGGGTGTGAGGTGGGACCTCCCTGCTGGGGCTTTTGGGTCAGTCTTAGGTCCTTAGAATCCAGTCAAGGGGTGAGACTTGAGAGAAGTAGGTTTTGGCTGCACCCCTTTTTCTTCGAACTTCAGTTGGGGTCATATTTGGCTTCAACAGTTCTGGTGCGGTGAGCGTGGACGGCAGCCGATTCAAGAAAGCCTTAAGTTTGGTCCCATGGCTGGGGGTGAAGGTGAAGGGTCAGGTTCTGGAGGATCCCCCACCCGGGGAGAGGAAGCAACAAAGAGGATGCTGGATGAGTTCAGGCGAGAGGTCTTGCAAACAATCAGTTTAGCCTTCTCGGCGAGAGGCGAGTGGGCCACACCTCAGGTCCCCATAGAAGAGGTCCCGCTCTTGGGCGAGAACGCCCCAGGCCAGCGCCCAGGAAAGGAGGTCCCGGGCGAGTCTGGCGAGAGAGATGTGGCGGCGCGGGAGCTCTTCCCTGGCCAGAGCCAGCACCACGGCAAGGAGGTGCTGACAGAGCCAGGCGAGAAGGAGGCGGCGGTGCGGGAACTCTTCCCAGGGCTCGGTCTCGCGGATCGGGCAAGCCAGCCGAGGCCGCAAGACGTGCCTTCTCGCCAGGCAGGAGGCGAGAGCCCATTTAGCGAGCTCATTATCTCGGCTCCGGTACCGGAGGGGTTCCGGGAGCCCGACATGTCCTATTACTCAGGGAAGGATGACCCGATGCAACACGTACAGTGGTTTGAAGACGTTGTGTCAATAAGGCAGATGACAGATGCCTTCAAGTGCCGGCTGTTCGCCATCACGTTGAAGGAGAAGGCTCGGGACTTGTTCCACCAGTTGCCAGCGAGATCGATCTACAGTTTTGAGGATCTGCGGAGAAGTTTCCTGTTGAGGTTCTCTACCTCGAAGAAGCGGAAGAAGGAAGCGGAGTGTCTGTTTGCGGTGAGGCAGAGGCCAGATGAAACGCTGGGTCACTATGTTGACCGGTTCCAGGAGGAGATCCTTTTGGTCCAGGAGGTCCCAGGGTACGCTCTGATGCTGGCCTTCACCCTGGGGCTGAGACCGGGATTCTTTAGCATGGAGTTGAAGAGGGTGCCCCCCCCTCTCCTTTGAGGAGCTTATGGAGAGGGCGGCAAAGGAGATTGATTTCGAGAGAGCAAACCCAGCATTCGCCAGGAAGTTGGCCAAGCTAGCAGAGGATGACGGGAAGGAACCAGCAGCGGGAAGACAGAAGGAGTCGAGAGAGCAGAGGGAGCTGAGGGAAGAAAGGAGAAGGGAGGAGCCCCGAAGGTTTGGGCAGCAGCAGGGTTGGGGGGCCCGGGAGCCAGTCAACCGATTGGGTTGGAGGCCCTAGGAGGGTCGCCCCCAAGGCCCAGGAGAAGGCTTTCAGGGGAGAGATAACCTGCGGGAGCCCCGGAGGTTCGATCGACCGACATGGAGGCAGGAGCCGAGGGATCGTCCCCCACCACCGCAGGAGGCCATGGAAGTAGGAAGGGGGAGAGGAGCAGCCAGGGGAGCTCGAGGAGGAAGAAGAGGAAGGGGAGACGGGAGAAGGGGCGGGGAGGCGTTGCTCTTTTGTGACTTCCACCAGGAGGAGGGTCACGTAACGACCACCTGCCCAGAGTTCTTAGAGCTGAGGGAGGCCAGAGGAGCAGGGAGGCAGGATCCACCGATGAGGATAGTGGAGGTGCAGCAGGGCGAAGCGGAGGACAGGTGCGAAGACCGGGTGGATGTAGGGACCCGGGGAGGAATCGGGGTGATTCATGGAGGAGTGGGGATTGAGGCAACCCGTATGGGGAGCCTTCAAACCATGTACCGGAGAGGGGTGGCCTCAACCTCCCAGGTTCCTCCACCAGAAGAAAAGATTACTTTCTCATCAGCGGACATGCCAGACTATGAAGATCCATTCTGCGACGCACTGGTGATCCAGACGGCGGTGGAGAACTATACCGTTTCAAGGATACTGGTAGATAACGGGAGCTCGGTTAATGTCATCTTCAAGAAAGCTTTTGATGAGATGAGGGTTGAAGGGAAGAGGGTCTTGGCATCGGATGGACCTCTGTTCGGGTTCTCCGGGGAGAGGAAGGAGGTAGAATGAGGAGTAGGGTTGCACGTAAGGTTGGGGGGCGTGTCGCGGAACTGCAGGTTCGTGATCGTGGACGCCCCGAGCAGCTATAACGCCATCTTTGGGCGTCCCCTCATCAGCGCTTTTCACTGCGTCCCCTCCTCGTTCCATCAGTGCCTCAAGTTCAACAATGGGGGGTGCAGGTCAGGGTCAGAGGAGACCCGAAGGTGGCAAGGAAATGTTACGTTACAGCAGTCAACACCATTTCGTGGATGGCGGAGGCGGAAGAGTTGGAAATAGAGATGGCGACCCTAGAGGAGGTTGTGGAGGAAGAGGAGATGGTCCTCGAGGAGGTAAGAAAGAAAGCTGGAGAGGAAGCCGGAGAGGAAGAGACAGAGAAGATCCGAGGGGATGTGCAGGTGGTACAGAGGAGCGATGGGCAGGAAAGCCCGGAAGGGGCAATGGAAGTAGAAGAGCAAGTGGCAGGAGAAGTCGAGGGAGAGGTCCCGGGGGGCATAGAGGCCGAGCAGCAGCAGCAGCAGCAGAGGGGGATAGAAGCGATGGAGATTGAGGAGGAGGAAAAAGGAGAGCTGGAGCTGGAGGAAGAGGCAAGGACCGGTTGGGAGCAGTCGCGGCTGGAGCCGGATGAAGAAGTGGTGGAGGTGGAGGTCTTCACCAGAGCAGGAAAAGAACAAAGGGTACGGGTCAGCGGGGGGTTGAGTCTCGAGGCCCGGGAGCAGGTGCGAGCTTGCATTCAAAGCAACGTTGACATCTTCGCTTGGAGCGCGGCGGACATGCCGGGCATCGACGCCGACGTAGCCTGCCACCGCCTGAACCTGGATCCCCGCGCCCGCCCCATCCGTCAGAAGATGAGAACCATCGCTACAAAGCTGGAGGAGCCCATTCGCGAGGAGGTCAAGAAGCTCCCGGAGGCGGGCTTCATCTCAGAGATCCAGTATCCAGGCTGGATCTCCAATGTGGTAATGGTGAAGAAAAGATGTGGTAAATGGAGGATGTGTGTTGACTTTTCTTTGTTGAATAAATCATGCCCCAAGGATTGCTATCCCCTGCCTCGGATCGACGCGCTGGTTGATTCAGCCGTCGGTTTTTCTGTCATGAGTTTTTTAGATGCTTTTTCAGGTTATCACCAGATCCGGATGCACCCTCCTGACCCCAAGGATGTTTCCTTCATCACGAGGGATGGATGCTTCAGTTACAAGATGATGCCCTTTGGGTTAAAGAACGCAGGGGCTACCTATCAGCGCATGATGGATCGGGTCTTCCGGGATCAGAGGGGGAGGAACTTGGAGGTCTACGTCGACGACCTAATGATCAAAAGCAAGAGCATAGTTTCACACCTGCAAGACCTCGAGGAAACTTTCGCCACCCTGAGAAGTTTTAAAATGATGCTGAATCCCTTAAAGTGTGTCTTCGGGGCCAGCCGCGGGAAGTTCCTCGGGCATCTTCTGACTCCGGCAGGGGTGGAGCCTAACCCGGACAAGGTCAAGGCCATCCTGGATCTGGAGTCACCACGTGACACCAAGGAGGTCCAGCGCTTGACAGACAAGCTGGCTGGGCTAAGCAGGTTCCTCTCCAGGGCAGGAGACAAGTGTTCTTCATTCTTTAAGGTGTTGCGGGGGAATCAAAGGTTCGAATGGACGGCCGAGTGCGAAGAGGCCTTCCAAGAGCTGAAAAGACAACTCTCTCAGGCTCCCCTCCTTCAGAACCCAAAAGATGGGGAGGACCTGACCTTGTACCTCGGAGTAGGGGCGGAGGCGGTGAGCTCCGTCCTAGTAAGGGAAGAAGGAAAGAAGCAACTTCCCATCTATTACGTCAGCCGGATATTGAGAAAAGCAGAGCTTCGCTACCCCATCCTGGAAAAGCTCGCTTATGCCTTGGTCATCTCGGCCAGAAAGCTCCGGCCGTACTTTCAAGCGCATTCGATTAGGGTGGTGACCGACCACCCTCTTCGCAAGATCTTCGAAGGAGTGGAGCACTCGGGGAGGCTGGCTAAGTGGTCCATTGAGCTAAGCGAGTTCGACATCTCCTTTGTACCAAGACTCTCCATCAAGGCACAGGCAGTGGCGGACTTTCTAGCAGACTACGTTGTTGAGGTTGAGGGGGAAGAGCAACAACCGCGAGAAGCATGGAAGTTGATGGTTGATGGGGCCTCAGGAAGGCACTCCCTAGGAGCGGGGGTGGTGTTGACAAGTCCCCAGGGGGTAACCATAGAGCAGGCAGTTATTTTACATTTCCCAGTGACCAACAACCAAGCAGAGTATGAGGCCGTGATCGCCGGCCTCCGTCTGGCAAAGGAGCTAGAGATTTAGGACGTGGAAGTCTTCACTGATTCAAAGGTAGTAGCATCGCAGATCCGGGGAGAATTTGAAGCTCGGGAGCCTACCCTCATCAAGTACCTCTCCAAGGTAAGGGCGATCATCGGAGGTTTCCGGTCATTCTCAATTCAACATATTCCAAGGGAAGAAAGTGTAGCCGCCGATTGACTAGCCAAGTTCGGACCTCGCGGGGGGGAACCTTGGCGGAGCTATTCCGACCGGCTATAGATGAAGGAGAATTGATGCTGGTGGATCGGCAACCCTCGTGGGTGGATCCATTTGTGACTTTCCTATCCACCGGTGAACTGCCTGAGGGGACCAAGGTCGGGAGAAGTTTTAAGCGTAAAGCGGCTCACTACTTGATGATGGAGGGAGGTCTGCATCGTAAGATGTTGTCAGGGCTCCTAGCCAGATGTGCGACCGAAGAAGAAATCCCGAAGATTTTAAGGGAGGTGCATTCGGGCGAGTGCGGCAGTCACTCTGGAGGAAGGACACTGGAGGCTAGGGTGGTCAGACAGGGGTACTTCTGGCCCACCCTAAGGAAGGATGCCATGGAGTTTGCAAGGAGGTGTCAAAAATGTCAGCTCTACGCCCCCCTTCAACTCTTGGAAGCTCAAAGACTCCGGAGTATCACGGCACCATGGCCATTTGCTATCTGGGGAATGGACTTAGTTGGGCCCTTTCCTCCGGCTAGTGGGCAGAGGAGGTTCCTTTTGGTCATGATTGATTATTTCTCGAAGTGGCTAGAGGTTAAAGCCTTAGCCAAGGTCACCTCGCAGGTTATAAGGAATTTCATCTGGGGGGAGATCATTTGTAGACATGGGTTGCCCCAAGCAATAGTGACCGATAACGGCCCCCAGTTTGCCAGCGAGGAGTTCATCAGCTTCTGCGCTCAACTGGGAATAGATCTCCGGTTTGCCTTCGTCCATCACCCTCGGAGTAACGGCCAAGTGGAAGCAGCAAACAAAATCATTGTGAACCTACTGAAGAAAAAGGTGGAGAACTTAAAAGGGAATTGGGTGGAGCAGCTCCCGTCGGTCTTATGGGCACTACGAACAACCCCGAACACGGCCACCGGTGAGACCCCCTTCAATCTCTCTCATGGGTGTGAGGCTATCCTACCAGTGGAGTTCGAGGTCCGGTCACCGCGAGTCATAACCGCGGGCGAAGGTGACGAGACTTGGAGGGTGGAGAATGAAGAGGGGCAGCGCCTCTCGTTAGATATGGTGGAGGAACTGCGAGACGTGGCGGCTATCAGGCAAGAAGAAATCAAGCGACGGATGGCCAAGCATTTTGATAAGCATGTCAGGGTCAAGCAGTTCGCAGAAGGGGATCTGGTGCTGAGAAAGGTCGACGCGGCGGGAAGATCGGCTCCCGTGGGTAAGCTCCACCCGAACTGGGAAGGTCCATACATTGTAAAGGAAGTCCTCGGAACAGGGGGATACTACCTCCAGGACGTGGAGGGAAGAGCCCTAAGCCACACTTGGAGTGGTGATGATCTAAAGCGCTTCTACCCCTGAGGGGGGAAGGATGTAACCATGTATCTCAAAAATAAACTTGTTATATTATACCGATTGATTCTCCTTTAACTAGTGTCGAATTTTTCATGGCATAACATAGTTGAATGTTTTGTGATACCCCGAGCTCGGCTCGGCCCCAGGTAGACCCGCTGCGCAGGCTCTCATCTAGCTGGCAGGTCCGAAGGCTCGCCTGTGGGGATAGGTTTGGTTGGTTTGAGATCTTCATCGGCACCCCGAGCTCGGCTCGGCCCCAGGTAGACCCGCTGCGCAGGCTCTCATCTAGCTGGCAGGTCCGAAGGCTCGCCTGTGGGGGATAGGTTTGGTTGGTTTGAGATCTTCATCGGCACCCCGAGCTCGGCTCGGCCCCAGGTAGACCCGCTGCGCAGGCTCTCATCTAGCTGGCAGGTCCGAAGGCTCGCCTGTGGGGGATAGGTTTGGTTGGTTTGAGATCTTCATCGGCACCCCGAGCTCGGCTCGGCCCCAGGTAGACCCGCTGCGCAGGCTCTCATCTAGCTGGCAGGTCCGAAGGCTCGCCTGTGGGGGATAGGTTTGGTTGGTTTGAGATCTTCATCGGCACCCCGAGCTCGGCTCGGCCCCAGGTAGACCCGCTGCGCAGGCTCTCATCTAGCTGGCAGGTCCGAAGGCTCGCCTGTGGGGGATAGGTTTGGTTGGTTTGAGATCTTCATCGGCACCCCGAGCTCGGCTCGGCCCCAGGTAGACCCGCTGCGCAGGCTCTCATCTAGCTGGCAGGTCCGAAGGCTCGCCTGTGGGGGATAGGTTTGGTTGGTTTGAGATCTTCATCGGCACCCCGAGCTCGGCTCGGCCCCAGGTAGACCCGCTGTGCAGGCTCTCATCTAGCTGGCAGGTCCGAAGGCTCGCCTGTGGGGGATAGGTTTGGTTGGTTTGAGATCTTCATCGGCACCCCGAGCTCGGCTCGGCCCCAGGTAGACCCGCTGCGCAGGCTCTCATCTAGCTGGCAGGTCCGAAGGCTCGCCTGTGGGGGATAGGTTTGGTTGGTTTGAGATCTTCATCGGCACCCCGAGCTCGGCTCGGCCCCAGGTAGACCCGCTGCGCAGGCTCTCATCTAGCTGGCAGGTCCGAAGGCTCGCCTGTGGGGGATAGGTTTGGTTGGTTTGAGATCTTCATCGGCACCCCGAGCTCGGCTCGGCCCCAGGTAGACCCGCTGTGCAGGCTCTCATCTAGCTGGCAGGTCCGAAGGCTCGCCTGTGGGGGATAGGTTTGGTTGGTTTGAGATCTTCATCGGCACCCCGAGCTCGGCTCGGCCCCAGGTAGACCCGCTGCGCAGGCTCTCATCTAGCTGGCAGGTCCGAAGGCTCGCTTGTGGGGGATAGGTTTGGTTGGTTTGAGACCTTCATCGGCACCCCGAGCTCGGCTCGGCCCCAGGTAGACCCGCTGCGCAGGCTCTCATCTAGCTGGCAGGTCCGGAGGCTCGCCTGTGGGAGATAGGTTAGGTCTGGTTGGCTTGGTTAATGCAAGACAGGAAGCACGTTGGGAATACCAAATGAAAAGTGAAAAAGAGGAGATAGATCTCGGCAGAGATAGATCTCGGCAGAGATAGATCTCGGCAGGGATAGATCTCGGCAGGAGAGTCCCCGTCAAAGGGATCTCGAGGTGGGGAGGCTTTCGCCAAAAAGGTTTCTCTCAGGGTTCTCGAGCAATCAGGCGAGATCGTTATGCGATGGGCCAGTGGGGACTCGCGCAGTCTAGAGGGGACGGTCCCGTCCTAAGGATTCGAGAGTCGCGCTTCCGGCTGGCCGGTTACCGCGGGTTCTTGCTGATTCATCGCTAAGGATTTCCTAAGAAGGCCAAGGGCCTTGGCGGAAGCATACGCCGAAAGCGTTCAACCACGACAATTACATCAAACACATTCGCAAATAACAAGATGAAATGTTCACAAGAAAAACATTTGCATTAATAATACTGTATGGGTACAAAATGATAGCGTCTCGCGCTTTACAGAGAGGTGAAGAACAAAAGCGAGAAGGGGACCCTCAAGGGGACAAACTGTACCCCTCGGAAGTCTCGCTGGAGCTCCCGCTGGAGCTTCCGCCGGAGCTCCCCCCGGAGGTCTCGCCACCCGCGGCGGGGGACTTTGAGACATCCGAGGGAGGGGTATCGGGGGCGCCCAGGGGCTTTGGAATGGGCTCGAAGAGCCATGGGACAAGTTGTTGAGCGGTGATGTCTTTGCCCCTCCCGTCCCAGCAGTTGATGTCGCGCAGCGTCTCCAGCGTCAACTTTACGGTGGCTTGCGCGTTCCCCTGGAGCAGCTTGTCGATGTCATAAGCCGAGTAGTACTGGCTCTTCAATCTCTCGTCCAGCGGAGGGGCTGCACTCGCCTCGAGGCGCGCGATCTGCTCCCGCAGGAGAACGTTGTCATATCGGGCCTGAGACAGCTCCTCGCAAAGTGCGGCTTTAGCGGAATCCTGAACAGCGGAAGGTTAGCAAAAGAGAAGGGTTAGGAAGGCGAGAACAAGTGATTGTGGAAGGTCTCGCTTACCCCTTCCGCTTGGCGCGAGGATGACAGTTGCTGGGTCTCGGCCAGCTCCTTGGCCAGAGAGGCCGCCTGGGCCACCGCATCGTCCCTCGCCTTGAACATGTCTTGGAAGTTGCGGTCTATCGTAATACTCCACCGGGCGCACATGTGCGCAAGCTCCAGCCCACGCATTAAAGCGCGAGTGGAGTCGTATGCCAACAGCCGGGTCGACATCCTGTCGTAGACGCTAGCGTCCTCCCAGCTGTAGAGGCCATAGCCTAAGGCGAAAGCTTCGCCGGTGACCTCGTCTCGCTCCGCCCAGCTCGGCAAAAGGGACGAGATCGTGACCTTGTTGGCGTCAGGGTCCCATTGCAGCAGTGGCTTGTTCTCCGCGTCCAGACACCTCACGCCGAGACCAAAGTTGCGATGACCCCGCGGCACCTCGTCAGACAGGGGTTGGCCGGAGGTCCCGGCGGCGGCACCCTCGCTCTCGGCAGCTCCAGGGGTCCGAGGGTTCTCGGCAGGAGTCCCGGGGCCACCCCTGGTGGCCGCAATCCTGCTTACTGCCTCCAGGACCTCCTCGAAGGAGCGGCCGGCGGGGAGTGGTTGGACGGGCGGTACAACAACAGCCTTGCCCTTCTCGGTATCCGTGGTCTTGGGCCTCTTGATTGGCTGAGGTGCGGAAGTACCCGGCTTTCGCTTCACAACACCGCTTGAGGGGGGGAGGCCCGGCTCTTTTCGGCAGGCCTGCGCGGCGGCTTTCGCAAGAGCCAGCGGGTCCTTAGGAGGTTGGCTCTCTCTGGCGCGAGCCTCGTCGAAAGGCTGGCGGAGAGGGATCTCGCGCTCTCCTGAGAAAACAATAGCGATAAATTCCAACCTTGGAAAAAGCAAGAAGAAGGCAAATACAGACGAGATCTTACCTTCTCCAGGAAGTACAGGAGGAAGAGAATCGACGTCTCGCCGGAGGTAGAGGACGTCGAAATCCTTGGTTCCGAAGAACTCAAGGAGGGCGCTCTCGCGGGAGCCCAAGGACGGAGGCTTGTAGGCGGCATCCTCGTATTGGATGGGGGCGAGGGGTACGTTCCCGAAGTCGCCGGAAACGTAGATGAACCTCTCGCCCCAGTGGTGGTGCTTGTTGGCGAGACCGATCGTTTTCAGCAGTTGCCCAGAGAAGAACACCACGCCTCCCTTCGCGCGGAAAGTAAATAACTTGCGGAAAATCGGCAAGCTAAACTCAATCCTCTCCGACCGCATATAGCATATGAAGGCCATGAGGATCGCTACGGAGTTAGGGTTCAGCTGCGCGGGAACCACCCCGTAGTACCGGAGAGCCTGCCGCATCTCAGGCCACAGCGGAAGGCGGAAGCCCACCTCGAAGTGTTCGATAGGGATGGCGAGCTCCCCCTCCCCTGCGGTGTTGACTTTGTCATGACTGCCCGGGGGCCGCGCAATGAAGCCGGCGGGAACGTGTTGAGTCTTGATCAGATTAAACTCGTCCAGAGTGAGAGTGCAGGAAGGGAAGAGATGCTTTTGGAAGGCTTCCGCGCAATTGGATCGTCCTTCACCACCGCCCGGCATCGCAATAGGGTTTGAAGGCGAGATCCACGAAGAGAAGGCGAGAGCAAGAGCGGGGCGAGAACGAAAGTGGAAGACGGAGACGGGCGAGAGCTCTGCGAAGGCCGCGAGAACAACAACAAAGGAGAGAGAGACTGGAATCAGAGAAATGAATGTGGTAGGTGAGCCTCCTATTTATAGAAAATCGTGGTAATGATGGCTGTTTTCAGAAAGGCGGCAGGGGTACAGCCGGCGCGTCCTAGGTCAGCGGCGCTTCGTTTTTCCCGCCCGAATCTGACAGCGACCGATTCACTAAGCAACTGGCGCAAACGTGGCGAAAAGTCAGGCGGCCGGTAAGGTAGGCGGAAGCAAGGTGGCTCTCTCCACCCCAAAGACCTGGGAAGATAACTCATACACATACAAAAATATTAAAGACAGAGCTATTGCTCTCGCCGAGCGGGAACGCGATAAAATAATAAGCGAATAAAGTGCGGGAACATTAATTACAACTCCAAACGAGTAAGTAAGGGTACATAAGAGAAGGGAAGGCCTGGGGAAGAGGAGGGGAGGTCTCGCGCTTCAGTACGGCTCCCAACGCCATTTCCCTTGCTCCCAATGCCATTTGCCTCGGTCCCGCAGCTTGGTCCGGGGGGCGCCTGTGGGTTGAAGTAGGATGACAGAACGCTGCATCCCAGGTCAACCCGGCGAGATAGATCCCGGATTCTCTCGATGCATCTCTCAGGTGAGGACCCGACGGTACCTCCCCCGGGCCGATTCATCTCACCTATAAGGTAGTCTCGCTCCAGGGACTCCGGCCTCTTCTCCACTGACTGGCGGAACTCTCGGGCCGCAAGGTCGCGGACCCGTTCTCGCCGGATGAGTTTCGACAGAATGGCGGCGACCTTCTTCCCTCGTCTTTTCGCGCTCCCGGCACCGGTCAGGATCTCCTCCATCTCGTCAGACGAAGGGAAGGGAGAGCTCTCGCCATCTTCTCCCTCTCTTTCTTCTTCTTCTTCTTCTTCTTCTTCCTCTACCTCAGCGCCCGGCCGCGAGTCCATGTCCCCTGTCGAAAGAATCCCCATTTTAGCGGAAGCTGAAGGATAGCAGCGATAAAATTGTCGTATACCTTCAGAGTGACGAGGCCCCCTGGTCGACGGCAGGCGAGAAGGCCCAGCCCCCCCCCCCCCTCTGCTCCAAAGAGGAGGTGGATTGGCTTTCCTTTGCCGGGGGGGGGGGGGGGGTAAACTTTGCGGATGGTGATCCCGGCCTGATCGAGAGCGGGGGAGCGGGTCTCCTCAGCCGCTGGAGGGCTAGCGTCTAGCGGTGGCACAGGGATCTCGGCATTTTTTCCTCTCGCCGGTAGGGAGGAATCAACCGCATGGGCAGACTGATTCGCAGTTCTCGCCCCACCATCCCGGGTGGCGAGATCTGGAGGTGCGGAAACTGACGCTGCGAGGAATCAGGTCAGCATTTAAAAATACCAGGCGAAGACAAGAAGGGAACCTTTACCAGCGGTGTTCGGGTCTGGTGGAGGAGGCGCCTCGGGAACCTGTGGTTGATCATCGTGATGGCTAGAGGGTGGATCCAAAAGTTCTCGCAGGGACGCGACAGCGTCAGGAACCGTCTCCTGCGAGAGGTATCAAGTTAAACAATTGAGCAGCTGGTTGTTAATTGGTATATCAAGCTTACCTTCCGCGGAGAGGTGCCGTCCGCGCAACTAGGGGTCGGGGTGGGCGGGCTCCTGTTCTCGCGGGATAGGTCCCGCTGAACCACCTTCGCCTTCTTCTTCTTCTTCTTCTTAGGCAGAGAAGGCTCAGCAACTGACGACTGTCTCGCTAGCCATGGGGCGACCAGGGCACAGTTAGCCCTAGCTCGCGCCTGCGCCGCGTTAATGCGGTCCTGAAGATCCTGCGGAAGCGGTTTGTCGGCACGCTTGGAAGGCATAGCGGGGGAGGGCGAGAGCTCAGGGGGAGAATGACGACTCAAGGGAAGTGTTATGACCGTCTATCGACACTCATATTTATAGGCGCCGTACGGCCCACCGAAAGATTCCCTGACGTTGACACGTGCTCAGCGAATATTTTGGGTTGAACATGTCTTTTCGAGCGCGGCGCTAGCTCAAAAAGAGCGGGGATTGTGTACAACCCCATATTCGCTGAGCCAGACAAGGAGGCACAATGGTCACAGGAGGGTTAGCCGAAGTGGTCCCGCCCTAAGGAGGATCTCGCCCACAGAAGGCGGAAACGCTCTCGCCGGATGCTATAAAAGAGAAACCGTAGGCCGAGAGCGCCAAGCGCGGACTGCGCGGAAGCGCTCTCGTCCAAACCAAGCCTCAGTCCCGAAGAGTTCTCGCTTGCGCTGGGCGAGAACGTTCGCGCCACGCCCTGTGCCGAAAGGTCTCGACACCGGCTCTCGCCGAGTGGGGCCCAGGGTCTTTGGAAGAATGTCCTAATTGCCCTCAGGAGAAATTACTTCAATACCCTCAGAGAGACAACGGGATTTGGCTATTGACAGACCAACCAGGGGCTTTTCAGTAAATTCAGGACAGCAAAATGCTATAAATAGACCCATAAGGGCTCCTTAGAAAGCGAGCGATCATTGTCTCCCGAATTCCAGTGCTTTTTGAGGAGCTCCAAGCCCAGCTTTGGCTTTGGAGGGGAAGCTCTCAGAGATCTTCCGGGTGTGAGGTGAGACCTCCCTGCTGGGCCTTTTGGGTCAGTCTTAGGTCTTTAGAATCCAGTCAAGGGGTGAGACTTGAGAGAAGTAGGTTTTGGCTGCACCCCTTTTTCTTCGAACTTCAGTTGGGGTCATATTTGGCTTCAACAGATGACATTAAATCAATCAACTTTATTAAAGTCAAAATTAATATTTTTAGGTCAAAACGTATATTGTTTTACAAAATAAAAATTATAATATTTATGTATATTTTTTACGTCATTTTGAGTACTCATATGTATATGTTGCGGGCGAAACCCGCCTTGATGGGGCGGGCGAAATCCGTCGTCGTCAGTCGAGTTTCGCCCCCATCCATTTCCTGGATGCGGCCGAAGGCCGCCCGAGAGCATCGAGCCGGAGCGGGTGAATTCCGTCGTCGCCGACCGTGTACTGCCGCGTCTGGCCGTAGGGGAGGAGCCCCGTGTCGGGCACTCATATATATTATTATAAGATATTTGTTTATGTTGGAGGCAGGATATAATAGGAATTGTTGGGGATGAACCACATTTTATAGGTAATGGGTGTGCACATAGACACGCTGTCATGATCTCCACCCAAAAGGAGTGGGATCATGGAATTGATTGCACGTGCGAACACCGCGCCTGATCCCCCCCTCCCCACCAACGTCGATCAAATTACGTGCATCGAAGGAATCGCTGCGGGAGTCGCTTCGCCGGCCACCGGCCGCCCAACCCGGTCGCCGCCTTGCGGCCCTAGGGCTGCCCAACCTTCCGCCGCCTCGCGGCCAAGGGGAGGTCGGCTCACCCGCCCCTCCTTGGTCGCAGCCTCGCGGCCAAGGGGCGGCCGAGCCGGCCGCCCCTCCTTGGCTGTCGCGCCTTGGCCGCTGGCAGCAATCTTCCCCTCGTCGGCGAACTCGACGGCAAGTTCGTCGACCGCTCGTGGAAGCTCGCTCCCGCTGTCCGATCAATGGGGAGCGTCCTCGGCCGTCCGATTCACGCGTAACCACCCACTAATGGAGGGTTAATTAATATTTTACTATTTATTTATGACGGTCTTCAAATATCGTGATACGCACATTTAAACTATAGTAAAAACATTTATGAAGGTGGTTACGGTGTGCGGATAGCCGCGTAACCTCCGTAACCACCTCTCAGATCCTATAAAATGAGGCACATGCCTCCTCATTTCTCATCTTTCTCTTTGGAGTCTTCTTTCTCAGGTCGAAGCTCTGTCGATTTCCTCCTACGAGCCACCTTCGAGCCACACCCGAGACACAAGCGGGTCAAGTCGCAACCATCCAGCAAAGGCAAATCGTCCAAGTTCCAAGCGGCTGCAGCAACTACAAGACCACGTGTTCCACCTCTCATTCAGAATCAGTAAGTCGTTATTCGAAGACCAACAGCGCTAAGCGCAATTTATAACAACTCCCGGCGCGACAGTTTGTCATCTGCCACGTGCAAAGTGTTCTCTAACCCTACAATTATAACGAGAGAGGTTTGTCACCCTCGACTTCGCCAGCCAGCTGTAACCTCCAGGAAATAGTGGATTTTGTCCGGCACAGATCTGGTCACGTGTTTTTTACTCAGTTGAAGGGTTTTTTCACGTTAAAACTGTTTGTGTACAATCAACCTACTCTTTTGGCTGCATGTACGCTCGACCGTCCTGAGAGTTAAGACGGTCCAAGAATTCAAGTCCGACTGAGACGTCGAATTGGTCCGCAACAGGAATAAAATTATTTGAATTCTAAAATAACTCAATTCAAATTCAAAAAATAAGAATTTTAATGAAATATTCAAAATTTAAATATTGAATTATTACCAAACTATATTATTTATAAAATTTCACAATTAGAGGCAATAATTAATACCGTGGACTGAAAAAATAATAATTATTACAACTCTCGTTCAATTCAGTTCTCTATAAAATGAGCACTCACACGAAAAGTAATATAAGACATCCTTCTTGTCTTGTGAATGGGGAAAGTCTGGAACTGGATGGTGGTGGCGGTGACACGTGAATGAGTAGGGGCAGAGGAGTATGGCCGAGAAGCGGAGTTGTGGTGGTAAATATGTCACAAAGGTTGGGGAGTTGCGATGTAGGTTACAATAAAAAACAAGAATATTTAAGCTTTTATCTCATTATAGTGCATTGTAGGTTACATTTTTTTGACGGCGAAAATCCAGAAAAATGTGAAAAATCACATGGTCGGATTTGTGCCGATCAAATCCTCACTAGATCTGAGTGTTATTACATGGTTTTTTCAAGAACTCGAGGGCAATAAACTGCCTCTCGTTACAATTATTGGGGAGAGAGGGAAGAGTCCGCAGGGCGACAGACCACCGTTTGCAGAGCTAACAATTTCTTCGTGTGTTGTTGGCAGCTATACACTCGTTGTATTATGGAATCCTCTGATAGTTCTTGGAGGCGGGAGCAGCTTGTCGCACTTGTTCTGATGTATGGGGCTTGGAAGCTCGTGTGACGCGCTGGACACGTTCTATCATCTGTAGATTGTCACTTGTTGTACTTAGATGAGACGAGAATTGCTGACGCTTGGTGGGCTCGTTGCTGAGCTGAAGGCGTTGAATACTTGCAGCGGTTTTGAGAGCAGAACACGCGGTGATGCGCTTGGAGCGTACTTTGTGGCAGAGCGCGAGAAGAGCGGGTTGATGGAGTGCGCGTGGGGAGCTTGCTGGACGAGAGCGTGCGGAGCGCTTGTTGGCGGAGAGCGCGCAGGGCGCTTGCCGGAGGAGAATGTGCGGGGCGCTTGTTGGCGGAGAGTGCGTGGAGCGCTTGTTGGTAGAGAGCGCGTGAGGCGCTTGTTGGAGGAGAGCGCGCGGAGCGCGGAGAGAAGAGGTCTGCGCATGGAAGCGACGAGCACGAGAGTGCATAAGGAGGCAGAGCGTGCGAGTGCGTGCTGGGAGGTGGAGCACACAGGGGCACGTAAGGAAGAGACGCGCTCGAGAGCACACAAGGAGGCGAAGCATGCAGAAGCGCGAAAGGAAGGGGGCGCGTGAGCGCGCAAGGAGGTGACGCACACGGGAGCGCACAAGGAATGGATGCGCACGAGAGAGCGTAAGAAGGTGGCGCTCTTGAAGGCACGCAAGGAAGGGAGAAAATTCATAGGAGGGGGAGAGATAAAATTTGTAGGAGGATTTCCCGGGCGAATAAGATGAAAATCTTTGAAGGAGACGTCGAACACGAATGAGAACTTCAAGTAGCGCTTGAAGATCTTCGAATAGGGAGAAGGAAATGAAGGAGATGAAGGAGGAAGGAGAGAGAAGATATGTATGAGGATTTTCTTGTTCATGAGAGAATGAGAATTAAAGTTGGATCTGAGGTCCTATTTATAATCTCCATGGGTGGTTATGAGATCACGCGGTTATCCGCAGCCTATAATCACCATGATTGATATTAATAGGCCGCTTTTGATATAATTATTTTTAAGGGACTATGGTTTAATATGCATTAATTTTATTAAATACATACCACCTTATTTATGGCGCATGACCACCCTTTCTAATTTGAATAATAAATTCAAATCGTCTTATCAACAAAAGTGATTGTGGCGAGTGACCAAGCTCCGGGTGTTCCAAGATTTCGAGAAACCGTCGAGCGCCTCAACCCTCGGGTAATTTGGGGCACGCTCGGAAGATAAAAGTACGAGTAGTGAGTTGCAAAATTAACTTCGACAAATAATAAGGGTGTAAATCATAATAAGACTCTAATCCGATTAAGCCGTGATTAAAAAGGCGCAACCAAATTATTATTATATCTTAATATTTGGTGTAACTTAAACAATATTTATTAAAAACAGAAATAGAACTGAATACACCTCCTGAAAACTGAGAGGAAACTGAATACACATCTTGAGAACTGAGAGGAAACTGAATACACCTCCTAAGAACGGAAAAGAAATTGTGAATGTCTCGTGAGAACGGAGATGCAACTGAAGCATCCTAGATGAAGTAATTGGACTACTAATTATTTTCTCTATGATTATTCCAATCTTGCACTGGTCAGTTTCTTTATTTATTTCAATTCAGTACTTTCAATTCAGTTTTACTCCAGTCCCGTACTAGTCAAGTTTAATTCAGTACTTTCAATTCAATTCTACTCCAGTCCCGTACTAGTCGAGTTCAATTCAGTATTTTCCAAGCTTTTAAAAACCGGACCGGACCGGCCGGTCGGACCGGTCAGACCGCCGACCGGGCACCTATCCGGTCCGGTCCATGTTCAAGAACCGGATTACACATGAACTGCCCGATAACCGGGGAACCGGGCGGGTCAACCGGAAACCCGGGAACCGTGGCCGGTTCCCCGAAACCGTGCGGGTAAAAATCCGAACTTAATCTAGGTAAAAATCCTAATTTAAATGGAAGCTATCGTGATTTGAACCCACAACCTATTAATATAATCTAAATGTCTCATGCACTAGGTCAAATTGACTTTGTTGAAAACACAAGAACTATATTATATATATAATATATCTATTCATATTTATTAGTAAAATACATCTAACATTTTAATTAAAAACTATTATTCATTTTTTATTAATATAATATCCTTAATTATTTTTATTAACTTATATAAGTGTTAAATATATATATTATATTTAATTTTGATTTCAATTATTTTTTAATATTTATATTTATAAAACAACAACAACACTCAAGCTTTTATCCCATTATAATGGGATCGGCTATACGGTGCTAATGAATATATTGTTTTATTTATATCAGAATATAATGATGATAAATAACAATATATATGCAAATATTTATTATAATATTATTATTTTTATTTTCTAATATATAAGGGTGAATAACCCTTTGGTGCAAGGGCAAAATTGGAAAGATCAATGTTGCACCAAAGGGTGTTTTTCGTTATAGAATAGTGTGTGCGCGCGCGCGCGTGCGTGTGTCTATATATATATATATATATATATATATATATATATATATATATATATATATATATATATATATATATATATATATATATATATATATATATATATATATATAACGGACAAACGGTTCGACCCCGGTCGGACCTTGAACCTTTGAACTCTCCGGTTCGATCTCCGGTCCGGTTCTCAAAAACTTGGTATTTTCAATTCAGTTCTACTCTAGTCTCATACTGGTCGAGTTCAGTTCAGTACTTTCATTTCAATTCTACTCCTGTCCCGTACTGGTCGAGTTCAATTCATTACTTTCAATTCAGTTCTACTCCAGTCCCGTACTGGTCGAGTTCAATTCAGTACTTTCAATTCAGTTCTACTCAGTCCCGTACTGGTCCAGTTCAATTCAGTGCTTTCGTTTCAGTACTACTCCAGTCTCATACTGGTCACATTACATTCATCACTTAAATTATGCAGCATTTGTTATCAATAGTTTTTAATTACCGCATTTACATTACTGCGATTTGTTATTATAAGCACGGGTCCTACTCTGACTAGCAGTTGTCTGTTTAGATTGAGCCTTAGTTGGGGATAATCGGAGTTGAGCTGTTCCTCCGGGTTTAGCCTCAAATAAGTGCTCACATGCTTCTTGTCAAAAATTGAGCTGAGTGTTGCCGCCCAAAGTTTGAATTATAACAGGGCATGCCGTCGTAGATCCGGTAGGTGTTAGTAATATCGATTGAATGATTGCTTATAATTTTATTGCGGTGAAACAGTGGCGGGTCAGTTCCTTCCGCAGACTGTTCGTACCTGTGTGGAAAGGTCGACGACTCAATGCGATAGGGAGATGGGTACTACGGGTGTCCGACCGTTATATTTTCCCCGTCAGGTTTTTGCTCCGCTAGTTAGATAAAAATATCGAATCACCGGATGTTGCTCACATCCAGGAGTACACAGAGATGAACGTTGGGGTTTGGGGATGTGCGGTACGACCACCCCTAGAAGTGGCATGATCAGCCACTGTCACCGACGGCCACATCGGTGAGGCCCGCAGGGATTGCTACCTTGCTGGAACAGAAGCGGTCCATACTATGTCGACATAGTGTTGTGTGCACGGCTGTGAATGAATACGATGTGTGCACGGCTGTGAATGTCTGCGGTGGGTGCGCGGCTGTGAATGCATGCGATAGGGTACATGTTGAGAATACCTGATGTGTTATTATGCTAGCAGAGCTTTAATTAATAACTGATATGCATTACTGCTTTTTCAGTTATACTATGTTGCGCTCATTTATAATTGCTCCTAGTCTATATATATGAAGTATTGTACTAACTCTCCCTTGATTCGGCTATCTACTTTCATTGGGTGGTTGTGTACTCGTCCCTAGAATACAGATCCAGGGAGGAGATTTGTTTCAGCTTAGCTCTGTGACTAACGGTTATTCAAATAACCATTCACAGAAAATGGAGCACCGTAGTGACCAGCTGCCGCAAGAGATTGCGCCAACAGATAGAACTACTCGAGCAGAAGCACCCTTGTCGTCTTCAGAGTTTCGAGACGTGAGTACCGACGAGCTGATTAGGGAGAGAGAGTGAGGAGTTATATGCAGTACATGTACAGCGTGCGGGATTATAAATATATATAGGCTACGGCCTTATACCCATGTAAATATATATGATGATATATATGGTACTGATTTCATGTTAATGCTTCAGTTTATCTCTGATGTATTGTGAATGTTCTGATTCTAGCCAAGCAAGGCGGCCACCCAGTGCATAGATGAGGTGGGTCGTTACCTCTAAGGAGCACTGGGTGGACGTCTCAAGCAGTAAGATTCCCTCCAGCCCGACCAAGATAAAAGTTGGGAGAAGGGGTCTTACAAATGGATCAGAGCGATCACGATTTGTCCTTGTGGAGCAGTCTTAGGATCCCTCCGTCCCTCGCTTCATTCTTTAGTTCGGGACGAACCTCGCAACGGAAGCCTGGTGGACCCTAGTGAAAAGGCTTTGGGATTCTAGACTGAGCGTTAGTATGCCTGTACACCGTTGTTTCTGCTTTATCGGTTGTTTTTGCAAATTTACCCTACGTTTGTAAAGTACTGACACTTTTCCTGTTACCTCTCTAGATATCGGAGTATAGTAACGGGGGAACCTATTCCAGAGGATATGTTTCCGTCACCCCATCTCCAGACCCGGTCGTCCCCGCGGCTGTATCGTTTGCTGAGACCGACTTAGGGCAGACACTGACGGCCGTCCTGGCCACCTTCCGGACAGCCTTGGCACAACCACCACGAGAGATGATGGCGTCTACCGATTTGCTGACAACCTTCCAAGGTTTGAGGCCCTCCACTTTCAGAGGCACGAAGACTGACATCCAGGCAGAGGAGTGGGTGAAGCGTGAGGAGGAGCTACTGGTAGGCATGATGTGCCGAACAGTAGCTGCAGTCTCATTGGTAGTGACCTTATTAGAAAATACTCTAGGGATTGGTGGAAAGCTACCAGCCGCTCGACCTTTAGAGGACGACCGGTGAGCGATATACTATGGGGAGAGTTCTCGGAATCCCTGCTGGAGTTCTGTAACACCCCAGATTTGGAGAAAGGGGTCGATTTACGTTTCTGGACATTTTTTTGGTTTCTGGCAGGGGGCACACGGCCCGGGACACGCCCCGGGACACGGGCGTGTCCCAGGCCGTGTCAGGTCGTATCGACGACTTGGCCGCGTGGTCGACACTTTGCGCTCGACGAAGTTTCGAGTGAGGGCACACGGCCTGCGACACGGGCGTGTCGCAGGGCGTGTCGAGCCCGTGTCGACACTCGGCCCGGGGTGTCGACATTTTCGCTCGACTTTGTGTCGAGACAAGGCACACGGCCTAGGACACGGGCATGTCCAAGGCCGTGTGGGTCTGTCGACGATCTTCAGTCGATGATGTTCACTCGACGAGTGTCGAGTGTCGAGACTGGGGCACACGGCCTGTGATACGGGTGTGTCACAGGGCGTGTCCCGCTTGGTCGACGATCCTCGCTCGACGTTTTTCCGCGGTGTCGACACAAAGGCTGTCGACGAGTGTCGAGACTTGGCACATGGCGTGGGACACGGGCGTGTCCCAGGCCGTGTCACTTCTCGGGATATTTTCGTGGCTGTGCCGATGGAGGCACACGACCAGCCACACGGCCGTGTCAGTGGGGACACGGGCGTATCGGGTCGAACACGGGCGTGTCGGATGCCCGTGTGCTGTTCCAAGCGCGTCGATTTGAGACGGCGAATGAGGTACACGGCCCTGGACACGGGCGTGTGCAAGGCCGTGTTCGGCCCAGGTATTTTATTTTTCAGGCGGATCGTGGCCATTCTTTTCCTGATTTTAGGATCTGACGGTTTAGGACTGTTCTTGGGGAGGTAAGTCCGAGAATAGGGTTGGAAACCCTCATTCTTCTTCAAGCTTTTCTCTTACTAATTTCTAGAGAGAAGAGAGAGCAAGGAAGAAGGTGAAGGAGGGTTTGGGCTGTAGGAGAAGCTTCGGTGCTCCAAATCGCGAGCCGAGTCCAGATCCGTGGAGACTAGATCTTTGCGAAGGTTTTCATCCGAATATTTTGCCATGGCAAGGAAGAGGAGTCGGAAGGTAACGATACTTCTCCTCTCGGTCTTAGGATGTGTTAGAAAGTAGCGAAAAGAAGCGAAAAGTAGAGAACAAGCGGATAAGCTTTTGAATAATTGAAACTTTATTATCCAAAAAAGGTATCTATTACAATGGTATGCCCTCCTTTATATAGAATGGAGGAGAGATGAGAGAATACAAATAAGAGATGTGAGACTAAAATTTACAGGACTAAGCGGACTATACAAAACAAACCGCACAAGCCGCGCGGTTAGATAGCAGGGCTAACCACACGGCTACCACCAGAGAGGAAGAGAGACCGCCAGAGTAGACCGCCAGACCGCCCGACCTCCAAGCCGGCTGAGACAAACCGCCAGACCGCGCGGTCTTCAACCCGCCAAGACAAACCGCCAGACCGCCCGGTCACCAACTTCAACACTCCCCCTCAAGCTGGAGCATATATATCGATCATGCCCAGCTTGTCGCAGATGTGGAAAAAGGAAGCGGACACCGGCTTGGTGAAGACATCTGCCAACTCGTTGTCGGAAGTAACAAATGGAGTGCAAATCTGTTTCTTCAATATTTCTTCCCGAATAAAATGACAGTCGACTTCTATGTGTTTTGTTCTCTCATGAAAGACCGGATTTTTGGAAATGTGTATCGCGGCCTTATTGTCACAGAACATAGGAAGAGGATAGTTGTAAACCTCTCCTAAGTCAAGCATGAGAGCCCGCAACCACTTCAACTCACATGTAGTCGATGCCATGCTGCGATATTCCGCCTCTGCACTGGACCTGGAAACGACAGACTGTTTCTTGCTCTTCCAACTCACAAGATTGCCTCCAACAAATGTGCAGAAACCTGAAGTCGATTTGCGGTCCCCTTTGTCATCCGCATAGCTTGAATCAGAGTACGCTTCAACCCTAAGGTGACCATTGTTCTGAAATAAGAGTCCTTTCCCTGGAGCAGCTTTAATATATTCTAATATCCTCAGAGCAGATTGTAGATGACACTCCCTCGGAGCTTGCATGAACTGGCTCACCTTGCCAACAGCATAAGAGATGTCGGGTCTGGTTACCGTGAGATATATGAGCTTGCCCACCAGATGCCGGTATCTCGTAGGATCGGAGAGAAGAGGTGAGTCATCTGTCCAAGTTTTGTCTTCTCCAACAGCCATAGGACAACGTGCAGGTTTAGCACCAGTCAGTCCTGCCTCCTTTAAAAGATCAAGAGCATACTTCCGTTGTGAAAGGACCATGGAGTTGGGCTTTCTAGAGATTTCAATGCCCAGAAAGTATTTCGGGGAGCCCATATCCTTTGTGACCAGATGTTGACGAAGGTGTTTCTTGGTCATCAATATCCCATCCTGGTCATCGCCAGTAAGAAGAATGTCATCAACATAAACCGCAAGAATAACAAGACCAGAGGCGGTTTTCCGAACAAACAAGGAGTGATCTGCTGAGCTTCTTGTAAAACCAATGGCCGCAACAATGCCACTGAACTTGTCAAACCAGGCACGAGGACTCTGTTTGAGGCCATAGATAGCCTTCTTTAACCGGCATACCCGTGTCTCCCCCTGAGCAACATACCCAGGAGGTTGCTCCATGTAAACATCCTCCTGCAGATCACCATAGAGGAAGGCATTCTTAACATCTAGCTGCGAGATGGGCCAATCCCTGTTGACAGCCACAGAGAGAAGAACCCGAATAGTGCTGAGACGGGCCACAGGAGAGAAAGTGTCAAAGTAATCAATCCCATAAGTTTGGGTAAAACCCTTGGCAACCAGGCGAGCCTTATAACGATCCACACTGCCATCCGGTAGAAACTTCACCACGAAGACCCAGCGACAGCCAACAACATCGGTGCCGAAGGGAGGAGGAACAAGGGTCCAGGTGCCCCGTTCAGTTAGAGTAGCAATCTCCTCATCCATGACAACTTTCCAATGAGGAATAGTAAGGGCCTCCTGGTAGGAACGGGGGGTGGCAGTGGCCGAGATAGCCAGTGCA
Organism: Platanthera guangdongensis; assembly: GCA_039583875.1. Lineage (NCBI taxonomy): Eukaryota > Viridiplantae > Streptophyta > Magnoliopsida > Asparagales > Orchidaceae > Platanthera > Platanthera guangdongensis. Next base: position 157,003,347 of record CM077160.1, on the reverse strand, counting down.
AAAGCTCGGCGAGCAGGGGTAAGACGATCATAGGAAACAACTGTAGCAAGCGGGTGTTGGGTACAGGCCCGAACACCTTTGCGAAGAGCAATCGGGAGATCCAGGTCAGCAGGTGCCTCAGGCCCGAACCCCTGATCTGCCTGATGCTCCAGATCAGCAGGTGCCTCAGTATCCGGCGTATCCGTGGGGGAGAGAGCTGGCCCGGGAGTAGAGAGAGATGGCAGCGGAGTGGAGGGAGAAAGCGGAGTAGAGGGGGGAGATGATGAGGATGGGGAAGATGGTGGAGTGGGTGGAGAGGGCGGAACAGCAGTGGGAGCAGAGGGAATGGATGGGTTGGTATGAGAAGTAGGAGTAGGAGGAGGAGAAGAGGAAGCGGGAGAGAAGTAAGAGGCATTGGCAAAGAAGGTGACATCCGCAGAGACAAATTGCTTGCGGGTAACAGGGTCAAAGCAGCAATATCCTTTCTGAGTGGGAGAGTAGCCCAGAAAGACACATTTGGTGGCACGTGGTGAGAGTTTGTCACGGGTGGCAGCGGGAGAGTGCACAAAAGCGGTGCACCCAAAGATGTGTAGAGGAAGAGGAAAGGGATCCTTGTCTGGATAAAGAATGGAGAAGGGGGTAGCACCGTGGAGAACTGTGGAGGGAAGGCGATTGATGAGATAGCAGGAGAGGAGGACAGCATATCCCCAATAGGAGCGAGGAACATGCATGTGAGTCATCATAGTGCGAGCGACATCAAGAAGGTGACGGTTTTTGCGTTCCGCCACCCCATTTTGTTGGGAGGTGTAGACACAACTTGTTTGATGAATAACACCATGGTGAAGACAAAAGGAGGAGAAGTCGTGGCTAAGATACTCCTTAGCATTGTTAGAACGAAGGAGTTTAATAGACGTATCAAACTGAGTCTTAACCATAGAATAAAAGGAGGTCCAAACAGAGAACAGCTCGGAGCGATCTTTGAGAAGATATACCCACGTACATCGAGAGAAATCATCAATGAAGGTGACAAAATAGGAACTACCCCGACCGATGGTGAGATTAGGAGCGGGTCCCCATATGTCAGAGTGAACGAGGTCGAACGGACGGGAAGAGCCTCGACTTTACGTTGGGGGGAAGGATGAGCGGTGATGTTTGCCAAGTTGACATGCATCACAGTTTAGAGGAGGATGATGAGGAGGGAGGTGCGGGAAGAGCTGGCGGAGAATTCGGGGAGGAGCATGTCCAAGGCGAAGATGCCATTGGAGAAGATCTGTAGAGGAGGAGGAGAAGGCGGAGAAAGCAAAAACGTTGTCGAGGAAGTAGAGGCCACCACTCTCAGTCCCGGTAGCAATCGTCCGTTGGGAATCCGGATCCTGAAAAGTACAAGAGCTAGGGGTGAATATGACAGAACACCTTAGTTGCTTGCATAAAGAAGTAACCGATAATAAGTTGCACGGAAACTTGGGCACATAGAAGGTATCAGCCAGGCAGAGAGAGGGAGTGACTTGAACCATGCCCGTCCCATGGACCGGGGAGGGAGATCCATCAGCAACAATGACCGGGGGCAACTGAGCATGTGTGTCAAGAAGAGAGAAATATTGAGGATTGCCTGTCATATGATTGGTTGCACCAGAGTCGATGAGCCATCTGCCGTGAGTAACAACATGAGCACTACCAGAAGAGGTGACCACGGAGGCGGACAGGCCTGAGGAGGGAAAAGCCATGGAGGCAAGAGAGGAGCAGGCCGCGACGATAAGAACAAGCTGCAAGAAGAGAAAACGAGCACCAAGCCGGGCGAACAGCAACAGGTCGGGCGGCTAGGAAGGCCGCTACCAAGAAGCAGAGCAAAGCAGAGGGAAAGAAGTCGCACGGCTTGAAAAAGTCGGGCGAACAGAGGAGAACAGGTCGCACGGCAAAAGAGGAGGCCGGCGCGACTAGCAAGCAGGAACGGGTAGAGGGGAATAACAAGTAGCGCGAACAGCAGCGGCTAGCAAGAGGTCAAAGGCACAGCGGGGAAGAGGTCGCGCGGACTGAAAAGGCCGAGCGAACAGAAGAGAGGAGAGGGGCAGGTGACCGCGACCAAGATGCGGGTGAGGAAGGAACAACCCGCACGGTCAGGCAGATCACAGCAGCAAACCGCGAGTATAGGGGCAAGCGGAGATGGGGAAAGCAGAAGCGGACAGGGAGAAGAAGTCCGCAGCGGGTAGACACAAGCCGCAAAGACTAGGAGATGCAAGAAAGAGCAAGGAGCGCGGCGACAAGGAAACAGGTCGCTGCGAAAAGGCACCAGGAGAAGAGAACAAGAAGCAAGCCGCGCGAACAGAGCAGCGGACAGAAACAAGCCGCGCGGACAGAAACAAGCCGCGCGGACAGAAGAGAAGGCAAGCCGCGAACAAGTCGCAGAACGCGGAAAACAAGCCGCGAACAACAAAGAGCGCACAGAATCAGGAGGAAATGACCGTGTCCTCTGATACCATGTTAGAAAGTAGCGAAAAGTAGAGAACAAGCGGATAAGCTTTTGAATAATTGAAACTTTATTATCCAAAAAAGGTATCTATTACAATGGTATGCCCTCCTTTATATAGAATGGAGGAGAGATGAGAGAATACAAATAAGAGATGTGGGACTAAAATTTACAGGACTAAGCGGACTATACAAAACAAACCGCACAAGCCGCGCGGTTAGATAGCAGGGCTAACCGCACGGCTACCACCAGAGAGGAAGAGAGACCGCCAGAGTAGACCGCCAGACCGCCCGGCCTCCAAGCCGGCTGAGACAAACCGCCAGACCGCGCGGTCTTCAACCCGCCAAGACAAACCGCCAGACCGCCCGGTCACCAACTTCAACAGGATGCATGTCTTTAGCATCATTTTTCCTTTCTAGTTCTTGGGCACCAAACTCTCAAACGAGAGGGGTTTTGGGTCGCCAAGGTTCAAGAGGAAACTCCGGGTTGATTGAGTCCGTCCCCGACATATTTTGCATTAGAGATCCGCTCCGTTAGTGGATTAGGCACGGTGGATGAAGTCGTAGTCGTGACCGTTAGTCCGACTCGGTGATGTTGCATACGAACGTTAAGGATTCGTAGAGATTCCGTTACGGCAAGACGTCATTTGTGATGTGGTGATGTTTTCCCCGTTCTTCTCGAGTGAGTACGTGTAGTCGGAACCGGACAAGGTTAGCTCCTCGTGGCGGTAGATGTTTTCCTTGGTGGACAAGATTAGCTCCGCATGAGTTGTAGATGGTTTCCTTGGTGCGCGGGAACGCTGCAGTACAAATGAGGGACTAGGGTGGAATTGTCTTGGTTTGTAATGTGCCAAGGCGTGGCTATGTCTCCGTGGTCGGCTGGCAATCCCGTGACGTTCACGTCATGTGTGGAGAGTGTCCCGGCGAGACTAGTCCCCTTCTGTGAGACTGACGAGAATGCCAAGCATGGGGGCAAGCCCGGGCAATGAGCCCATGAGCGGGTGGGGTCCGACAAGGCTTCTTAGAATCGGTCAGTTGTGTGGTTGTTGGAATCCTGACATGAGACGTCAGAGCTTGTAGGCAAGCCCGGGTCTAAGACCTTGAGCGGGTGGGGCCTTGACAAGAGTTCCATGAGGCGGCCTGTGAGCCGTTGGGGGGAATGGTGTCACCCCTTTGTTTGCGGCTTTATGCTAATGGGGAATCGATGAGTACCCATATGATGTGATGATGTGCTAGATGCATACGAGTTAGGGTGCCTTTGGTGAAACCCGGGTTATTGCATACATGATTGCATAAGTAGGCCCTTTTTGTTATATTCTCAACCCGTAGAGAACATGTATGATGTGTGTGACATCCAAGCATGTTTTAGTAGTTGCTTTTCTTGCTTATGATTATTGCATATGAAGTGCTAACTTGCAGGTTGGAGGGGTACCCCGGGATCTGTTAGGGGCGGCCGGGAGGAGATGTGTTGTTACACAGTTTGAGGTCAGCCTTTGCTGACCCACGTTACTAATAAATTTTACAGGGCAAGGATCGCATGCAGGAGCTAGCTCGGCGGCCAGAAAGGCCTAAGCCTCATGAAGTGCTTTTCTTTTTGTAGCTCTACTTATATGATGTTGTATGTTTGAGACTCATGTTGTCCGGCTTGCATGCCGAGGTAGACTAGGAGTGCTACGCACTTCCACGACTGTTGTATTATTTGATTTTGGACACTTGTTGTAAGGCCATAAGGCCATTTGTTTTACTCTTCTTATAGTGGATAACTTTTTATCTTGCTTGTGTTTCCGCTGTGTTGTGCAAAGTGTTTTGAGTGTGGGTAGCTATATCAACTTTTAATACTAAAGCTGTGGCGCCCGTATGTTGTGGGGCCCCGGCCGGACCCATATTATACGGTCATTACAGGGGAGGTGTTACAATTTGGTATCAGAGCCAGGTTAGTTTCAAGGTCAGTGCGTAGAGAAGTTATCCACATAAGAGTAACCCGGGACCATGAGTGTCCTTATGTTTAAGTCTTGAGAGTTTAGACTGATTCCTTGTTTCTTGTTTTCTTGAAGAGTGCAAGCAACGAGGCGGGTACGTCGAGAGCTAGAGAAGAGCTTTCGGCGAGCAGTGCTACTACTCCAGGTCTTTTGGGCACGGGTGTTAACCCGGCCGACTTCTGCCGCATGCTTGCGGAAGCGATGGTAGCAGCCCAGGCTGCAGCAGCAGCTCAAGTAGCAACTCCTGCTACACCGGATACGGCGACGGCCGTGCCAGGAGGAGAAGCCAGGCGAGTGGAGCCTTTGGCGGAGAGGGTAGTTGTCGGAAATGGAGACCGGCACTTAAAGTATTTCCTGAGCTTCCATCCCCCGTCATTCAAGGGAGTTGGTACGCCAACAGATGCGGAGGATTGGTGGGTTCGCATTCAAGAGATTATGAGGGCGGCAGAGACGCCAGAAGAAAAGAAATCTGAATATGCGACGTTCATGTTGGAAGGAGACGCCAAGTTGTGGTGGGTGAGCCATAGCGGCCGCCAGTTCCCGGGACGCACCCTGTCAGTGGAGGAGTTTGGGGATGCGTTTCTAAAGAGGTATATTCCAGTTTCTACACGATTGGCCCTTCAGAGGCAGTTTCTGCATTTAATGCAGCGAGACAAGACAGTGGATGAGTATGTGCAGGAGTTCACCCGTTTGGGTCGTTACGCGGGAACGACGATGGCAGATGATGTAGAAAGGGATAACCTCTTATACCAGGGGCTGAGGGAGAACCTGAGACAACCCCTCATCTCCATGAAGAGAGCGGGATTCAATGAACTTGTTGAGGCTGACAGGATTTTGGAAAGTGATTTGGAGCGAACCCAACGCTGTAAGGGTTTTACTCCCAAGCAAGGGGAAGGGAAGCCTTCCCAATCTCATGGAAAGTCTGAAGGGAGTAGGTGGAGGAAGAAGCCTCACACTTCCAGATCCGGTGAGAAGAGCAATTGGACGCCTGAAGGTTCTCACTCTAGGGGACCGCCGACGTGTTACAACTGCGGTAAGGTGGGGCATATAGCTCATGTTTGTCCCCAAGGAGGAGCGGGGCAAGAGACAAGGCAGGAGCAGACTGTGCGCTCCGGCCCCAGTGCTGTAGAGAAAGGGAAGATGACGGAGTCGAGCGCTTCTCGGTTCCAACCGGTGCAACCAAGAGCTTACAACCTTGGACAACAAGAAGCGATCCGCCAAACCGATGTGGTGACATGTATGAAGAAAATGTAAGTTGAAATTTTGTGCTTCATACTTTTAGACCATTTTTTGCGTGATGTCTATGTTGTAGGCTTCGTATTAGTTTCTGGATACCCCGCTAGGGTATTGTTCGATACGGGAGCATCACACTCCTTTCTTACGGAGAGCTTCATCCGGAGAATAGGAGTTGAGTCTTTCTCGGCGGACGCGGAGTTGAAAGTGCGCATGCCCAATGGGTCATCCATGACCACTGGGGCCAAAGGGCGCATCTGTTGGGAGCTAGACGGAGTTGACTTCATTTTGGTAGCAACAATTTTACCATTGGTTGAGTTCGATGTCATTTTGGGCATGGACTGGCTTGCAGAGCAGCGCACTAGTATTGATTGTCTATCTAAGGTAGTGACCCTAAAGAGCAAAGGGCAGGCGGAGGTCAAATTTGAGGGCCTTTGTGGAGTGGCCTGTTCCCTGATTTCGGCCATGCAGTTGATGCGGGCGGTTAACTAGGGTGGTGTAGCGCTTGTAGCGTTATTGGAGGTTCGTCTCTCCCTGCTGACTATTGAGGAAGTGCCCGTTGTGGCAGAGTTCAAGGATGTGTTTCCGGATGAACTTCCTAGAGCGCCTCCTCGGAGGGAGATCGATTTCTCGATCGAGTTAGTGCCGGAGGCTAGGCCAGTGTCACGTACTCCGTTTAAGATGACACCAAAGGAGTTGGCAGAACTCAAGGTGCAGTTGCAGGAACTGTTGGAGCAAGGGTATATCAGACCCAGTTCTTCGTCGTGGTGTGCGCCGGTGTTGTTTGTAAAGAAGAAAGACGGTAGCATGCGACTGTGCATAGACTACCGAGAGCTGAATAAACTGACCGTCAAGAATAAGTATCTGATTCCTCGAATAGATGACTTGTTCGACCAGTTGGTAGGGTCAGTGGTGTATTCAAAATTGGACTTGAAGTAAGGCTATTATCAGCTGCGAATTCGGGATGAGGACATACCCAAGACTGCCTTTGGTAGAAGGTATGGACACTTTGAGTTTACGGTGACGCCGTTCGGGCTGACGAACGCACCATCTGTGTTCATGGATCTTATGAATCAGGTATTTCGGGAATACTTGGATTCTTTTGTGGTTGTCTTCATTGATGACATCTTGGTGTATTCCAAATCGGAAGTGGAGCATGAGACCCACTTGAGAGTGGTCTTGCAAGTGTTAAGGGAGAATCAGTTGTATGCAAAATTCTCCAAGTGCGAGTTCTGGTTAGAGAAGGTGACATTTTTGGGTCACGTGATTAGTGGGGATGCGGTGGCAGTGGATCCAACAAAAGTGGAAGCCATTAGAGATTGGCAGGTTTTGAGGACCGTGGCGGAGGTCCGAAGTTTCCTTGGACTAGCCGGGTATTACAGGAGGTTCGTGGAGAATTTTTCGCGGATAGCCCTACCCCTCACCTCACTCACTCGTAAAGATCATAAGTTTGTGTGGACTCAAGAGTGCAGTCAAGCATTTGAAGCACTGAAAGAGAGACTGATGATGGCTCCAATCCTAAGTCTACCGCAAGGGACCGAGGGATTTCAGATTTTCAGTGACGCATCGGGATGCGGTTTGGGTTGTGTTTTGGTGCAACATGGCAAGGTGATAGCTTTTGGGTCTAGACAACTGAAGGCTCATGAGAGGAATTACCACATCCATGACTTGGAGTTGGCGGCGGTAATTTTTGCGTTGAAAATATGGTGGCATTATGTATATGGTGCAAAGGTGGAGATCTTCACGGATCACAAAAGCCTGAAGTATCTCTTGAATCAAAAGGACTTGAACATGCGGCAACGCAGGTGGGTTGAGTTTCTTGGAGACTACGAAGTGGCGATTCAGTATACGCCAGGTAAAGCCAATGTGGTGGCGGATTCCTTGAGTAGAAAGTACTCGGGGCAAGGAAATTGGATCGAAGCTCATGATGAGCGGTTCGTACGAGAATGAGAGTCCCTTGGTTTGGAATGTGTTGCGAGAGGCGAGTCCAGCGTGGCTCGGTTAAACTGGATCGAAGTGCAGAACGACTTGACTGATCGCATTCAGGAAGCGACTCGGTTGGATATGGAGTTTCAACCATTTGTGTTGGAGGCTCAAGCGGGCGAGAGCAGCACCTGGGAGATAATTGATGGGATTCTGAGGAAGAACGGAAGAGTTTGTATACCGCAGTTCGGTAAACTCCGAGAGGAGTTGATGTTTGAGGCTCACTTCATAAAGTACTCCATTCACCCGGGCGGTACAAAGATGTACTTGGATATGAAGAAATCCTTTTGGTGGTCGGGGCTGAAGCGGGACGTAGCTTTGTACGTGAATCGTTGCCAAACTTGTGCCTTGGTGAAGGCCGAATGTCAGAAGCCGGGCGGGTTCCTGAAGCCCCTTCCAATCCCTGAATGGAAATTTGATGACATCTTCATGGACTTTGTACATGATTTGCCTAGATCGCAGCAGGGTAATGATGTTATTTGGGTGATTGTGGACCGCTTAACCAAGGTGGCCCACTTCATCCCAAATCGGAAAGAGGACGGCGTGGAGAAGCTGGTGGAGTTGTATGTTCGCAACATTGTGCGACTGCATGAGATTCCAAAGAGTATAATCAGCGATCGAGATGGACGGTTTACGTCCAAGGACTGGAGACTAGTTCGAAAGAGTTTTGGCATGAAGCTAAGGTTCAGTACGGCGTTCCATCCTCAAACTGATGGGCAAACTGAAAGAACAAACCGTACTATGGAGGATATGCTGAGAATGTGCGTTCTTGACTTCGGCAAGAAGTGGGAGGATCACTCTTCATGGTGGAATTCGCGTACAATAACAGTTACCAAGCGAGTATAAAAATGGCGCCATACGAAGCCTTGTATGGGAGAAGGTGTCGAACACCGATGTCTTGGGGAGAGGCGGGAGACACCAAAATTTTGGGAAAAGAGGTGGTAGTGGACGCTTGTGAGTTGGTACGGACCATTCAAGAGCGTATGAAGGTGGCGCGGGACCGGCAAGCAAAATACTTTAATGCTCGTCACCGGAAGTTGGAGTTTGCGGTAGGTGATTGGGTCTATTTGAAGATCAAACCGTTCAAAGGCGTCTCACGGATTCGCCGACTCAAAAAGTTTAGTCCGAGGTTTTTGGGGCCTTTTGAAGTTGTTGAACGAGTGGGAGAAGCAGCCTACCAGTTGGCATTGTCCGCGGAGCTGAGTGGATTGCATGACGTCTTCCACGTCTCCGTTTTGAGGAAAGCCTTGGTGGAGGCTAGTGTGGTGATTGAGCTGGCATCGGTGCCGATTAAGGAAAACTTGAGGACGCGAGTCCTTCCAATTGCTATAGAGGATTCAGAGACTCGACAGTTGCGGAATAAAGAGGTTAAACTCGTGAAAGTCCGATGGGACAACTGCGGTTGACAGGAGTTCTCTTGGGAGCGAGAACGGGCCATGCGAGAAGAGTATCCAGAACTCTTTATTTCAGGTACAATTTAAGTTTTTGTCCCTTCTGTTTTGTAATTTCGGGACGAAATTCTGTTAAGAGGGGGGGGGGGGGAGAGTTGTAACACCCCAGATTTGGAGAAAGGGGTCGATTTACGTTTCTGGACATTTTTTGGTTTCTGGCAGGGGGCACACGGCCCGGGACACGGGCGGGACACGGGCGTGTCCCAGGCCGTGTCAGGTCGTGTCGACGACTTGGCCGCGTGGTCGACACTTTGCGCTCGACGAAGTTTCGAGTGAGGGCACACGGCCTGCGACACGGGCGTGTCGCAGGGCGTGTCGAGCCCGTGTCGACACTCGGCCCGGGGTGTCGACATTTTCGCTCGACTTTGTGTCGAGACAAGGCACACGGCCTAGGACACGGGCGTGTCCAAGGCCATGTGGGTTTGTCGACGCTCTTCAGTCGACGATGTTCACTCGACGAGTGTCGAGTGTCGAGACTGGGGCACACAGCCTGTGATACGGGCGTGTCACAGGGCGTGTCCCGCTTGGTCGACGATCTTCGCTCGACGTTTTTCCGCGGTGTCAACACAAAGGCTGTCGATGAGTGTCGAGACTTGGCACACGGCTTGGGACACGGGCGTGTCCCAGGCCGTGTCACTTCTCGGGATGTTTTCTTGGCCGTGCCGATGGAGGCACACGGCCGGCCACACGGCCGTGTTAGTGGGGACACGGGCGTGTCGGGTCGAACACGGGCGTGTTGGATGCCCGCGTGCTGTTCCAGGCGCGTCGATTTGAGACGGCAAATGAGGCACACGGCCCTGGACACGGGCGTGTGCCAGACCGTGTTTGGCCCAGGTATTTTATTTTTCAGGTGGATCGTGGCCATTCTTTTCCTGATTTTAGGATCTAACGGTTTAGGACTGTTCTTGGGGAGTTAAGTCCGAGATTAGGGTTGGAAACCCTCATTCTTCTTCAAGTTTTTCTCTTACTAATTTCTAGAGAGAAGGGAGAGCAAGGAAGAAGGTGAAGGAGGGTTTGGGCTGTAGGAGAAGCTTCGGTGCTCCAAATCGCGAGCCGAGTCCTGATCCGTGGAGGCTAGATCTTTGCGAAGGTTTTCATCCGGATATTTTGCCATGACAAGGAAGAGGAGTCGTAAGGTAACGACACTTCTCCTCTCAGTCTTAGGATGCATGTCTTTAGCATCATTTTTCTTTTCTAGTTCTTGGGCACCAAGCTCTCAAACGAGAGGGGTTTTGGGTTGCCAAGGTTCAAGAGGAACCTCCGGGTTGATTGAGTACGTCCCCGACATATTTTGCATTAGAGATCCGCTCCGTTAGTGGATTAGGCATGGTGGATGAAGCCGTAGTCGCGACCGTTAGTCCGACTCGGTGATGTTGCATACAAACGTTAAGGATTCGTAGAGATTCCGTTGCGGCAAGACGTCGTTTGTGATGTGGTGATGTTTTCCCCCCTTCTTCTCGAGTGAGTACGTGTAGTCAGAACCGGACAAGGTTAGCTCCTCGTGGCGGTAGATGTTTTCCTTGGTGGACAGGGTTAGCTCCGCATGAGTTGTAGATGGTTTCCTTGGTGCGCGGGAACGCTGCAGTACAAATGAGGGACTAAGGTGGAATTGTCTTGGTTTGTGATGTGTCAAGGCATGACTATGTCTCCGTGGTCGGCTAGCTATCCCGTGAAGTTCACATCATGTGTGGAGAGTGTCCCGGCGAGACTAGTCCCCTTCTGTGAGACTAACGAGAATGCCAAGCATGGGGGCAAGCCGGGCAATGAGGCCATGAGCGGGTGGGGTCCGGCAAGGCTTCTTAGAATCGGTCAGTTGTGTGGTTGTTGGATTACTGACATGAGACGTCAGAGCTTGTAGGCAAGCCCGGGTCTAAGACCTTGAGCGGGTGGGGCCTTGACAAGAGTTCCATGAGGCGGCCTGTGAGCCGTTGGGGGGAATGGTGTCACCCCTTTGTTTGCGGCTTTATGCCAATGGGGAATCGATGAGTACCCATATGATGTGATGATGTGCTAGATGCATACGAGTTAGGGTGCCTTGGGTGAAACCCGGGTTATTGCATACATGATTGCATAAGTATGCCCTTTTTGTTATATTCTCAACCCGTAGAGAACATGTATGATGCATGTGACATCCAAGCCTGTTTTAGTAGTTGCTTTTCTTGCTTATGATTATTGCATATGAAGTGCTAACTTGCAGGTTGGAGGGGTACCCCGGGGTCCGTTAGGGGCGGACGGGAGGAGATGTGTTGTTACACAGTTTGAGGTCAGCCTTTGCTGACCCACGTTACTAATAAATTTTACAGGGCAAGCATCGCATGCAGGAGCTAGCTCGGCGGCCAGAAAGGCCTAAGCCTCATGAAGTGCTTTTCTTTTTGTAGCTCTACTTATATGATGTTGTATGTTTGAGACTCATGTTGTCCGGCTTGCATGCCGAGGTAGACTAGGAGTGCTACGCACTTCCACGACTGTTGTATTATTTGATTTTGGACACTTGTTGTAAGGCCATAAGGCCATTTGTTTTACTCTTCTTGTAGTGGATAACTTCTTGTCTTGCTTGTGTTTCCACTGTGTTGTGCAAAGTGTTTTGAGTGTAGGTAGTTATATCAACTTTTAATACTAAAGCTGTGGCGTCCGTATGTTGTGGGGCCCCGACCGGACTCATATTATACGGTCATTACAGGGGAGGTGTTACAAGTTCTTTATTTCAGACGCAGACCAAGATGTTCTGCAAGAAAAGGTTCCTGCACATCCGACAGGGAGATTAGACTTTGCCTAAGTACGAGTAGGAGTTCATACACCTGACACGTTTTGCCGGGAATTTGGCAGCCTCTGACAGAGATATAGCTTCCCAATTCTACCGAGGCCTACGTGATGACCTGAGGCAGGATCTGATTATGATCTATCAGTCTACCTTCCACACCATAACCTCTCACGTAGCGACGCTTGAGTTGGACCAATAGATGGTAGCCCAGCAGCACAGAGGACAAGTTGATGTCCATAGAGGTCTGAGACGAGACAGGGGAGCTGCTCCCCACTGATAGGATAGAGGGTGCAGGCAGAGGCACCACATACAGCCCTATAGGCGCCCACCAGCACCCCCAACACCCCCAGCCCCGCAGCAGGACATCAGACCAACTCCTACACCACATCCCGTGTTAGTGGCCCGACGTGATGTTCCCTTCGCAGGGAACTGCTTCTTGTGTCAGCAGCCAAGGCATATGAGGGATTTCTGCCCACAGGCAATAGGAAGGCAAGGACTAGGAGCGGTACAAGGTGGGCAGCCAGCACGGGGACAAGGCCAGAGGGCTCGCAGAGGTAGAGCTCGCAGGAGAGGCCAGCAGGGCCGAGCAGCGCCCTTGGAGACCTACGCACTGGACTTGCAGCAAGGACCAGCCCCTGATGTAGTGATAGGAATTCTACTGGTAGGAGGACATTCTGCCAAGACCCTCTTCGATATAGGAGCGACACACTCCTTTGTGTCCCACGAATTTATCGCAACAAAAGAGAACATTATTCGCACAACCAGACTACCTATACGAATCCGTTTGCCAGATGGATCAGATATGACATTTATAAAAAAGTGCTTGTTCCAAGTTGTGCTAGGAGAAGTAGAATTTGACGTCTACGCAACCATCCTGGCGAAAACTGGATTCAATATTATACTGGGAATGGACTGGCTAGCCGAGCACACGACACAAATAAATTGTTCAACATGAGAGGTCCACATGTAGAACAAAAAATGGCCAGGACATTACGTTGACAGGTGTACCTTTGGTCTCGCGTATTATTTTAACTTATGCGCAGATTGTAAGGTCAGTCTGATAGAAGAATGAGGTGTACCTTATCTACTTCAAAATGGAAGAAAAAACTCAAGTACTCGCAAAAGTTCCGGTGGTACACGATTTCCCGGACATTTTTTCTGAGTCCCTCCCAAGATTGTCACCCCATCGAGAGGTCGGCTTTCAGATCGAGCACATGATCGGAGCACGACCAGTGTCACGAGACCCCTACTATATGGCCCCAAGAGAACTGTCTGAATTAAAGATTCAACTGCAGGAGCTAATAGATGTTAGATTCGTCCGTCCTAGTTCCTCACCCTGGGGAGCCCCGGTGTTATTCGTAAAGAAGAAGGACGAAACATTACGTCTGTGCATAGACTACAGGGAGCTAAATAAGCTTACTATACGAAACACATACCCCCTCCCTAGGATCGACGAACTGTTCGATCAGTTGCAAGGAGCGTTCATGTTTTCCAAGATGGACTTGAGATCAGGCTGCTATCAGCTTCGAATCCGGGAGGAAGATATTCCCAAGGCTGCCTTCAGCTCCCGATATGGTCTTTATGAGTTTCTGGTGATACCTTTTGGGCTCACCAATGCACCCTCCGCTTTCATGACCCTAATGAATAGAGTCTTTGAGCCCTTCTTAGATCACTTCGTGATCGTCTTCATTGATGACATTTTGATCTACTCAAAGACCAAGGCAGACCATACTAGGCATCTGTAGATGGTACTACTAAACTCCGAGAACACTCACTCTTCGCCAAATTCAATAAGTGCGAGTTTTGGTTGGAAGAAGTTGGATTCTTGTGACACACTATAAATAAGAATGGGGTAGCAGCGGATCAAGCCAAGATCCAGGCAGTGCAAAATTGACCACTGGTCAGAACAACGGCAGATATCCGAAGTTTCCTTGGTCTTCCCGAATATTATAGGAAGTTTGTAGAAGGCTTCTCCAAGACTGCTTTACCCCAAACTGCCATCACTAGAAAGGATGTTACGTTTCGATGGACAACAAAAGGCGAGACCGCGTTCGTCGAATTGAAGAAGCGGTTGACTTTTGCACCAATCCTTACGATCCTCGCAGGGACCGAGGGGTTCCAGATCTACATTGATGCCTCCCTAAAGGGGTTGAGAGTTGTCTTGATGCAGCATGACAAGGTGGTGGCTTACGCATCTCGCCAATTGAAGTCGCACGAATTAAATTACGCAGCTCACGATCTAGAGTTGGGCGTTGTCGTTTTCGCCATTAAAATCTGGAGGCATTACTTGTACGGAGTAAGATGTGAGATCTTCTCCGACCACAAGAGTCTCAAATCATCTTCACTCAGAAAGAGCTGAATCTTCAGCAGCGCCGATGGTTAGAATTCCCGTGCGACTATGATTTCGCTCTCCAATATCACCCCGAAAAAGCTAATAGAGTCGTTGATGCCTTGAGCCGCCAGCCTTCGATAACTGGGAGTTGGATGGAACAAATCCCTAAGGAGCTGTTTTAGTCTTTTATAGACTTGGAAATTACCCTGGTTGCCCGAAGAGATCCGGAGGAATACAATGTTCAGCTGTATTGGATGAAGATCCAATGCAATATTAGAGATCGATACGAGAAGCTCAGAAGATCGACCCAGAGGTTCTGATCATTCGATCTCTACAAGGTGGAGCACAGGAGAATTATAATCTGCACGACGAGATTCTACAATTCAAGCATCGTATATTTGTTCCCTCTACCGGAGGAATTCGCGAAGAAATTCTGCAAGAAGCCCACCAGTCAAGATACTCTATTCATCCTTGTGTGGCCAAGATGTATGTGTACCTATGCAGGACCATTTATTGGCTTGAGATGAAAAGAGACGTCACTAACTTCGTGTCCCAGTGTCAGATACGTCAGAAGGTTAAAGCTGAATGTCGCAGCCCGGGATGCCTATTGCAGCCCCTGCCAATACCGAAATGAAAATTTGAAGACATCTTCATGGACTTCGTCCACGACCTATCTGGATCCCGTGTCGGAAACGACTTTATATGGGTGGTCGCAGACCGACTTACCAAGGTAGTGTGATTCATTACAAATCGACAGGGTGACGGGGTTGACATTTTGGCCAGAATGTTCCTAGAGCAGATAGTTCGGTTCCATGGGGTGTCAAAGTCTATCGTGTCAGATCGCAACGGGCGTTTCTCCGCCTCTGGGGGCAAAGTGATCAACATGAAAAATGTTCCCAATACCAAGTGCTTTCTTCACAAAAATTTTGAGAATTTTTGAAGTTTATTTGTTATTTTTAAAAACCCAAATGAAAATTATTTAGCCAAATTAAAGGCCCAAAACCCTTCGAAAATTATGAAAATTTCTATAGGCTCATTATAGACCTCTTTGGAAGTTATATCAAAACTTGGGGACTTGGAGGATCAAAACTAATTTTTTTTCAGTTCCTTGGAGCCTAGGGCCACGCTTGAAATTTATTACGCTCATTTTTCTCGAAAGTGAAAATTGGAGCGCGCGACCACCCTTTCTAATTTGAATAATAAATTCAAATCGTCTTATCAACAAAAGTGACTGAGGCGAGTAACCAAACTTCGGGTGTTCCGAGATTTCGAAAAACCGTCGAGCGTCTCGACCCTCGGGTAATTTGGGGCACGCTCGGAATATAAGAGTATGAGTAGTGAGTTGCAAAATTATCTTCGACAAATAATAAGGATGTAACTCGTAATAAGCCTCTAATCTGATTAAGCCGTGATTAAAAAGACACAACCAATTTATTATCAGATCTTAATAATTGGTGTAACCCAAAGAAGTTTTATTAAAAATGGAAATAAAACTGAATACACCTCCTGAAAACTGAGAGAAAACTGAATACACCTTCTTAGAACTTAGAGGAAACTGGATACACCTCTTGAGAACGGAGAAGGAATTGTGAATGTCTCCTGAGAACGGAGATGAAACTGAAGTCTCCTAGATGGAGTAATTGAAGTACTAACCATTTTCTTTATGATTACTACAGTCTTGTACTGGTCGATTTCTTTATTTATTTCAATTCAGTACTTTCAATTCAATTCTACTCCAGTCTCGTACTGGTCAAGTGCAATTCAGTATTTTCAATTCAGTTCTACTCCAGTCTCGTACTGGTCGAGTTCAGTTCAGTACTTTCATTTCAATTCTACTCCAGTCCCGTACTGGTCGAGTTCAATTCATTACTTTCAATTCAGTTCTACTACAGTCTCATACTGGTCGAGTTCAATTGAGTACTTTCAATTCAGTTCTACTCCAGTCCCGTACTGGTCCAGTTCAATTCAGTGCTTTCGTTTCAGTACTACTCCAGTCTTATACTGGTCACATTACATTCAACATTTAAATTATGCAGCATTTGTTATCAATAGTTTTTAATTACCGCATTTACATTACTGCGATTTGCTATTATAAGCACGGGTCCTGCTCTGACTAGCAATTGTCTGTTTAGATTGAGTCTTAGTTGGGGATAATCGGAGTTGAGCAGTTCCTCCGGGTTTAGCCTCAAATAAGTGCTCACATGCTTCTTGTCAAAAGTAGAGCTGAGTGTCGCCGCCCAAAGTTTGAATTATAATAGGGTAGGCCGTTGTAGACCCGGTGTGTGTTAGTAATATCTATTGAATGATTGCTTATAAATTGATTGCGGTGAAATAGTGGCGGGTCAGTCCCTATCGCAGACCATTCGTACCAGTGCGGAAAGGTCGATGACTCAAGGCGACAGGGAGATGGGTACCACGGGTGTCCGACCGTTATATTTTCCCTGTCAGGTTTTTCCTCCTGTGGTCAGCCAAAAGTATTGAATCACCAGATGCCGCTCTCATCCAGGAGCACACGAAGAAGTACGTTGGGGCTTGGGGCTGTGTGGTACGACCACCCCCAGAAGTAGCAGGACCGACCACTATCACCGACGACCACATCGGTGAGGCCCGCAGGGCTCGCTACCATGCTGGAACAAAAGAGATCCATACTATGTCGACATAGGGTTGTGTGCGCGGCTGTAAATGCACGCAGTATGTCCGCGGCTGCGAATGCCTGCGGTGGGTGAACATCTGTGAATGCCTGTGATAGGGTACAAGTTGAGAATACCTAATGTGTTATTATGCTAATAGACCTTTAATTAATAACTGATATGCATTGTTGCTACTTTTCCAATTATACTATGTTGCGCTCCTTTATAATTGCTCCTAGTATATATATATGAAGTGTTGTACTAACTCTCCCTTGTTTCGGCTATCTACTTTCGTTGGGTGAGTGTGTACTCATCCCCAGGATATGGATCCGGGGAGAAGATTTGTTTCTACTTAGCTCTGTGACTAACAGTTATTCAAATAACCATTCACAGGAAATGGAGCACCGTAGTGGCCCGCTGCCGCAAAAGATTGCACCAATAAATAGAACTACTCGAGCAAAAGCACCCCCGACGTCTTCAGAGTTTCGAGACGTGAGTACCGACGAGCTGATTAGGGAGATACTCGTGTAAATATATATGATATATATATATAAATATTTGGTACTTGTTTCCTGTTAATGTTTCCGCATATCTCTGGTGTATTGTGAATAAGATTGTAGATGTCAGATGTTGGGTTCATGTCGGTTTGGGTTTGAAATGTCGTATGTCGGATTGCGGGGGATATATCGGGGATATTTTACAATATCAGATTTTAATATTTAAATAAAGATTACAGTATTTATAAACATATTTTTTGCAAATAAGTAAAAATATACAGACGAATAACTATAACAATGTATGGACAAATAAGTATTTATAACATTTTCTTTGAAATAATTTTGAAGATAAATGAGAAGCCCAAGTAATTATGTAAAGCTGGAGGGGAGTTTTTCTTAGCACGGGAGAAACAAAAATCACTGCAGATTTACAAAAGGAAAAGTATAAACTTAGCTATTGCAAAAAAAAACCTAATTATAGCATAAGTAAGAAGCTTACAGTAACACAAGTTTAATACAACTTTAAGATCTTATGTCTGTATCAATATAATAACTCCAAATAAAACTTTCAATTGTCGCAGAAACAAGAAGAAGGGAGCTTACAGTGGAGTGAAGTAACAGAAACCCTAAAGCCCGGAATCGATTTCTCGCGTCCTCGCCTTCGATGCCAATTCGTAGAAAGCCCGACGTTGTCGTCTACTCCTCACCTGCGATGCCGATTCGTTGCCTCGTCACCGAAGAAGGAGCTGTCGAGTGTCGACCACTCCGCCAGAGCGACACTCCCGTAAAATTTAGGGTAGAGCGAGAAATGCCGAATGCGTGAAATAGACTCGTGAAGTAGAAAAATATGGGTCTCGTGAACTTTGTTTTTTTATATATTAAATATAATAACCAAAATATCGGGTTAGAGATATATCGATATATCGGGATATATCGTCGTTTTTTTTACAAAATGATATTTTTGTCAAACAAATCGGTTTCGTTACGGTTTGCACCCAAAACCTTTATGTCGGCCGACATGTCCGACATGTCAGCCAATATCTACAACACTGATTATGAATGTTGTGATTCTAGCGAAACAAGGTGACCACCCTGTGTTTAGATAAGGTGTGTTGTTACCCCTAAGGAGCACTGGGTGGACGTCTCGGGCAGTAAGATTCCCTCCAGCCCGACCTGGTTAAAAGTTGGGGGAAGGGGTTTTACACCCGTGGCCTTTGCGACAGAATGGTCACTTTCCTGCACCCTTTGCTGTTGTGCTGGTCGGGTCGGGGTGGTCCTCGGGCTTGACTGAACAACTCTTAGGGGAAACTCCATCAGATGCCCCCCAAGTCCTCGGACTCCGTGGTCGGAACGGGTGGAGTACGGGGACTTAATTGTTGAATCGCATGCATGAGTATGATGTCGATGATTGGTGCAACAGAGGTGCGGAAGGTGTATTGACCATCGAGCAAAGTGGTCGTCGGTTTGCGCATATAACGTGATATGTACAATCGTGTTTTGTGTGTGCGCAAAGAGAAAGGTGCGTGACATATACACGAGGTGCGAAGTGCGCAGTGCATAATGTGCGCGATGTGCGCACAAAGCGCAATGTGCACTGTGCGTGTGAGGCATTGCATGAGGTATGTTTTGTGCATTCGTCACTTTATGTTCTCGCTTTATGTTTGCGAAGACTTGAGCGAATCGTCGGCCTATCAGGTAATAGGACGTTGTTCGCTGGAGAGGCTGATGTAGTGTCGCTCTTTATCATTTGTGGAGCAGGGTTATGTTTGAATGGGAGGTATGAGATACCTATAAGATTGGAGATGATAATTTTGCACATGGTGGTGCACACGCTGTGATGCTTAAATTTCATGGTACGTTCAAATACTGTTATCTACCTTATACTTTCTTCGATAAAAAAAAAATATTAAATCATTATGTTGCTAAATGATAATGACATATACATCCCCTGTGATGAGATAAAAACACAAATATGAAAACAGTGATGAGAATTTACAACAAATGGTGAATTTATTTAGTGGTTTATATGTTTGATTTGTAATTAACATATTGAATTCTAATAAGGTGTGGAATTATGAATAGGTTGCAATGTATCTTACTGGAACAACTACCAAACTGCTGTTATTGGGTTGGAAATACTTATGAAAACCCTTAGTGTAATTTATTTTAATTAGGGGTTATGTAATCTTAAGTCTACAGGAAGCGGTGGTGGGAAATAAATGAGATATTATCCCCCGTTCCTTCTTCTTATCTGCTGCCACAACCGACTTCTTCTTTATTTCCTCTCGGTTGTATCGCGGCTAGGGATCAGAACTATTTTTCCTCCTCTCTTCTTCTTCTCTATCTATTTTGATCTCAATATCCCGGTGGAATCCTTGTGTTACTGCTGGCATCAGAACCTGGGAAAGTGTGTTCATTTTGTGTTGTTAGGCTGGTTATCAGACCTTGCACAATGTCCAGCTTTCCTGCACTATCTCGCATTTTCTTATAGTGAATATGTACAAGTCTATTATGTAATAGCTTCGAATCAATTAGAGTTGAACTCACTTGGTTTATGCACTCGTTATCTAGGCCAAGTCTATACATACCATTGATCAGGTAAGCGCAACCAAAATAGTGAGAATTAACAGCTAATGTCATTCTACCATTCATGGTTGTGAAAGACATTACAGCTTTATCAAGCAAACTCATAGAAATCAAATTTTTAGTTAAATTAAAAATTAATTTAACATGTTGTAAAATTAAAGTTTTACCAGAGAGAGGACTAGCTCTGCAGTCCCAGCATGAGTAACATTTATCGCTCCTCCATTACAGTTTTCAACTCTATCATTGACCGTTGTGACCTTTGAAAGAAGACCCCTGTCATTTGTGACGTAACAAGTAGCACCACTGTTCAGCCACCACTCAGACGACGCACTACGGTGACTACTCCCAATCATAGCCATGAAGGACTTGGGATCAGAGTTGTCAACCACCATTTTCGCCACATTTTGTGGTGCTTCCTCCATTTTCTTCTTCGGACTCTTGCTTTCAGCGGCCCAGTGACCCCACTTGCTGCAGTTGTGGCACTTGCCCTTCTTCCATTTGATATAAGGCTTTTTGGCCGTCGTCTGTGCAGTGGCGTTACCCTTAGGTACCGGGGGATTTCGAGAAAACTTGCTAGGTCGAGAAACGAAGTTGACAGCCTGTGAGGGCTGAACAACTTGCTCCGAGCTTTTCCCAGCAAAGTTCTGGTCACTCTGAACAGTATAAAAAATTTCTCGTTGCTTCATTCCTATTTGGACTTGAATTTTCCAATTAAGGAAGACAATGACGTCGAAGGACTGCAGTTTGACAGTCTCGAGCACACTCTTTTTCGACATCGCGCTAGATTTACACAAATTAAAAATTTTAGAATGAGGTCACCTGAGCCGTGTGAAGACGTCACAAAATTTTCAGATCCAAACCAAAAATAATTTGCTCCTCCTCTCCGGCTAAACACAATCACTGAAAGCTAGATCTGATCTCCTTCTTTCAAGAAATGAGCTGAGAAAATGGAAAACACTTCTCCAATATATCTATTCTTCCAAGACCAAACAGATCTGACTGTCGGAATTTGATTTGTTGAATTAGCGAATTCTGGATGATATAACCTTCACAAATTTCTTCCTGCCAAAACAAAAAAAAATTATGATCCAAGAATTTCCAAATGGAGAGTCAAAACCATGATCAGCGACAAATGAATTTGGCTCCAGAAATAAGGGATCAAAACAACAGCTGGTTTTTGCAATCCTCTATGTCCAGATCCAATAATCTCAAGGCAAGAATCGAATGTTGGGGATGCTAGCTTCCTCAAAACTTATAGATACCACAACCTGCCACTGAATCGAGAAGAAGAAGAAACTTTCCACAGTTTCACCAGATCTTCAAAACACAGGCTAGTTTTTCGGAGATCTGCTACTGAAACGCCGACCCTTCTTAGTTTTCCACTAGATTGCATAGGGCGTTGTAACACTCTAGAATATTTAGAGAGAGAGTGAGACAGAAGAACAGCCAAGAGAGGCCATGAGATAGAGAGAGAAGAAGAGGGAGAGAGGCAAGATGAACAAAACTTCTTATTAATTTCTTAAAAACTATTACAGGGTGTTTAGCAGATATTTATACTAATTACATATGAGAGTATAACGACTATAATCCGAGTTAAGCCCATATGAGAGTGCAACGACTATAATCTGAGTTGAACCCAGCTGTACTGCCACGTGTCAGCATCTCCCTTTATTTCTTCATATATTTTGAATTCTGTTGGCAGTTCTCTGATGCAGGTAGTGGTACTGGCGGAGCACTCTAAGCTATGATTATCGGTTGGTTGTTGACTCCAGATTGCTGTGCTGAGACTGCGGTAATAACAATGATGCTGTAACATTACCGCCTCCTATTAAAACAACGCTGTCCTCAGCGTTGTCGTAACTTCGCCTTTTCCAACCCTTAACTGCGGGAATGAGGGTATTCTCCAGTGGTGGAGCATCCTAGCTTAATGATCGTAGATGGCGGAAGATGATTGAGAAGAGAGCAATATTGGACAGGTATTGCCTGCACTGATTCTGCTACTCTTATTATGGCTAGGTGTGCTAACTGCTGTAGAAATCTTCCTTCCCCTTGCTGTTTCATCTCTTCTTTTTTTTAATGGGGTGGAGCTGCTGGTGGAGCTTCTTCTCCCCTCGTGTTTTTGTCGTCCACCTTTCTAATTTTTGGTTTCCTCTTACTGCGCTTTCCTTTTGTTTCCCATGACAGTTTGTCAATGTGTTACGCCCACTGGTTGTAGGTTGGGAAATTCTTCTAGGGAGGACAAATCTTCCCATGTGCTATCTTCTGGGGGTAGTCCCTTCCACTGAACTAGTCCCTGTCGTAACTCTTTTCCTTGCCGTGATATTTCCCGAGTAGATACGATTGCTACTGGCTCATGAAGCGGGTTGTTTCCCCACTGAGTTGTTGGTAGAGCAACCGGCCGAGGCCCTGGTTCTCCTATGTATGGTTTTAACATAGATATGTGAAAAACATGGTGGATTTTGGTTTCTGGTGGTAGGTCCAGCCGATAGGCTGTGTGACGGATGACCTCCAACACCTTGTATGGACCGTAAAATTTGAGGCCCAGTTTTCTGTTGTTGGTGCGAGTAACTGAAAGTTGACGGTAGGGGTGCAGTTTGAGTAGCACCCATGCCCCTGGTAGGAGTTGTAGATCTTTCCTTTTTTTATCTGCGTAAGTCTTCATTCTTTGCTGTGAGATTTGTAGATTCTGTTTTAGTTGTTGTAGAAGTTTTTCCCGCTTTCCCAAAGTTGCGGCCGCTGCTTCGTTGGTCGTGCTCCCTGGGCTGTAGAAAAGTAAACCAGGGGTGTTCGACCGAACATGACTTCATAAGGAGTCATGTCGATCGACGAGTTAAATGAGGTATTAAAGAAATATTCTGCAAAACTAAGATAAGTAGACCATTTTTTTGGGTTATGGTTACAAAATAATCTTAAATATTGTTCCAGTGACCGATTTATTCTTTCGGTGAGGCCATCTGTTTGAGGGTGGTAGGCTGAACTGTATTTCAGTTGTGTGCCCTGTAAGCGGAATAATTCCTTCCAAAAATTGCTTAAAAAAATAGTGTCGCGGTCGGATATTATGGATTCTGGGATGCCATGAATTTTCCCTACGTTTTCCCAAAATAGGGAAGCAATTGTAGGTCCAGTTAGAGTTTTAACTGGTGCAAAATGAACCGCTTTCGAAAAACGATCCACAATGACCATAATGATTGTGAATGAATTTGAGTTTGGTAAACTAGTGATAAAATCCATCGTGAGGTCAGCCCATAACTTTTCAGGTGTCGGAATGGGTTGTAATAATCCATAGGGAAAATGATTTGTTGGCTTGGCCTTCTGGCAAAGGTCACATTTCTTAATGTAATCTTCGATTTGTTTATTCATGTTGGGCCAATAAAACTGTTGCTGTAGTTTATACGTTGTTCCCCTAACACCAGAGTGCCCCCCCATAAACTGTCATGTGCCTCCTTGAGGAGTGTTAGTCTTAGTGTTGAATTCTCGGGAATGAAAATTTTGTGTTTGTGATAAATGTATGGTCCTTTTGCTGACCAACTAGGGTGCATGTGAGGTGTCTCCATTATTTGTTTTAACAGACGTTGTGATAATTCGTCTATTCCGTAATCATGTTCCAATCCACTCATAAGAGGGGAAATTGGGACAGATAAAACATTGAGGTGCACAGTGGGGTGTTGTTCTGGGTTTGGTTCTATTCTGGACAATGTATCAGCCACAATGTTATTATTTCCTGCTTTATATTTAATAATGTAGTCGTAGCCTAATAGTTTTGAAAAGAACATTTGCTGCTCCGGCGTATGTAGGTCCTGTGTTAATAGGTGGTGAAGGCTCTGATGGTCCGTATGAATTATGAATTTATGCCCTAACAGATATTGACGCCATTTTGCGATGGCCGAGATAATAGCGTACATTTCACGTACGTATGTTGATTTTTGTTGCATTTGCGGCGTCAGTTTCTTGCTAAAATATGCTATAGATTTTTTTTGTTGCAATAAAACCGCGCCAACTCCTCTTCCCGACGCATCAGTCTCTAATTCAAATGGTTAATTGAAATTGGGTAGTGCCAAAACAGGGGGTTGGAGCAATCGTTGTTTTAATATATCAAAAGCTTTTTGTGTTTCGGTAGTCCAGCTGAACGACGTGTGCCTGAGTAATTCGGTTATTGGGTAAGCGATCGTGGCGTAATTCTTGATAAATTTTCTATAGTAACCAGTTAATCCTAAGAAAGCTCTAATGTCTTTTTGTGTTTTGGGAATTGGAATATTTCGAATAACATCCAAATTAAATTTGGTCGGGCCAACCTGGCCTTGAGAAATCTGGTGCCCTAAGAACTCAATAGAAGTTGATAAAAAAGAACATTTATTGAGTTTGAGGGAAAGGCTATGGTGGGTCAGTAAGTCTAGAGTTGTCTGAAGATGTTTGTGATGCTCTGTGATAGATGCGCTGTATATTAGTATATCATCAAAGAACACGACTATAAATTTCCTTAAGTAGGATTGGAATATTTTATTCATTAAAGCCTGGAATGTTGAAGGTGCGTTGGATAATCCAAAAGGCAATACTGTAAATTCGTAATGGTCTTGGTGGGTACGAAATGTTGTTTTGTGAATATCACTTTCGGCCATTCTTATTTGGTGATATCCCGAGCGAAGATCTAGTTTTGTAAAATACCGGGCATCATGTAATTCATCCAGTAATTCTTCAATTGTGGGGATTGGAAACCTATCTGTTATGGTTATTTTATTTAGAGCTCTGTAATCCACACAAAATCTCCACGTGCCGTCCTTATTTTTGACGAGGAGAACGGGTGAAGAAAAACTTGAGGTGCTAGGTCGGATATGGTTTTTGTGTAGCATTTCAACGATCAGCCTTTCGATTTCATTTTTCTGGTAATATGGAAATCTGTAAGACTTTATATTTGGAGGTTGTGCCCCGGTTTCTAAGTTGATACGATGATCGATGTCTCTTGTCGAAGGTAATGAGGAGGGTTCAGTGAATAAATGTTTGTAATTTTGAATAAGGATCTGGAATTCTGCCGGAAGGGTAGCTTGATCGGTGGTCGACATCGGAATATTTGGAAAGTTTATTTCAGAAGCGATCAACCAACAGGTGGCTGAGGGTTGTAAGGATAGTAAGCGAGATAGTTGTGATGATGAAACTTGGCTATCTGGGTAATTATGATGACCCAAAAGACGAATTGGTCCGTCTGTGCCATTGAAAGACATAGTCAGGGTTGAGTAATCTGTGGTTATAGGCCCTAATGGTCGTAACCAGCGAACGCCCAAAATTATGTCGGCTCCTGAGATGTCTAGAACATATAATTGGACTTTAAAGGTGGTAGCCTGGATGAGCAACTGAATATCCTTACACATACCCTTACATTTGATGGTTGAACAATTTCTCGTTCGTACGACAAATTCTGGTATGACATATATAGGGAGGTTTAGGAATTTAGCCATTCGCGGGGATATAAAGTTATGTGAGCTGCCACTATCTACTAGGATTTCAGTGAGTGTGTTGGTAATATGGCCTGTAAAGCGGATAAAGTGGCTCGATGTAGAATCAGTAAGTGTTTGAACGATTGCAGCGGATGTGGGGGTTTCTTCGTCGACGTCCGTTAGTTGGTCAATGAAATCGGGTGAATCTTCATCTTCTATGCCTTGAAAATAACATAGCGTTCCCTTACCACGACATTTATGGCCTGGTTAAAACTTTTTGTCACAATTATAACAAAGTCCTTTCTCCCGGCGACTCTGAAGTTTTTGGGGGGGGGGGGGGGGTTAAATTTTTAATAAATTGTGAGCGGGATTGAAGTGTTAAAGGAGTGTGTCGCGATGTTGTGGTTGGCCAAGTATTTTGTTTGGGAGGAGGGTCTGAGGTGTGTTTGTATGGTTGCTGGTAGGGACGAAGTGTTTTGAGGTGTTGTGCTTCGAACATTCTAGCCATGACAAACGCCCGATCGAGTTCTGTGGGTTCATGTATAAGGACTTGGCTTTGAATGTGTGGTTGAAGTCCGAATATGAACATGTTGGTTACAAACGTAGGATCCAGACCCGGAACTTTATTTTTTAAGTCTTCAAAATCTTTTTTGTAGTTTAGAACGAAAGAAGTTTGGGTTAGTTTCGTTAATGCGCCTTGTGGATTTTCGTAAGCACATGGTCCGAAGCGTTGAAGGATTGATTTTACAAAGAAGTCGAATGTCAAATTTGGGTGATCGACAAGAATGTCCTGATACCAACGTGAGGCCGGTTTATCTAGGTGTAAAGCAGCGCATAAAAGAAATTCTTGAGGGTCTATTGTGTGGTATTGAAAAAATAGTTTTAAATCATATAACCAATCGGTGGGATCGCCTTCTGAAAAACGAGGACAAGGAATAGAAAGTAATCTAGGTTGAGCAGAAACAACCTGAATTTGAGGCTCAGAGGTTGGAGATGCTCCCAAGATTCCAGCAAAGGATTGTCCAGTGGCGTTTTCCGGTTGTTTTTGCGAACGGGCATTCTGAAGATCCATGGAACGCTGAAAGGACTCCATGAATGTTCGTAATTCTGTTCGCAACTCTTCATGTTGGTCCGTAAACTGATCTCGGGAGGCCATGAGCTGCTGCGTTAACAGCTTGTTTTGCGATTGCATGTCGTGACGCAGAGATTCAATTTGGGACTGGCGTGTGTGTTGTTCTTCTTGGATTGCCTAGAACGCATCGTTGGTGTGATGGTCGTCACCATGGGATCGTGTTCCGCCCGCCATGGGTAACGGAAAGGGGGAGTTCAAGAACGAGAGCACCAATGTAACACTCTAGAATATTTAGAGAGAGAGTGAGACAGAAGAACAGCCAAGAGATGCCATGAGATAAAGAGAGAAGAAGTGGGAGAGAGGCAAGATGAACAAAACTTCTTATTAATTTCTTAAAAACTATTACAGGGTGTTTAACAGATATTTATACTAATTACATATGAGAGTATAACAACTATAATCCGAGTTAAGCCCATATGAGAGTGCAACGACTATAATCTGAGTTGAACCCAGCTGTACTGCCACGTGTCAGCATCTCCCTTTATTTCTTCATATATTTTGAATCCTGTTGGCTGTTCTCTGATGCAGGTAGTGGTACTGGCGGAGCACTCTAAACTATGATTACCGGTTGGTTGTTGACTCCAAATTGCTGTGCTGAGACTGCGGTAATAACAATGATGCTGTAACAAGCGTAGAGTGGGGTTTTTGCGATGAAGAAGTGCAGCAGTTTCGCAAGATCTGCGGTGGCGGTCTAACGGGATGTTGTGGACAATCACACGGAAGTTTGCCGGGCGTCGGAGGCCGCCGGATCTGAGCGGCTTGGCGGCGGATCCGTGTACTATCGACGGCGGATCTGAGCGGCGCAGTGCATCTCCCTCACACGAGCAGTGGCCGCAACGCTACTCCAGTGAACAAGATGGACCAATCTTATAGAGTTCACCCGTGGGGAAGGGGTGATTGCGCACTTACTTCTCTCCTGCAAGTCAAATGACAAAGAAAAACTGACCCAAGGGCTCGACGTGGAGGTCCCACCACACACTCGGAAGATCTTAGAGCGTTTCTCCTCCTTAGCCAAAGGCCGAGCTAAGGCTACCTCAAAAAGCGCTAGAAGATTAGGGAACAAGTGAGCCTCTCCATCATGTCTCCTGAGGTACCCCCTTGGGTCCTATTTATAGATTTCTGAAAACGACCTGCAAATAGCCAACCTCCGCTGTTCCAAACAGCTATGTGCAGTCCAGATTGACCTGCCAACAGCGTAACTTCGCTGTCCTGAGAGGCTATGGGCAGGCCAGCAGGGGCAAAATGGTAAAAAGCATCATGGGGGGGGGGGCATCGGACGAGTTCCTTACCAAAGCTTTTTGCTCGCGAGGGACGACGAGTACGAGCTCAGCAGTGCCCTGCTCGTCGTCTTCTCTTGGTGAGTGCGAACCTTTCGGCTCTACTCCCCCCTGATGATTCCAGCCCGCTTGGGCGTGTTGGGGACCCAGTGAATGCTAAACTCCGCTCGACGAACGTCGAGCTCCATTCGGCGAACTGAACGGACGGGCGTCATCTGGGTCGCCTGGCACTCGTCGCTGCTACTCGCCTTCTGGCGAGTGCGGGCCTGGCTGGCCATACTCGCATACCGCCAGCCGGGCTCGCCTGGGCGAGCTAGACACTGCCGAACTTTGGCCCCTCTTGGTGCTTGGCCGAGGCTGAAAAAAGGAGAGCTGGCCGGTCTGGTTCCTAGCGACCTCACTCGCCGGATACAGGGTTGTATATTGCAATCTCACCTTCCGGACACGAAGAACCTTCTTCCCGATGGATTTGGTCAGTGACGAGAAGGAGACAACGGTGCAACAAATCGTGACGAAAAAGGAATCTTTCAGAGCGGCGAAACCGAGAGAGAAAGCGAACGGGAGAGTGCGGAAACCTAATTCCTATCTTGAGAATGTTGAGGCTCCGCTCAAGATAGTCCACTAAGGTTCATCAAGTGTGGAATGACCTTATATAGTATCTCCAGCGTAGAGTCGTTACACTCTAGTGACACGAAAACCAATGGGTCGTTCCGAGTCAGTCTCAACACGCGCGGACATATATTAATACCCTAACAACCGACGATAAGCGTGAGGAGAAGGGCGTCCAGGGATTCACCGACGAGAGGCGCAATGTGCTGGGCGGTTAGGGATTCACCAACAAATGGGGCTTGCGAGATAGGGATCAGCTCGAAATATCTAGGGCTTCACCGACAAAAAGTATTCGGGAGGTGGAGATCGACTAAGAATTCACCAGCGAGAGGCGCGAGGTGCAGTTCGACTATAGCACGAGCGAAGCGAGGAAGCAGAACAGGAGTTGGTCATGATATGCACAACTATTTCTTTTGAGATAAAGGCTCCGTTTTGAGGGACTTATTTACACCAGTCAAGCAGTTACGACCGCATGAACCAGACCTTAAACGGAGCCGGTGTACAACCCCGTATTCGCAGGTTTTTGGTTTTAAGATTTTGGAGTGGTTTGAGCTCTTGGTGGCCAATTTAGGCCTATCCCTCAGAATATATTAGTAGGGGGAGGAAAAATCTGCCTCCCCCCAGTGGCCCCTTTCTTGGGGGGAGCGGGTGCGATAGGTTGGCGGGGGCGAGACCGGCCTGGGGCCGGGCTCTCGCCCCACCTCGCGGGTTGGCGGGGGCGAGACCGGCCCGGGGCCGGGTTCTCCCCCTGCTCGTCTCGGGTGCCCGGGGAGATGAGGAGTTTGGCTCCCCCCATCCTTGGCCCCCTTTTGGCCATGCTTTTACCGTTGTACCCTCGGGGTGGAATTACCTCTTTGCCCCCTGACGTGATTGTTTTCTATTAGCCCAAAGCCTTTTGTCCTCAGGGGTCTTTCTGGCATTTTGGTCCATGAGGTTGGAAAAACTATAAATAGACCCTTAGGGGTGACTTGGAGAGGATCGCTTCTTGACTCTCTCTTCATCCTTCAAGGCACCCTAGCTCTGCTTTGGCTAGGGAGGGGGAGACTACAAAGGTCTTCCGGGTGTGAGGTGGGACCTCCGCGCTAGAGCCGAGAGTCTGTTTCTAGTTTCCCAAGCCTTTGGTCCGTGACGTTCCCCCGAGTGTAGTAGGTGTGAGGTCACCCTTCTTTTGGGACCCCCGAACTTCACAGATACCAATTTTGACTTCAACACTTTTGGTTCATGTAATCTTAACCGCTTGCCCGTGCAAATAAGTCCACAAAAAGAGCCAAAAAAAAAAAAAATCGTCTGCACATTATCATTATATCATATGAACATAGCACCACTCATAATAATAATTTAGAATTATTATTCGAAGAGTGATGAAAGCAAGCAACCTCCTTCTACGGTGACGATTTACCCCGCGCAGGGCCGTTCTCCTCCACGCTCAGGCAGCCCGAAAATCAGTTATTAGGGTTTCATCATCCATGATTTTAATAGACCTCGCAAATGCGGCCCGGTTGCCCAGCCGTACTCAAGCTCCACCAGCGAATCCCTCACGCATTTCATCCGGAGCTTCTAGTTTTCGCCATTCTCCGGCCATGGGAAGCCAGAGTACTGTTCGGAGACCCTTCTGTCTCCGCTGCACGAAGCCCGCTCGCATTTGCCTATGCGATCGTGTAAAGTCGCAGCCGCTCGATAACTCCGTCGCCGTCACTATCCTTCAGCACAGCCTCGAGAAGACCCACCCTCTGAACTCAACTAGAGTCGCAAGGATTTGCCTGAAGAACCTCTCCGTCGTCCCCGTTACCGATGTTAATTTCCAAGCCCAGTTCCTCATTCGCCCTTTGGAATCCAATCGACACCATCCTCACATCACCGGAGATGCCTTCGACAAGTCAATTTTGGGTGATTTTGCATCAACGAAAAATTCTGCCATGGACACTGCTTCAGATGCGTCATCCGCAAGTATTTTTACTACTTCTCAGATGGACGACGAGGTTACAGCTAATTTTTCTAACTATACTGTAACTTACTCTTCGAAATATATCTTGGTGACAATAGAAAGGACTGCAAAGCCTGATATCGGCTGGATTCTGAACCATCCTGTTGGGAGAGCTGCAATTTCGAATGGTTTCATGGTCAGAAAGTTGCAGAGAAAGGACTTGCCGCAAGAAAGTAATAGATTCATAGACTTTGAAGAGTTTAATCTCGTTGTTCCTCCGGGATCTGTTCTTCTCTTCCCGGGTCCAAATTCAATGGAGATTGTTGAGTTGGAGTACGAGATAAAGCAGTTGATAGTGTTGGATGGGACATGGGCAAAGGCGAGGAGAATGTACTACGAGAATCCGTGGCTAAAGCTTTTGCCACAGTTGAAGTTGGATCCGAGGAAGGAGAGCTTGTACAGTGAGGTGAGGCATCAGCCGAAGGCTGAATGTTTATCTACAGTGGAGAGCATTGTCTGTGCTCTGAAAGGGTTAGGTAATGACGAGGATGCTTTGGACGAAATTTTACAGGTGTTTGAATCTATGATACTGGATCAGAGACGCTGCAAGGATGAAAAATTCAAAGTGTTGCTAAAATCGTGAGCAGTTTTTTGTGATGATGATTTGAGATTATGGATAATGGAGATGAATAGAGAAGAACTAAGCCACTGCAGCCTTAGCTCAAGGGTGGTAAGATATGAGATTGATTCACTTTTGAGCAATTTTGGATGATTTTTTCTTCTATCCAGAGGCTGACTGCTGGTGAGTTTTGTTTAAAAATTGTTTGATGTTGATTAAGAAGGAAAATTATACATATATGTTGATTTAAAGAAAATTTTGATTCTTGATGTTATGTTTGTTCATATTTTACTTTCCCAGCAATCAAAATGTCAAATTTTACAGCTGGATAATTGTAAAAATAAGCCTCAAAAGGTTAAATACTTGATGCTGTTTAAATTGCAGACTTCAAAAATGATTAAGTTTGGCTGCATTTTACAACTACAACATTGCTCATCTTTGTTTTCCTGTTCACCCGTTGATTGTTTTATGATGAGTACTTTCTTTGGCACCCTTTCCATTTTTTACTATTCAGCGAGCTGTTTCACCTCGTCTGTTAAGCACTTAAGCAGACTTAAACTAACAAACTAAAAATTTATGTTCTGAAAGGTTACAGGGGTCTCATATTTTTAAGGCTTCTGTTGAAAGCTGGGGTAAGAATTTGTAGGAATATGTAGTCTACAGGAGTAGCACCAATTGCAAAGAAGATGCGAGAAACTCGGCTAACATGGTTTGGACATATACAAAGGAGACCATTAGAGGCACCTGTTAGGCGTTGTGAGAGTCTAGTCACTAGGCATGTTAAACGAGGGAGGGGTAGACTAATAATGACTTGGAATGAAACTATAAAGAAATACATGATGTACTTAGGCATTAGTGAGATTATGATAAAATATAGGGCACAATGGCGACTAAGGATCCATATAGCTGACCCCACTATAGTGGGATAAAGGGCTGAGTGTTGTTGTATGTAGTTGAAAAAGTAATGTGTTCTGGGAACTTTTGTGGTGCTGGGCTATTGTATGAGAAACAGAAGTATATTGTTTTGGTTGATGAAAGTTATTGTTTGATATCCTTGCCCATGCTTTTTCTATGAATAATTAGAATATTTTTATTTAGACAAAATGTTTTCCTTTGTTAATTATTGTAATAATATTTTGATCCATCTCCAACGGTCAAACACATATTCAACTAGAGGGGAACCAATGCTAGAATTTGAATGCTCCTATGATTGTTGGAAAGAATAAGTCGAGAATCGAGATTGAAAAATTACGAATATAATTGAAGAACTCAGTGTTTTACTTTGTTAAAATTTTCCTTTGTCCAAGACCGCACTAGGATTTTCTCATTGCTTCTTCGTTGATACACGATTATGTTAGATAACATTTTATATATGGGGAGTCTAGCTACAATCATGGTGAAATTAAAACACAATTTGTTTGCTCAAGGTACCATCCACGTCAGGGGGCTGTTAGCTCCCTCACACCCATAGCCAACTCAGTGCCAAGTTGGATCCATGAAAGGACATGGTTTACCCAATCATGTCCAAAATAATATATTAAATTTTGTTGTTTGCAAAACAAAAAAAATTTGTTTGAGGAGTAAGAGCTAAGGCTCTGTTTGGCACGGTGGTGGCGGTCGTAAACGCATGGGTTAAACCGTCATTTGTTAAGGGTGACCTAACAAACATCATCCGTTTGAACATAAAAGTGGATGAAGTTTCTTAGGCGGGCGTTAACGAATGACAATTTAACCCCCATGTTCATGACAACCGACTAAATGCTAATACATTGAAAGCGGAAAAACAAGAAAAATCTAACTAGAAACAAGCTTTGTGAATGGGGCTCCACATACAGCATACCTGTATCAGGCCAACCAAAACTGTGATGTAAAACGATGTTGTAAAATAAGACAATGCTGTATAATCTAAAATTTAGGACTCAACGGAATTGTGATATGAATTTCTGTTTAATAATCTCTATCAGATGGTGCATGGTGCTGATGAGTAGCTGTGTTCAGTAGCTCCGATGAGTAGTCCTGATGAGCGACGAGTGATTCAATGAATAGTTATGTCGAGTTAGTCTATCAACTGGCCATTCACATGATTATAGAGTAGGGGATCTAAACTTGAGAGTGTTCGACTTGGCCCTTAAGGGTGTTGGTATGGAATCACTCTTGAGGGGAATAGGTTCAATGGAAATTGAATCTATTTTTTCTTTAACGAGTCAAGCCTGGGGAACCCACAGCCAAGGTAAGCCAAGTGGAGAGGCAAGATCAGGAACTCTTTCTCACATTTGAAAGAGGATTTATAAAACTCTTTGTTAGCAAGTTCCCTGTAAAAGAGAAGATTTTGTATTCAAACTACAAGCTCAAGCAGCATGGATGAGTGGTCCTGAAGAATAACTACAATGAGTACCTCTGCACATATTTATCTTTATGTCGTTAAGTATTTGATGTATATATTCAAAAGTCTATATACAGAACTCCTTGGGCTGATGTGGATGATATGGGCATATGGAGAAATCAAAAGTTTTCAAACACTGATCCTCCTTTCTCTGACTTTTTCCTGGAACATTTCTTTTGCTCCAAAAGAGAGTATGAGAGCATTTTTTCATATTCATAGGACATAATAATCATCACGAAGGTTACTTGTGATTTTAACCGCCTTCCCTTCGTACGCTTTCCAATCAAACCTCAATATCAGAAGACTAATCCAAAACCTGGTTAAGCTCATTGCTTCACCTAATGGCTATAATATCCATAGAAGAGAGACTGCTATAAACTATAAAGAAACATATACCAACTCATCATAAGTTCATAACATGCCCTCATAATATCCCGCCAGCAAGCCCTGTCGATGTTCTATCGTGGGCAGAGCGTCGTTTCGAGCAGGTCCCTGAACTTGGCCCGTCGCATTCATACATACTATTGAGCATACTTGTCCTCTTTTTAACAGTTTCAAATGGATAATAGCTACACAAATGGATTCAAATAAATGCATGTCTGAATGGAACAGATTTGAGATAATATGTACAAAACAACCTTCTTGATTCTCTAATGGTAATCATACTCTCAAGTGAGCCAAGTAAAGAAGACCATTTATGAACTAAAATAGGATCTGTGAGGCCTCCCCCAAAGCTTTTAAGGCATCATAATTCAGAGCTCTTAAGTATCTTCTAATCTGTGTTTATCGGCCGCTATATCCGCAGATTTGTCGCCCCATATAATTTATTATTAGTAGGTGACCAGAGCTCTTATAATTAATGGGTTTGCAGGAGGATATAATGTTGAAACTCTTGATGCACTCATCAAGAGGTGACCAGAATCCACAACCTCGTTCTAAATGGGGATGCGAGCGATCACATTAATCTTTGTTTTTTTTTCACTGCAGCTTTTGTCTGGCTCCCTCGAGCATTCTCAAAGGTGGGGAAATTTTTGGGTGCCGTACTCCCACCCAAAATCACGGCGCTCTCGCGTATCAAACCGTTAGTTTCTGCAAAAACAACACGATTGATCGAAATACTGCCGCATTTGATAATACCGAGAGTTTTTTTAGAATACTGTAGTATTCCGTGAAAAATAGTCCGCTGCAGGATACCAAATCATACAGCCTTATTTAATCCCGCACCCAAAAGATAGGTATGAGTAACCCACCTAAAAATTTCTCCAGCCGGGGACAGTTTTCAGGCTCGAGATCGGTTTCTCCATTTTGTGATTGAGATTTTACCTGCTTGGCTTATCAGGAAGTTCCTTCATCCTTTCTAAAACATTCGACTGTCAAATTATTCCCAAAATCATATCTTTGACATGCTTGGGTGTTATTTTCTACTGTTAAGTTAGTTTAACTGTTTAAGGCTAGCAGAATCAGAGTGAGTGAAGTAAAAAAAGCTGATTTATGTGGTTCTGTGTAAAATTCTGCTGTGGAATTGCATTGAAAGGAGCATCCCCGAATGAATCCTCGTGAATCTGTTTGAAATAATTTTTTGAACCATTGGTCACATGAGGCTAAAGGCAATCATCAACAGAAAGGAGGAAGTGCCAAACGCCAAATGAATCCTTTCAAACTTTTTGAAATAATTGTGTGTGTTTTAAATCAGAATTGTGTTTCAAATCCTCGCACCATATGCGGTAAAAAGTAAAATAGCGGCGGCTCCCTCAAATGAGGAATAATTTTTGGCTCCGGGTAACATTTCCAGAGGAAGGAGTATGTTTTGGTGTCCGGGTAGCATTTTCAGAGAAAGGAGCGTGAGTTGGAATAACCGCTTGATTTTAGATCTGACCACTATCAATAAATGGAAAAAGAAAAAAGAAAAATAGGCGAATAAACGCTCGATCAGACAGCAACAGACAACTAGATTATCGATATATACTTTAGGTATGTAAATCAATTGAATCATTAGATGGATCGCAACTCACACTCTTTCATCTGAAGATGCTATCCGGATCCAAAAATTATTTCCAAAGGAGGCCTTAGTTCACAAAACCCTAATTTGAAGGATAGGCAGCACACGCTCACATGTATCGTATACTATATACTTTAGGTTTATGAGGTAGTTTCTCATTAAATCATTAAATTAATGATTTAATTTATTTTCAACATATAAAAAAAGATTGTTTAAACAATCTTTTCATAAAGACAGTAAAGACAACAAAGGACGGGCTTGAATCTCGGGCCAATAGTGTTTGATAAGGCACAGATAATTATATAGAAACAATGGGATGCGGATGGCTCACATTTCATGATCTCACTAATTTAGTGAGATCATGAGACCAACTACCGCGCAAAAACCCCACTACACGCACCACGCGCACGATGGCACGCAACCGTCCACCGGCACCGGACGCCCCGCTAGGCAGGCGCAGGGCTCCCCGCACCCGGCTCGACAAAGTCGCCGACAGCGGCCCTCGCCCGGCCGGCCAAGGTGAGGTTGGGACCGGGTTGTTGGAACATGGTTTCACACTCCTTAGGTTTGAGAATATCAACTCCCTGCTTGTATTTGATGAGATTGGTTGTGTGATAGAGTGTGCAGGCTGATAGGTGAAAGGAAAAGAGAAGAGCTTCAAAAGGTTACTACCGCCCGGCGACAACCTTATCGCAGCGCGGTAACCATCTCGATCGACGCATATCGGTTCGATGGTCGACAGCCCATTTATCAGCTAAGGAAGGATCGTCGACAATCAAAAGCTACCGCCCGGCGACAGGACGCTACCGCCGGCGGTATCCGGTCGACGTGCATCGAGGGGACGATCGTCGACGATGGTACCTACCGCTCAGGCGATAGTCTTATCGCAGGCGGTAGAATTATCTGGCGAAATGGCGCTATCGCTCTGACTGGGCGCGGTAACCTTTACCGCCCGGCGATAGCTCTTTTGAAACGGCAGTTTCCTTAATGAGCAGTTATAGTTGTCGTTTCGGGAGACGTGTGGAGACAGCTGGCAGGCGTTACGCGCGAACCTACCGCCCGGCGATAGAGTTATCGCAGGCGGTAGTCTATTTTCTCCAAGACGTATAAAAAGCAGCGTCGTTTCCTCAAGACCTAAGTCTCCAGAGATCATTGACGAAGTGCTCCAGGAATACTAAGTCGGCCGTCTTCCTACGTCCGTTCTACTCGTCTTCGTCAAAGAAAAAGCAAGGTTTCTTCCTCCCGTTCGAGATCGAAGAACTCCGGAGATCAGGCTTCGCATCGTCTACGTCTAGCGACCGGGTGCTTTCCATCGAAGATCACAAGCACCGGCCGTAGATCTATCCGGAGAACTTCTCAAGAGGGAGAACCTAAACTTTAACGAATATATTTTTGTAATCTCTTTTTGTATCTTTTTCTTCTTCTATTGTTGTAAGTGGTAAGGGAAATCGACCGGGAAGGTCGTCGGGATCCGGGTTGGATTCCGTGGAAAATCGTCCGGGATTTGGGGCGTCTAGATCGGGGATCTAGCGGTGCTCTAAGACCCTTCCGGTTGTGGAGGTGAAGAGCGGCTCTAAGACCTTCGGGGAGAAAGTGAAGAGCGGCTCTAAGACCCTTCCGGGTGTGGAGGTGAAGAGCGGCTCTAAGACCTTTCGGGGAGAAAGTGAAGAGCCAACCGGTCCGGGTTTTGGGTCGGTATAGAAAACCCAAGAGTTTTATTCACCGCCTCTGACCTCCGGCGTCATGGAGATCCATGTTGTATGTATTGTGTGTAAACATGTTTTAAATCAATCCTAATTACAAGTGTAACATTGTGTGTGACTAAATGATTCATATGAGATATTGTCTTCATATCATTGCCTCTTATGTTTACTGTGAATGATAAGTCTAGTTTCACGTGTGTGCGCACAAGCTAAATTTGTACAGGAAAAGAGTGAATAACGTACCGCAGAACATTGGTTACCCAACGCTCTGCAGTAGTTTCCTATGCTCTGGTTCTGTGGACAAATTAACGCTTAAATTTCAAGAAACGCGTCGAACCTTATTCCCCCCCCCCCCCCTCTAAGGTTGGCTACAAGATCCAACAAGTGGTATCAGAGGCAGGTTATTCCAAAACGGTTTCACTACCGGGAATAATGGCCAACCTCCATCATGGACTGATGAGTGGGGATGAAAAATTGTACACCGAAAATGTGTTTGCACCACCTCTCTTTATAGGAGTGAACTATAACGAATGGAGAACTCTAATGAGAAAATTCCTTATGCTAACGGATGTAGAAGTTTGGAACATTACTTGTACCAAGCCCCCTTATAGCCTAAATAAGCACGAGTGTTATTTAAATGCCAATGCTATGAACAGTTTGTTTTGTGGGCTTAGTCAAGAAATTTTAAACGCATTCACATGTGTTCCACTGCATATGAGATATGGGAATATCTTGAGTCTACTTATAGTTCTCATCTTGCAGATAATGACTTCGAGCAGTTTCTTATAGATCCAAGTGACGAGTCAAATGGAGATGCACTCTTGGAGGAAGTCAAGACAGACACGTCAAGCAAGAGGGGAGATGAACATCTGTC
This sequence comes from Platanthera guangdongensis, assembly GCA_039583875.1. Classification (NCBI taxonomy): domain Eukaryota; kingdom Viridiplantae; phylum Streptophyta; class Magnoliopsida; order Asparagales; family Orchidaceae; genus Platanthera; species Platanthera guangdongensis. The sequence continues at coordinate 156,965,504 of CM077160.1, read as the reverse complement.
ACTGGACGAGAAGAGCCAAGGGGAAGATGATAAAGGAACCTTGTGTTCAAATCTTGCCTCGTCCAAGAGCGCTGTAAGAAACTCAAACTCTCTCCGTGTATACAAGTCTGTTTATACACTGAATATGCTGAATATGAATAGGCGTAGACTTAAGAAACTGAAAAATATTAATTCAAAACTACGCTTGAAAAATAACCTTTTAAAAGCAAATGTTAGTGTAGAATCTTCCACTGTCGTGTCTAGTTCTCCTGTATACTCTTTAGAGGACAACTCTACACTTTGTATAAATTGTGAGAAGTTAAAAGAGAAACGTGAGGAGGAAAAGAAAGAGTGCATTTCTCTAAGAGAACAAAATGAGAAACTGTTTCTAGAAAACTTAGCGTCAAAGGGGGAGTGTGCTAAGTGTGTGGACTATAGAGTTGAAATCACTGAGATGAGTGAGGTCTTCGAAGAATATAGAAATAAGTATGAAGCCCACATTAACTCAATAGTCGCAATACTCAAGAATAGCACAACTGCCTACACCAAAGCGAGAACAAATCTCAAACAGAGAAATGAAGATTTGGAAACGAAAATCAACGTGCTTAAGGAAATTTTAAAGAAAAATTCTCAACACATAAACGTGCAATATCAAGAAAATTCCAAACGCACGTTGAACACAAGCTCACTCACGTCAGTTAGGAAAATCAAAGGGAGCAGTAAACTTCAAGCCAACGCGAGTGAAAACCTCAAATATGAAAATCATATCCACTGGCGAAAACCAACTACTCCATTTACAAAACTAATTGAACGCAGATATCCTTCAAAAAGTCTTTATGCTATGAGTCAGTATGGTAACAAGAAGTATTTCATGTCAGAAAGTAATCTCAACATGATTAATTCACAAAGACAATTGTGCCCAACCACAATCTCTCACGTAAGGACTCCTAGACATCCAAAAGAGAATCTGCAACATAAGAAAAACATCAAACCAAGGTATGAATGGAGACCAGTCACGCGACGTAGCACGCCCAGTCCGACGGACCGGGCGAACCCTCCTTCACCAGGTTCAACTGTATCACAACATCGTTGGGTTCCCAAAAGGAAAGTCATTTTAGGCTCCTTCTGGATACCCAAACCTCTCAACTCCTAAGTATGTCCCGTTAGTGAAGTAGAATGACACACTTGATCACGTCATGACTATCTCCTACTTCACATTGTACGTCTGATTTAGTTGTGCGGGACTCAAAGAGCTTAGGAGCAAATTAATACTGATCAAAATCCACTTTTCATGCATAATCAAGTGATAACAAAATAGAGATTAAATTGCCCACATAAAATGAAACCAAAAACATTCAAGAAAAATGTTCGGGCCGGTACCTGTATTATTACATCAATTTTTTAATTGTTCATAAATCTAAAAACTCGAAAGGGTACAAAGAAAAAATGGGATCACGCCTGTTCATCAGAGGATGTTGAAGAAATGCTGAGCTTCCTCATGATCTTCTTAAGCATCTTCTTCATGCCTTTGATCTCCTTTCCCTGCTCCTCCATGAGGCTATGAATTCCACGACTTGCCTCGCGAAGAGATCCCGACCGGGGTACCGATGGCTCCGGAGGTGGCACCTGTGGTCGCACCCGTGAAGCAGCCGGTATCTCTCCTACATGATAGACCTGCGGAAAGAGGTCAATGGGATAGGAGGTCCAGTCGATGGTCGGGTACTTGATCTTCAGGATGGTCTGGATGACTCCTCCCAAAGGGAGTGTATTTACCCGCTGACGATCGGGGGACTTGAGGCGAAAAGTATACCTCATGATCGACAGGATGAGATCTGAAACGTTGAATGGCTTCTGCGCTATAATGTGATAGGTCACCATGGATAGCTGAGCCGTGATCTTTCGAGTATCTCCTGCCTTGAACATCAGCGAATGGCGGAGGATATCCTGAATTATCCGAGCAACTGGTGTGAGTGTGTCCACCGAAGTGAAAAAGTCAGGACGCCCCTCCGCTCCATGGAGAACCTCGTTCATCACTCTCCAATCCCGTGCTGTCCTGAAGGATTCTACAACATCCAAGTATGGAAGGTTGGATGGCCACACGTACTTCGTCTCCAGGTCGGCATGGGTGATAGTAACTATCTCATCCCCGATGCAAGACTGAACTCCTCCTCCCAGACGCATCAGAGATGGATCCCTCAAGTTGTTGTAGAACTCTCGAACGAGAGCGGAGGAAAAGGAACACCCATCTGATATCACCGCCAACACGCCCGATTTCTTCGAGATACTCATAGATATGAGTATACCGATCATCAATTTCTATGAGCATAGGAATGCTCACAGTGGCGTTGTCTATAGCGGGGTACGTAGTCTCTCCACGGTTTCGTTTTGAAATACTTCGACGTCCAGAGTGTGCGCTCGAGGAGGCCATTTCCTGCATGAAACAACATTCAAAAACTCAAATCAGGAACCGGGATCCAAAACTGGAAATTCACAAAAATTGAGTGAAATCTGGGAGCTATCGCAGGCGATAATTAGCTATCACCGGCGGTAGCTCGACGGACTGCACTTCACCTCTTTCCGCCGTTTTGAGCTAAAAATCGATTTCTTTTGTAAAAACCACTCCAATCTCCATGTTCTTCATAGATCTATATATGAACTTCGTAGATCTTGAAAGAGGAGATGAGATCCGACAATAAACATCTAAAAATGAAACATGTGAAAGTATCTCTTTTTACTCCTCCGCATTTCGGATCCTTTACAAACAATGGCAATATTTTTCACCTCTTAAAGCGTAGATCCGAAATAGATTAAAACAATGGCAATATGTTTCAAAAAGGGGGATATGTGAGAGGAGATCCGTGAAGAAGTGGATATAAAAAAGCCATGAGAGAACACATCTACTCCACAAAGACATCTCATATGGATCCTAAAAACAAGAAACCAAGCAAAAATGAGAAAGGATAGAGCATTACCTGGAATCAAAGGAGATCTGTAGGGCTGGAGAAGCTTCTTTCCAAAAGGGGATGCAAGGTGAGAATGAGTGTGGGCGGATCTGAAATAACCTACAGCATATTTATTCCGGAGTTACCGCGGCACGGTAGTACTACCGACAGGCGATAGTACTCTGACTCGCATATAAGTACACACGAAAATCATGCTTATCCAACCTGCTTTGACAAGGCTAGGGAATATCTTAAGGTGTCCATATAGTAGACAAATGGTGGTCGTTTTAGGGCCAAAGTGCGTTTTTTTTATCTCATGGGGGCTCATATGACCGAGTCGTGGTATATTTTCAAGTATATACAATGTTTGCTAATCTTTTTGTCAATTTGTACGGCACATTGGTATCCTGTCATGATGAGCGAAGTTAAATTTTTGTCTAGCTATTGAGTGCGAAAATTAATGTGGGTGTACGTTGTCTATGCCTCTAAGTATGTGTGAGGATTTATTTATGATAATGATTACACCTCTCACACACTACTTGATCATACACTCAACCTGAGATAATAAGCTGACATGCTATAAATCGTGACACTAACTTTAACATCTCTGATATATCTTGAACAATCAATGTCATGAAATCAAATTGCGCGTGTCTATGCTAATTAAATTTTTGGGCCAAAACTAGAAAGGCATATGTCCAATGTAAACAAGTTAAAGTGGATCTACCTATGTGGGTAGATTTCGATTGACTTGGGGTCTTGTTCTGCTTTGATTATGTATAAAGTTGATGGCCTAACTCCAAAATAAAATGATGGCCATCAAATCCCGCTTACAGACCCCCAAGCACTACTCATCCCTCCTGATAAGTCTTCATAAGCGTTGTGAGGGTGAGCACCTTGGATTAAAAAGTCGTTTCGATCTTGTGCATGGACTACACTTTATGATTTGTGCCCTTGATTTAATTTCTTTATGCCGCACTATGTCATGTGACGTGATTTTTCACTATATCTCTTTGGTGTTAGCATCGTTAGTTTGCTTGATATAAACATGTCTGCCTGATATCTCTATTGAATGTTTTGTCTCTTGGTGCTACACGTGCACATGTCATTATCTTATTTAAATCTTCCGCGCATAAGAATTGGACCTCAACTACATTCGATGCTTTTCGCACAATACGTACTGGCACATTTTTTTTCTCTCATGACGATATTTGTGTTTGCCTATTTTTCTCTCTATTTATCTAAACCCTGCAAACATTCATGTCATACTTGATGTGTGCTATGTCTCGTGCATATAGTCCATTTTCTTCACTCTGATTTGCGTTTGCTCCTGATTTTGACCCTGTTTTACAACTCTCTGATTTCAAGTGCTTTGTAGGTCTATATTACGTTATCTCTCGCCTACAATTTTCATCCTCCTTGGTCGGTTGGCCTCGCCCATTCTTTTGATATTATCAAAGGGGGAGAAGGTATTGGAGGTAGTGTTCATGATAGGGGGAGCGTATTGAGGTGTGTGTGTGCTCATAGATAGGGGGAGCGTCCCACCGATAGGGGGAGTATGTAGTAGGATAGAACAGGATTGAACGGGATCGATATAGGTGTGTATTGCTTATTTGTTCAATATCATTTTACTCTGATACTCTACTTTATACTGTTCTACGTTGCTACATACATCTATTCTGGCACTCTATCTACTTGATTTTGGTTTATCATGAACGAGATTGATATTATCAAAAGGGGGAGTTTGTTGGAACATGGTTTCACACTCCTTAGGTTTGAGAATATCAACTCCCTGCTTGTATTTGATGAGATTGGTTGTGTGATAGAGTGTGCAGGCTGATAGGTGAAAGGAAAGGAGAAGAGCTTCAAAAGGTTACTACCGCCCGGCGATAACCTTATCGCAGCGCGGTAACCATCTCGATCGACGCATATCGGTTCGATGGTCGACAGCCCATTTATCAGCTAAGGAAGGATCGTCGACAATCAAAAGCTACCGCCCGGCGACAGGACGCTACCGCCGGCGGTATCCGGTCGACGTGCATCGAGGGGACGATCGTCGACGATGGTACCTACCGCTCAGGCGATAGTCTTATCGCAGGCGGTAGAATTATCTGGCGAAATGGCGCTATCGCTCTGACTGGGCGCGGTAACCTTTACCGCCCGGCGATAGCTCTTTTGAAACGGCAGTTTCCTTAATGAGCAGTTATAGTTGCCGTTTCGGGAGACGTGTGGAGACAGCTGGCAGGCGTTACGCGCGAACCTACCGCCCGGCGATAGAGTTATCGCAGGCGGTAGTCTATTTTCTCCAAGACGTATAAAAAGCAGCGCCGTTTCCTCAAGACCTAAGTCTCCAGAGATCATTGACGAAGTGCTCCAGGAATACTAAGTTCGGCCGTCTTCCTACGTCCGTTCTACTCGTCTTCGTCAAAGAAAAAGCAAGGTTTCTTCCTCCCGTTCGAGATCGAAGAACTCCGGAGATCAAGGCTTCGCATCGTCTACGTCTAGCGACCGGGTGCTTTCCATCGAAGATCACAAGCACCGGCCGTAGATCTATCCGGAGAACTTCTCAAGAGGGAGAACCTAAACTTTAACGAATATATTTTTGTAATCTCTTTTTGTATCTTTTTCTTCTTCTATTGTTGTAAGTGGTAAGGGAAATCGACCGGGGAAGGTCGTCGGGATCCGGGTTGGATTCCGTGGAAAATCGTCCCGGGATTTGGGGCGTCTAGATCGGGGATCTAGCGGTGCTCTAAGACCCTTCCGGTTGTGGAGGTGAAGAGCGGCTCTAAGACCTTTCGGGGAGAAAGTGAAGAGCGGCTCTAAGACCCTTCCGGGTGTGGAGGTGAAGAGCGGCTCTAAGACCTTTCGGGGAGAAAGTGAAGAGCCAACCGGTCCGGGTTTTGGGTCGGTATAGAAAACCCAAGAGTTTTATTCACCGCCTCTGACCTCCGGCGTCATGGAGATCCATGTTGTATGTATTGTGTGTAAACATGTTTTAAATCAATCCTAATTACAAGTGTAACATTGTGTGTGACTAAATGATTCATATGAGATATTGTCTTCATATCATTGCCTCTTATGTTTACTTGTGAATGATAAGTCTAGTTTCACGTGTGTGCGCACAAGCTAAATTTGTACAGGAAAAGAGTGAATAACGTACCGCAGAACATTGGTTACCCAACGCTCTGCAGTAGTTTCCTATGCTCTGGTTCTGTGGACAAATTAACGCTTAAATTTCAAGAAACGCGTCGAACCTTATTCACCCCCCCCTCTAAGGTTGGCTACAAGATCCAACACGGGTGGCTCTCGCCCCGGCTGTCACGACCCGTCTCGTGTTGAAAGGGGGCCGACCCACTCATGTGAGTATCCCGGGCCGCCCCCAGCCGGACTGCATTCCACCAGCCCCAACCCGCTATCCACACAACCGCGTGCGGTCGATCTCGCAAACAGGGCTGACCTCCCTTTAACTGGTTTATGGCGGGTTGTTGAGGTCGGCGAGGCGTTGCGCTTTCCCGGCCTCGATCCCCCGACCTCCTTTCGATGAGAAGTGATCCAGTTAAGCGCCCCTACGAGAACTTTCCAGGAGGTCACTCATCCCAGGACTACTCTCGTCTGAGCACGCTTAACTATAAAGTTCTTTCACTTCCCATCACCAATTCAGCTGCAGTTGAATTGATGATGAGAAGTGAAAGAACTCTATAGTTAAGTGTGCTCGGACGAGAGTAATCCTGAGATGGGTGACCTCCTGGGAAGTTCTCATAGGGGCGCTTAACTGAATCACTTCTCATCGAAAGGAGGTCAGGGGATCGAGGCCGGGAAAGCGCAACGTCTCGCCGACCTCAACAACCCGCCACAAACCAGCTAAAGGGAGGTCAGCCCAGTTTGCGAGATTGACCGCACGCGATTGTGTGGATAGCGGGTTGGGGCTGGTGGAATGCAGTCCGGCTGGGGGCGGCCCGGGATACTCACATGAGTGGGCCGGCCCCTTTCAACATTTTTTGTTGAAAGGGGCCGGCCCACTCATGTGAGTACCCCGGGCCGCCCCCAGTCGGACTGCATCCCACCAGCCCCAACTCGCTCTTCACACAACCGCGTGCGGTCAATCTCCCAAACTGGGCTGACCTCCCTTTAACTGGTTTATGGCGGGTTGTTGATGGCCACAACCTCCATTTGATGAGCGAAACTTGATAGTCAAGCGCGCACCACAGGGACTTCCCAGGAGGTCACTCATTCCGTGACTACTCCAGCCCGTGCACGCTTAACTATGAAGTTTTTTCACTTCTCATCAACACTCCCCCATTGAAGTGAGAAGTGGTGATCAAGCCCAGCAGTCCTCGTAACTGTGTAAATGACACCTTCAGCAACGGCTTCGTGAAGATGTCCGCAATGTTGTCCTCACTTCGCATATGCTCGACCATAAGAGATCCCTCCAACACCTTCTCCTAAATGAAGTGGTGCTCAATCTCTATATGCTTGGTACCAGAACTATTATCTGATCAGCTTGTGAGATTTTCAACATGGTATCAGATGGAACAATGGCTTGAGCAGTGATCAACCTCATTTGTGCTCGGCGCTTCTGGAAGCTAGTGATCAGTGGTTGTTGCAATGGAAGGAGCTTACGCAAGGGGTCTTGGTATTGAACTTCTTAGATCGACTAATTGTAAGAAGTGGAAGTCGTGTATGAAGAGCTATCTTCTGGGTGAGAAGTTGTGGGAAGTTGTCGGCGGTGACGGCCAACAAGAAGTGAATGTTGCTACTGGTTCTGCTGTACAGGTGAGAGTTTGGAGGAAGACTAATGCAAAGCCAGAGTTTGCTCTCAAGCAGGCTGTCTCACCTGAGCTCTTTGATCACATTTTAGGATATGAGTCTGCTGTTGAGATTTGAACGACCATTGATGGTCTGTTCAACAGGAAGAATGTAGCACGACTACAGTTCTTAGAGAATGAGTTGGCTAAGGCAACTCAAGGAGATCTATCCATCTCAAAATTCTTCCTTAAGATGAAGAACCCGTGCGCTGAAATATCAGCATTGGATCCTGATGAGCCCATTTCTGAAGCTAAATTGAAGAGGCACATAGTTCGCGGTTTGCATAAGCAGTATGCAGCCTTTGTGACTCTGTTCAAGGATGAGCGACTCAGCCATCTTTGCTGGAGCTGAAAAATCTGCTGGCGTCACAAGAGAGCTTGACTAGACAGATGGCCAGGGTGACTATCTCTGAAGGAGGCAGTGAAGCTCTCTTCACTGATAAGAAGAAGAAGAGATTGGAGAAGAAAAAGAAGCATGTTGTTGAGGATGGGCCTTCAACTTCATATCAGCATGAGAGGAGTGTTGTTCCTAAGAAGAACTGGAAGAAGGAGTTGAAGTGCTACATGTGCAATCAGCCAGATCACTTCAAGCGCGACTACATGGTCAAACTGCAGCCTGGGCATGTTGCAGACAAGGAAGGAGCTGGTTCCAGTGCTGAGGAAGTCGGGTGGGGAGGAGCCTTCTTGACGAGCACATGTGTTCGTGCTCTTTCCACCGTCAACTACCAAGATGACTGGATAGTTGACTCGTGGTGTGGTCATCACCTCACTAGAGACGAGTCGAAGTTCTCATCGCTGCAAACATTCTCAGGTAATGAAGCTATTATTACAGCTGATGATTCTGTTCATACTGTAGAGAAGTAGGGTGTTGTCTCTTTAGATAGTGCTCAGGGTCCACTTACGTTAAGGAGTATGTATCGCGTACCTGACATGAAGAAGAACCTCTTCTTGGTAACCAATGCAGTTGACGCGGGCTATTATGTTCTGTTTGACCCAACAGAAGTAAGGTTTCTTCGCAACGTATCAGCGGTAAAGGCTGATGTTGCTCATGTAGGGAGAAAAGTAAGAGACTTGTTTGTTTTATCAACAAGCTCTTATGTTGATCGGATGAGGGCCAACAATAGCGCGACTGTTTGACATGAAATATTAGGGCACGTTGGGATGGACAAGCTGAAAGCTATGACGATGAGGAGCCTTGTAAAAGGCTTGCTGAAGTTGTCATCCTATGGAGATGGTCATGTTTGCGCGGGGTGTCAGTACGGTAAGACTCATTGCCTTCCGTTTGACCAGTTACAAACAAGGAGCCAGACATCATTGGAGTGCATCCATATTGATCTGATGGGGCCAACGGTTACTGCTAGTCTTGGAGGCATCGAATATATGCTTGTGCTGATTGATGACTACTCAAGATACACTTGGGTGTATTTCATGAAGGAAAAGTCAGCAGTTTTCCAATTGTTCATGGAGTTCAAGGAGCTGGTGGAGGGCCGGCTTGGCCTGCGGATCAAGAAGTTCATATCAGACAACAGTGGTGAGTTTGTTTCATTTGAGTTCTCTAACTTTTGCAGGAATTACTAGATCCAGAGAGAGCTAACTTGTGCTCATACTCCACAACAAAATGGAGTAGTGGAGATGAAGATCCGTCACTTGACGGAAACTTGCAAGTGTTGGCTTCATGCAAAGGGCATTCCCAGGTCCTTTTGGGCGGAAGGAATGACCTGCACAACCTACATCATCAATCAGATGTCTCTGAGTCCGATCAACATGAAGTCTCCCGTTGAAATGATGTTCAAGGAGAAGCCGAGCGTGGAACACCTACGGGTGTTTAGATCAACCTGCTATGTTCACGTCCCGGATGCTCAGAGGATCAAGCTTGATGCAAAGGCGAGGAAGCTTGTCTCTGTGTGCTATGATGAACGGAAGAAGGGATGGAAGTGCATGGATCATGCAACAAGGAAGTTCGTTGTATCAAAAGATGTTGTCTTTGATGAACTGACGTCGTATGGAGGTGTCTTTGTTGAGCTGCAGGAAAGCAGGGTTGAGCTGCAGGAAAGCTACTGAAGTTCTTCAGGTGGAGCTGCCTGTGTCACCAGGAGCTCCAGGTGTTTCTAGCTCTGGGGAAGAAGCTTCTGGTTCGGGAAGCAGGGGGAGCGACGCTCCAAGTGTGCTCAAGAATGAAGTTGGTTCTGAAGAAACAACGGAGGTGATGAGAAAGGAGCAGACTCTTCGGAGATCGAAGAGGACCATCAAGCCACCAGCTCGTTATTTCAAAGGAAACACGATGAGCTTTGTCTCTTGTTTCTTCGCAGCCCCCCTGGATGAGCGGGAGCCTTCAAAGTTTAAAGAAGCCACTGGAGTCAAGGAGTGGGACGATGCCATGAATGAGGAGATGACTGCCCTCAAGAAGAATGAGACTTGTGACTTGGTGCCCAATGTTGATGACGTTACTCCTGTTACCTGCAAGTGGGTCTACAAGCTGAAGAAAAAGGCGGATGGTATCGAGCGGTACAAGCCTCGCCTTGTAGCTCGAGGATTTTCACAACAGTACGACGAAGACTATGATGAGACGTTCAGTCCTGTGACGAAGATGACTTCAGTGCGGGTGGTGATGGCTTTGGCGGCTTGTCAGGGCTGGAAGATGTGGCAGCTAGACGTAGAGAACACCTTTCTTTACAGGGAGATCGACAAAGACATCTTCATGGATCAGCCACTTGGTTACGTATCTGAAGAGCATCCGGACTACGTCTACAAGCTCCGGAAAGCCCTCTATGGTCTGAAGCAGACTCCTCGAGCCTGGTATGGGAAGATTGCAGAATACCTCAAGTTCTGCGGTTATCTTACTTCAAATTCAGACTCGAGCCTGTTCGTCAAGAAGAAGGGAGAGTTTCTGGTCTTGGTGTTGTTGTACGTGGATGACATGATCATCACGGGGAACTCCAAGGAGGAAGTAGCTAGGCTCAGGGCAGAGCTAGCTATCAGGTTCGAGATGAAGGATCTGGGTGAGCTCCACCATTTCCTTGGACTTGAGGTGGAGAGGAAAGAGAGCGACATACTCGTGTCCTAGAAGGGTTATGCGGAACAGATCGTTCAGCGACTCGGCATGCGGGTGGGGAAGAGTAGCTCTACTCCTTTTGTTTCGGGCATCAAACTTTGGCGGGATGAGGGGAGGATTTTTCTGGATCCTTTGGTGTTTCGGGCTATAGTTAGGAGTCTTATCTACTTGACGATTACATGACCTGACATTGCTTATGCAGTTGGCCGAGTAAGTCGGTATATGGCGGAACCCAGGAAGCCTCATCTGATGGCGGCAAAGAACATCCTGAAGTACGTGAAGGACACTTCTAATATGAGTCTCCTTTATAGGAGAGACACAGGCTTTACTCTTCAAGGATACTCAAATGCTGATTATGGTGGAGATTCAAACGACCGGAAGTCAACATCCGGTTATGTCTTCACATGTGAATCAGGCAGTATCTCTTGGTGCAACAAGAAGCAAGACTTGGTGTCCATCTCAACTATGGAAGTAGAGTACAAGGCTTCGACCTTAGCTGCTCGGGAAGCCATCTGGCTCAGGAGGTTAGTAGAGGACGTTTATGAAGAAGTGTGCAGTCCTACTCTGCTGTGCGGTGACAATAAAAGTGCCCTGAAACTGGTGAATAATCCAGTTTGTCATGCACAGACCAAACATATAGAGATTGAGCACCACTTCATTCGGGAGGTGTTGGCGGGATCTCTTATGGTGGAACATGTGCGGAGTGAGGACAACATCACAGACATCTTCACGAAGCCGTTGCCGAAGGTGTCATTTACACAGTTACGAGGACTACTGGGCTTGATCATCACTTCTCACTTCAAGGGGGAGTGTTGAAAATTGTGAAGTAAAAGTGGGGGTTGATCGAGCAGACCGCGACCTCCGCGGACTGATGATGCGGCCTGGGAAGACTGATGGTGCGGCCTGGGCGGCCTGTTTGTTGCGACCTGGTGGCGGTGATTTAGTCAGTTCGACATGTGGTTCTGCAGTTGGATGTTTTTTGAAGTAACGAGCGGATAGATGGTATATCTGCGGGAAAGTGACACACTTTTTTTGAGTTCGCGGAGTCCGGTTGTGGCGGACTGTGGTTGAAGATCGCAAGATCGGCATTAGCCCGTGCCCTTGATCTCTGGTGGTGCGATTGGTGATAACCGCGTTCGTGGTGGCGGACTGTCTTGGGAGTTGGCGGTCTGGCTTCTTGTCCACCCAGCTCGCGTTAGGCTTTGGTTGGTTGCTGGACTTGGTCACAATTTGTGACAAGTCCAAGGTATCCTCAAAGTCCGCTGGTTGACCGGGCGGTTTGTGCTTGTTGGTCGTGGACTTGTGTAGCGGGCTGATGCGGTGTTCGCGGGTTGTGCGGGCTGGCGCTGTGTCCGCGTGTAGCGTGCAAATTGATGCAATATGTGAGTTGTTGCTGTGTCCGTATGCTGTGCAGCGTGCAGACTAGCGCGGTGTCCGCCGGTTAGCGGACTGGCTTCCTGCCTTGGTGCCTGGTGGATTGGCTGGTGTCTGGCTTTGTCCTTACGTACTAGGCAGACTGCATAGTGCTAGCTACGAGCTGGTGTGGTGACTCTATCCATAAGGGCGGTGACCACACTTCTCACCCCGCCTATAAATAGGACCCTTCGTCACATCAACAGTAACTGAATGAACAGTAAGTTGAGCGCAGAATAATTGCTGCGGCCTCGATTTTCTAGTCCGCACTAATTGAGAAGGTTTAACTGGTTGCTGTTTGCAGGTTGTGCGGCTAGCACTGTGAAGCCAGGAGTCTGGTTCTGATTGCGGTCAGGAAGCAGTAGAGCTTGCGGTTTACAATCGGCGGTTTGCAGCAGGTCGCATTTTGCGGCCAACCAGCCTTCTCTCCTTCAACAATTTAAGTTCAAGTTCAATAACCTGTCCGCCGGTCTCGACGGGCTAGGCGGTCTGTTTTTTCAGTTCGACGACGGCTTGCAGAGTAGTCGTTCAGCAGAGTAAAGGATTGTTTGCGGACTTCGCGGACTCCGTAGATCAGTGGTGCAACAGTGGCTTGGGGGTCTCAGCGGACTCGGCAGTCTCTGTGGCAGTCCACCCGGCTTGTTCTTCTTGTTTGCTTGTATGCTTCTCTTTTGTACTTATCGAAATATGTCTCACCATGTATACCTAGCCTTGTAAAGAAGATAGTTGATAATACAAGATTTGTGGTTGTTCTCTGTTGTCTCTGATTTACTTAGCTCAGTTTATGGTTGGAGTGTTCATGTGTCTGGTTCCCGCTTTCCGCTTGATCAAGTTGTCAGCTTGATATCTCTGGAAGTTTTTGCTTGGTAGCAGAACTACCATCTGATCAGCTTATGTGATTTTCAACATCTCGACATAAGTTAGAGTGCGCTTCGGGCGGGCCGTGATGTCATAAACATGAGCAGAAAGAAAATCATGTCTGCTAATACGGATGCAGAGAATACTAAAAATAGTTTTAAAGTAGTTACTGTCAAGTAGAAACAAATTGATTTTTTATATGCGGAAGTTTTTATGGTTTAAAGAAGTGAGAGTTTTAAATGCACATGTAATTTTGATAAAAATCATGTTTTTATAGGACACTGATACAATTTTCATGCAATTATGATTCAACAGATGGTACACATGCATTAACATCAAATTCTAGTACATAGTAGTTAATAGCCTAGCAGTTGTCCATGTATTACTGTTCATAATTATCACATAAAGAAAACATCTGACAACAAAAGAAATGAATCAAAAACATCAAACCTGACACGACTAGAAGATCAATCATCGGAAAGCAGAAGCTTGATGCAGGTCGGGCTCGAGTACCAGTGGGCGCTGCACGAACACTAAAACAATTCCAAAACAAAAAAGGAAAAGCCTTAGAACATTGAAATAAACATGTAAGCAAAAGTACAGAACAATAATAATAGCATAAATGTATAAGTACGAGTTTCATGAAGTGATGCTACCAAAACAGACAAGTAGAATAGTCAAACAGAAATAGCTGAATTTAACTTGCCCCAGATGTTAACCCAGAAATCGGCGATCCTTCCCAAAGTAGCCAGTTGGCTAGTCGCGACTCTTAGTTTCTCCTTATTGATCGCGACAAGTCCCCAGTATCGGCGGACAGTTTTCCCTGTCCGCCTAGGTCTCCCAGCAACCGCGTGCCCTGCGGGACGGTGGGCTGTTCCCGTAGCTCACCCTCGCAGGCCATGCGGTTAGGCCCTGCTAACCGTGCAGTGTTTTTCCTTGCAGGAGGCAACCTACCATCAGGATCCCACTCGCAAGGGACTGTCTCTGCTCCGCCAACAAGCCGGGCGGACTCCCCCTGGAGTCCGCCCAGGCCGCCCGCAGGGGGCGGCCTCCGCTCCAGCCGGGCGGACTCCACCTGGAGTCCGCCCAGGCCGCCTGCGAGGGGGCGGCCCCGGCCTGCCGGGCGGACTCCCCCCGGAGTCCGCCCAGGCCGCCCGCTAGGGGGAGGCCCCGGCCTGCCGGGCGAACTCCCCCCGGAGTCCGCCCAGGCCGCCCGCTAGGGGGCGGCCCCGTCCTGCCGGGCGGACTCCACCCGGAGTCCGCCCAGGCCGCCCGTGAGGGGGCGGCCCCGTCCTGCCAGGCGGACTCCACCCAGAGTCCGCCCAGGACGCCCGTTAGGGGGCGGCCCCGTCCTGTCGGGCGGACTCCACCCGGAGTCCGCCCGCGAGGGGGCGGCCCCGTCCTGCCGGGCGGACTCCACCCGGAGACCGCCCAGGCCGCCCGCGAGGTGGCGGCCCCGTCCTGCCGGGCGGACTCCCCCCGGAGTCCGCCCCGGCCACCCGCAAGGGGGCGGCCCCGGCCCACCGGGCGTACTCCACCCGGAGTCCGCCCAGGCCGCCCGCAAGGGGGCGGCCCCGGCTTGCCGGGCGGACTCCACCCGGAGTTCGCCCAGGCCGCCCGCAAGGGGGCGATCTTCGTTCTCTCCAGGGCCTCCTGCCGCTTGCCTCGTCCGCCGACCTGGCGGACTCGCTTTTCCAGTCCGCGGAGTCCGCGCAGGTCGTCATGCTGACGTCACTGGGCCCCGCTTCTAGAAGATCCTCCCCGGGCCTATAAATAGCCCCTGATGCCTCTCATTCTGCAGTTCTAGAGGAGGAGATAAGTCTTGCCAGCAGACCCTGCGGACTCCGTTTTCCAGTCCGCGCAGTCCTCCACCAGTTGATCCAGCAAGCTCTGCGGACTCAGTTGTCCAGTCCGCGCAGTCCTCCACAGCTTTCCTGCAGCTTGCCAGCAGACTCTGCAGACTCAGTTTTCCAGTCCTCCCAGTCCTCCACAGCTTGCCTGCAGCTTGCCAGCAGACTCTGCAAACTCAGTTTTCCAGTCCTCCAGCAGTTGACAGTCTCTTTTACTTAGTCTCTGACAGCTTCTTCTCCTTTTGTCTCTGGCAATTCTTCTCTCTTAGCCGCCAGCTTCCCTTTGTACCCCTTTATTGCTTTGTTGTGAAGGTGTACTAGTAAGCTTGTAACCTCTCGCTATTAATCAAAGGAAAGCCCGTCGCAAGAGTGACATTTAGGCCGCGGCTGGCGAAGTCTGTTGTTGCCGCTACTAGCGGCCCCTTCTCTCTGCTCAGCAAGCCTTGCTCTCTGCTCAGCAAGCCTTGCTCTCTGCTCAGCAAGCCTTGCTCTCTGCTCAGCAAGTCTTGCCCTCTGCTCAGCTCTTCTCTGCAACCAACCTGCAAGCACAACCGTCATATTAGCCGTCTGCTCGACAACTCATGATCAACCTCCTCTCTTGATCAACCTTCTCTGTTGATCAAGCCTCTCCTTTTCTCTCAGCACCCTCTCCTCTATCCCCGCAACCTCCTTGACAAGCTGTTTGCTTCACTCTCGAGTACTCAGAGGCTTCCCTCCTCTCTTTCACCCTCTTCCTCTCCAAGCTTGTGAGACCGAACACCCCCTCCGTGTTAGCTATGCCCCGGTGCCATTTTCGCGCATCAACAGTTAACACACGACCTTCAGATCCGGTCAGACGGTGAACAACGACAGTTAACCATGTCAGATCATCACTCAGCCGAGAACTTCGCTCCAAGTCCTAGAGATGATCCTCTCTGGGAGGCCTTTGAGCAGTCGCGCCATGAGAATGCTCAGCAGTTCCAAGCAATCAACCAGATGTTTGTTGCAATCACGCAGCAACTAGGCACTCAACCAGCAGCTGCTCCAGCTGCCCCGATCAACCCAACACCAACATCGGAACATCAACACGCTTATTCTCAAGCTTACCCGTCGTTCTATCCTCCTTACACACCAACCTTTCCGCAAGGTCTTGCTGCTCCTTTGCGAACTCAAGATGAAGAGTTCGCCGCTCGCCAAAACTTCTTCCGGGGAGCAGCCCGGGGAAGTCCTGCAAGATTTCTCAACTTTCAGGGAAGTCATCCTTACCCTGCAGCTCCTGCCTTTACTCCTCCTCCAGCAGCTTTTCCTTTTTACCCTCCTGCTTCTTTTGCAGCTGCAGCTTATGCTCCTTTCTTTTCTTATGCTGTAGGAGAGCAAGAAGAACCTTCACCATTCACGGAGAATGTTCGCCATGAGCCTACTCCAGCCAACTTCAGAGAGCCTCGACTGTCAATCTACACCGGAGAGACTGTCCCAGTAAAGCACCTTCAAGCCTTTGAGTCAGCCGTTGCTCTCAAAACCCTCTCAGATGCAACCAAGTGCAAGCTCCTTGTCACCACCTTTGATGAGCAAGTGAGGGACTGGTTCTATGGCCTCCGTCCTCACTCCATCACTTCCTTCGTTGATCTACGGAGGGAGTTTCTTCTCAGATTCTCTACCTCAACCAGGAGAAAGGGCGGTCCTAAAGCCCTCTTTGATATCAAGCAACGCAGCGATAAAACTTGGTCTCAATTCGTTGATCGATTCCAAAGAGAGATTCTGGACATCAAAGTGACTGATCAAGAAATGTACAGAGTGGCTCTTATTCACGGTCTACGTGAAGGGCCTCTCAAATTTGAAGCCAATGTCCGTGCTCCGAGGACATACTAAGAGTTGATTGCTCTAGCTAACTCTTACATCCGAGGTGAAAAGAGCAATCCAGGCTTCGTCTCCAAGCTCATATCCGAGGAGAATCTCTCTCGCAAGCATCCTCCAAGGTCTCCTCATAATCATTTCCCAACTCACTCAAGGAAGGAGAGAAGGATTCATCGCCATCGCTACTCCTTCCCGAGCCGCGATCATGCTCAAGACTCATTGCTACCACTAGCTTCTTCTCAAGCAGCAGCAGTTCATCAGCAGCAAGACGATGACTTGCATGAGTCTGATCTCGATGAAGCCGTGCTAGAAGTAATTAGCCAAATCATGAAAGACAGGGCCAACTACAAGAAGCCCTATCGGCCAACCGACCAAAGGTCTAGAAACTCAGAGCCTTTCTGCGAATTTCACAAAGAGTCGGGTCACCTAACAGAAGACTGCCGAGCACTCTGGCAGCTTGTGCGAAGGTTGTTTCGGCAGGGTAAGATGCATGACCTGCTTCCCAAAGAAGATCGCCCTGATCCAGCAACCTCTAAGGGCAAAGAAGTCGCAGACGTTCCTTGCTCCTCAAGGGGAGTGAACCAAGTCGAAGAACCTCCTCTCCTCGTTGTTAATCAAGCCGTCGAATGCTTCGATGCCAATGACGAGGGTGTGCTTGGAAGGCTATTCTAAGCCAGCGATGGACTTCACAGTCCTCCAGAGCTCCTAACAACCTTCATGGGTTACTCAACCCTTACTCTCTCTCATCAAACATTTTCATTACCAAACACTTCTCAGTGTTCTTTACTTGCTTTTCAACAAAGTTTTTATTCAGGGATCTTATACTGACACAGTTCCCTTCTTGTGATGCCCCTTCCTCTTTTTCTCTCTCTTAGAGATCGCTACACCAATGAGATATCGCCGAGTCTGAAACATTCCCTCCGTAGTTTGTTCTTGCACCACCGCTTCAACCACATATGGCGGGAGTATACCCATATGTGTAGTGGGAGAAGTTCAATCACGATGTTGGGCTTCAGATTTCGGATCCTAGCCGACATCTGACACAGAGTGTGTGCTAGGGGAGCCCCATGTGTTAGCTCTATTGTGTTTTGCAGAGGATACATTACAGTTATGATGATCTTTGCTTGACAAGTAATGACGATCAAGTGTAGCCTTGTCTCTTTGATCATCTTTCAACTGTGGTGGCCGAACACTCTCTGGTTCTCTCGATCCGTGCCTTCTCGGGTTCACAACTCCACTGATCAATCCACAGACAATCTATAGGCCCCTTGGCGCAACTAGTCTCATTGATCAGTGATACTTGTGTCCAAGGCAAGAGAGCAGTGCTTCTAGCGATCCTTCTCAGAATCTTCCTTGCTTTTCTCTTTTGTGCCCTCATAGAGGATGCGCGGCCAGCCCGCTTTGAGTAGGACTATACTCGGGATGATTGTTCAGACAAGTGATGCATAAGGCCCACGGGGAACACCTGTGGCAGCATTCAACCTTCTTTAGTCATTCCGAGTATAGACCTCCTTTTTGTTCATTGCCTTCTTTCACATGTGAACAGGTTAATCCAACCTACCAAAAGGATTTCCAGCAATCACTTTGCTCATGCTCATCTCATATGAATTGCTTGCTCAAAGCTCTATCAGATGATAACTCGCATGCTCTTTACTTACATAAGCTCTATTGCTCTCATCTTCTATTCACTGCTTGCTTAAACGCTACCAGATGAAGATTCACAGAGCTATTCATTACTCTTATCAAAATCTAATTGTATCAAACATCAATCAAGGAGTCTTACTCTCTTTGATCATCAAGCCATGCTATTGCAATACAGCCATATCAACAGCTAACGCCCGATTTATTGATCTGGGCTTCATGATAAAGTATTCATCAGGCATTCTCCTTGCTAATTGGTCATATCGGCCTTCTCCCATCAACAGTTAACACTTGCAAGTCTTCTCCTCAGGTACTTGCAAGCCTTTTTCATATCTTGTTTGCTTCTAACTCTTTTCTTGCAGAGAACAGCAAACACTTGCAAGCCCTCTCCACAGGTACTTGCAAGCTCCTTTCATATATATATTGTCTGCTTCTAACTCTTCTCTTTGTAGAGATCAACGGGCACCTGCAAGCCTCATTCAGGTACTTGCAGCTTATTTTTATGTACAATACCTGCTTCTAACTCTTACTTTACAGGAAACGGCATACCCTTGCATGTTTTTTCACAGGTACTTGCAAGTTATTTTCATATTTTGCCTACTCCTAACTCTCTTCTTGCAGAGATCAGCAGACCTTTACAAGCCTTCTCCACAGGTACTTGCAAGTCCTTTTCATATCTTGTTTGCTCCTAACTCTTTTCTTGCAGAGAGCAGCAAACACTTGCAAGCCCTCTCCCAGGTACTTGCAAGCTTCTTTCATATATATGTTTGCTTCTAACTCTTCTCTTTGTAAAGATCAGCAAACACCTGCAAGCCTCATCCAGGTACTTGCAGTCTAATTCATTCACTACTAGAAAAATGAGCATTAGCTACACTTTTTTTTGGCAGGGTTCAAAATTGTGGCTAATACATTAGTATTAGCCATGATCGCAAAACCGTGGCTAATATTTAGTTTTTAGCCACGGTTACAAAAAAACATGGCTAATACCTTCGTATTAGCCATGAAAAGCAAAAAACATGGCTAATATTTAGTATTAACTTCTTGGGTATCGGTCTTTATCACGAGCACAGGCATCCGCGTTTCTTGTTCATCTTCCTCCGGGTTTTCGTCCATCGTCGTGCGACCGTCTCTCTGGATTTCTCGTCCGTAGGCTGATCGGCGCCGGCTATAAATCACCGAGGTCATAATTTCCCCTTTAGTTTTCCTTCTCCCAGCCGCCCTTCACCAACAGTTGAAACCCTAATTGCTGGCAATCCATTCCTTCCTTGCTCGCTCATGTCCGTCAGTGTCTAGCTTCCGCATCAGCAAATCAGGCGCACCAATCTTCCACAATGGGTTCCTGATGATCACCCTTCCGGGTGATTTCGCGATTTGTATCGAGGATGGCGATTGTCCTCGCTACCGCGGAGAGTTCCTTTCTGGTATTAGGGTTAGACGGCTCCGTCGAGTCCCTTGTTCGGCTTCTGGGTTCGCAGAAAAAGCTTTTGCACAGCCAGGCAGACCAGCTCCACAGGGTGGTTGTCACTCACTGCAAGCTCACGGGGGTAAATCCCCACTCCCAAGAGATGGTATGCCTCTTCCTATTGCCTATATTTTATTTTTTCTATAGATTTTCTAGATGGTGTTCTTTGATGCTAAATGTCATTGTTGATAACGAGGGATTTAATCGGAGCACTCATGTCCACTCTGTAATACATTTGATTGGCAAGATTATGTATCAACAAAAAAATCATTTTGCATACGAATTTAGAACAAAAAACTGTTCCACCACTGTAGATTTCACTTTGAGGTTTTCACTAAAAGAGGTGCAACAAGTTTTTATCATGCATTTCTCAGAGATTTTGTAGTTAAATGTTTTGGAAACCTTGTTTCTGAGATTACTACGATACGATTCAGTCCGTTGGAGATCCTTCGGAATGTCAGGATGGATATGTTTTGCAGCAAGTTATAAATTTCTTTCAGCAATTTACTTTTGTGATTTTCAAAGTAGATTTAAAGGGTTTCCACTGGACATATGTTTGCTTGTCATGTTTCTTTCCTGTAAAAAACAATAGCATACAATCAGAAATACAAAGCCGTGCAGTCCCTTACTACTGTTATTCGTGCAGGAGTGGCGAGAAAAAATAGAAAAGTTCGACCATCATCTAAAACCATGATGAACAGCCTGCGACCACATGGGCTGGCTGCATCATTCGTGAAGGAAACCTATGTTGAGTATATTCAGATATGAGAAAAAGTATGATGCATACAAAGTCTTGAATTATATTCTTTTGACTAACATATAAAATAAAAATACACTAGATTGATCATTCTTTGAGTTATTACAATATGTGCTCTCATGGTCATGTGCATCTCTTAATTTTCATAGGTGTTATTAGGGCTCAACTTGAATCTCAAAGTCACGATTTCACGACTACCCTCACTGTGTTATAGCAAAGTTGTTTGACATATCATCGTTCAAACTGAGGTGGCTTCACTTAGCAAAAAAGTTGACATTTATTTTAGGTCTAGACCATAAGTTACTTTGTAGTTAACTCCTATTTTCAGACAACTATGATTTATAGTATGTCCCTGTTAGGAAAGTTGACTTTTATGCTGAAACGCCTTTGAATCAGTAATGGCAGCTATTGAAAGAATTTATTTATATTTTCATTTGTTCTGTATTTATATGCGGTGTTCTCCTTTATTATTGATACTAAAAGTTTTTTTGGGTTCTTACAGATCAAATTATAAGATCTTGTTGAGCTAAAGTTGGTTGTGGTTTTGACTGATGTAAGATTGTAGAACATTTCTTATGCTCAATGCCTGTGTTGATGCAGCAATGTATTTTGATCACTGATCCATGCTTGCTAATTTTGAAACTCTCACCAGCTTGCACTAAGAAATGATGCTAGCATACCCTATTAGCTTGCACTAAGAAATGATGCTAGCATACCCATTTGGTTAGCCAAGTCATAAACAACTATCTTAGAATCTTTGTTATCCGCTCGCAGCAAGGTATTATTGTGCACAAATTTATCCGTGTGCTCTGAAAATTTATTCTTCATTTCAACTTCATGATCCATTAATTGTTTGTCTAATCAGATTGCTTGCGGAGTTCGAGATATTGATGCTGAAGATTCTGAGAATGAGCTGTCTATGATGGAATATGTGGACGACCTTTACAAATTCTATAAACATTGTTCTTAATGTAGACATTGCTACCATCTTACTTGTTTAGACATTGTTCTTAATCTTCTGAGTTTGCCAGTTATTTAGCTTTTTGAGATGCTGTGTTAGAGAATCATCAGTTCTGTTGGTGACAGTTTGTATGAAATATGAATTATTTGGGTGAGAGATTTGTCATTTTATCTTCTTTTTATGCGCCCCGTGGTAAGTTGCATATAGTTCGCGATTCTTATTCTTGTTGCTAACTTAGTAGTAGTTGCTTAAGGCAAATTAGAACGTAGCGTGGCGGATTTCAAACCAATCATATACAGATGTGTGCAAAGTCATAGTGTGTGCAAAGTCATAGATGTGTACAAAGACAATCTTTAAAACTGTCCATTTTGCGCGCATGCCTTCCACACGTCTCTCGTGCTTGTTGGCTGCAGCGTATGCAGAGATTCAGCTTCAAAGTGGGGGTAATAATTTCCCCTGATTAGTGTTGGTTTTTTTTTTAAAAAAACATAAATTAGTATTTGCCACGGCTTGTAACTGTGACAAATACTTTTTTTAAAAAATGATGAGTTTACTTTTAGTCAGGGCTTCATACCGTGGCTAATAGTTGGCTTATTTGCCACGACATTTTTTATCATGGCTAATACTATTTGCTACGGCCAATTCGTGGCTTAAAAATTTTAGCCACGCCGACTTTAGCCACGAAATTTTCCCGTGGCTAGACCGTGGCTAAAACTTTTTAGCCACAGTTTTGGACTTTTTGCCAGGGAAATTTGTCCTGGCCAAAAGTCTGTTTTCTAGTAGTGATTACTGTATGCCTGTTGCTCACTCTTTTCTTTGCAGTGATCAGCAGACACCCGCAAATCATATTCAGGTACTTACAGCTTATTCTTTATATACAATACCTGCTTCTAACTCTTTCCTTGCAGAGATTAACAGACACCTGCAAGCCTCCATCAGATACTTGCAAGCTATTATGCTTTATGTTTTCCTCTCACTTTCATTTTGCAGAACCTAGTGGAAGACACACCTACTTCGTTTTGCAAAGGCAAACTCAGGTACACACTCGATGTACCACCTATACGTGTCTACCTTAACTTTCCTTTTGCAGGAAAGTAGACAGACAACATCAAACTTCTAAGGAGAGTTTTCAGGTTCTGTCTCTCCTTGCCCCTTCTCTTCTTCCTTTGGGGTGGATCATGACTTTCGTGGGTCTCCAACTTTTTCGAAGTTCTTTTCGGAACTTAAAAAAGTGCGGGGATTATGTTAACCCAGAAATCGACCATCCTTCCCAAAGTAGCCAGCTGGCTAGTCGCGACCCTTAGTTTCTCCCTATTGATCGCGACAAGTCCCCAGTGTAGGCGGACAGTTTTCCCTGTCCGCCTAGGTCTCCCAGCAACTGCGTGCCCTGCGGGACGGTGGGCTGTTCCCGTAGCTCACCCTCGCAGGCCATGCGGTTAGGCCCCGCTAACCGTGCAGTGCTTTTCCTTGCAGGAGGCAACCTACCATCAGGATCCCACTCGCAAGGGACTGTCTCTGCTCCGCCAACAAGCCGGGCGGACTCCCCCTGGAGTCCGCCCAGGCCGCCCGCAGGGGGCGGCCTCCGCTCCAGCCGGGCGGACTCCACCCGGAGTCCGCCCAGGCCGCCCGCGAGGGGGCGGCCCCGGCCTGCCGGGCGGACTCCCCTCGGAGTCCGCCCAGGCCGCCCGCTAGGGGGCGGCCCCAGCCTGCCGGGCGGACTCCCCCCGGAGTCCGCCCAGGCCGCCCGCTAGGGGGCGGCCAGGTCCTGCCGGGCGGACTCCACCCGGAGTCCCCCCAGGCCGCCCGCGAGGGGGCGGCCCCGTCCTGCCGGGAGGACTCCACCCGGAGTCCGCCCAGGCCGCCCGCTAGGGGGCGGCCCCGTCCTGCCGGGCGGACTCCACCCGGGGTCCGCCCAGGCCGCCCGCGAGGGGGGCGGCTCTGTCCTGCCGGGCGGACTCCCCCCGGAGTCCGCCCAGTCCGCCCGCGAGGGGGCGGCCCCGTCCTGCCGGGCGGACTCCCCCCGGAGTCCGCCCAGGCCGCCCGCAAGGGGGCGGCCCCGGCCCGCCGGGCGGACTCCACCCGGAGTCCGCCCAGGCCGCCCGCAAGGGGG
Source organism: Platanthera guangdongensis (assembly GCA_039583875.1). Lineage (NCBI taxonomy): Eukaryota > Viridiplantae > Streptophyta > Magnoliopsida > Asparagales > Orchidaceae > Platanthera > Platanthera guangdongensis. The sequence goes on along the minus strand of CM077160.1, from coordinate 156,941,841 downwards.
CGGCCCCGGCCTGCCGGGAGGACTCCACCCGGAGTCCGCCCAGGCCGCCCGCAAGGGGCGGTCTCCGTTCTCTCTAGGGCCTCTTGCCGCTTGCCTCGTCCGCCGACCTGGCTGTTGAAACCGATTTCTCGGTCTCCTGTAGAGCTCGGGGTCCCAAAAGAGGGGTGACCTCACACCTACTACACTCGGGAGAACGTCACGGACAAGAGGCTTAGGAAACTATGAACAGACCCTCGGCTCTAGCGCGGAGGTCCCACCTCACACCCGAAAGACTACCTGAGCACTTCCCCTCCCTAGCCAATGCTCGAGCTAGGGTGCCTTGGAGGAGCTCTCTCTACTCTACCAAGAAGAAGCTAAGGGAGGAGGAAGCAAGGAAAAGTCCTCTTTCCAAAGGCACCCAAGGGGGTCTATTTATAGTTTTTCCAAGCCCTGTGGGCACAATGACCAAAAAACCCTTACGCCCAATACACCTTGGGCCAATTGGAAACAGACACGCCGGGGGGTAAAGGGGTAAAGACCACCCCGAGGGTAAGACGGTAAAACCGCAGGGTCCACAAGGGTCTAGGGGGCAGAGGGCGAACCCTCCCCGGACTAGCCTCCTGGGGCGAGAGGGCTGGCCGCCGGCCTCGCCCCGCGAGCTCGCCACCTGGGGCGAGAGGGCTGGCCGCCCGGTCTCGCCCCGCGAGCTCGCCGCCTGGGGCGAGAGGGCTGGCCGCCCGATCTCGCCCCGCGAGCTCGCCGCCTGGGGCGAGAGGGCTGGTCGCCCGGTCTCGCCCCTGCCCAATGTCAGGGGGTCGGGGGTGGGATCCTGGTCTCCAACCAGTCCCTTCCTCCCACCTCACTCCTAACACGCCAGGGGGGTGCCGACCATCTTGCCGCACCCGCCCCTCTAAAGGACCCGGGGGAAGATGTTGATTTTTCCTCCCCTACTAGTATGTTTCCAAGCCAGAGCCAAAATTGGCCACCGAGAGTGCAAAATCTCCAAAAAGCTTAAAAACTCGTTTGCCTTATTTTGGGCCCACTCTTCGCGAATACGGGGTTGTGCACTATACCCGCTCTTTTCGAGGTTGGCACAAGCTCGGAAAGAAACATCCAACCCAACGTATTCGCGGAGTGTAATTTCCCTGCGGGGTCAACCTGCCATGCCAGCTATGGGAGCCTGGGTGGCGAGACCTCCTCTAGGTGAAAACACTTAGCCTCCCGGAGGGGTCAACCTGCCAAGCCAGCTAATGGGAGCCTGGGTGACGAGACGGCCTCGGGGTGAAAACACTTAGCCTCCCGGAGGGGTCAACCTGCAAAGCCAGCTAATGGGAGCCTGGGTGACGAGACCCCCTCCGGGTAAACAACACTTCACCTCCCGGAGGGGTCAACCTGTCATACCAGCTATGGGAGCCTGGGTGGCGAGACCTCCTCCGGGTAAGAGACTTGGCTTCCACGAGAGATCAACCAACCCTGTCAGCTAGTGAGAGCCTGACAGCGGAATCATCATCGGGGCAAAGGACTTCCTCTCCCCGAGGCACATTCGACCCAACCAGCTAGTGGGAGCCTGGCTGAGGAGATCCTCTCGGGGGTGGGGACTTGATCTCCCCGAGGCACATTCGACCCAACCAACTAATGGGAGCCTGGCTGAGGAGATCCTCTCGGGGGTGGGGCTTGATCTCCCCGAGGCACATTCGACCCAACCAGCTAATGGGAGCCTGGCTGAGGAGATCCTCTCGGGGGTGGGGCTTGATCTCCCCGAGGCACATTCGACCCAACCAGCTAGTGGGAGGCTGGCTGAGGAGATCCTCTCGGGGGTGGGGCTGGATCTCCCCGAGGCACATTCGACCCAACCAGCTAGTGGGAGCCTGGCTAAGGAGATCCTCTCGGGGGTGGGGCTTGATCTCCCCGAGGCACATTCGACCCAACCAGCTAGTGGGAGCCTGACTGAGGAGATCCTCTCGGGGATGGGGCTTGATCTCCCCGAGGCACATTCGACCCAACCAGCTAATGGGAGCCTGGTTGAGGAGATCCTCTCGGGGGTGGGGCTTGATCTCCCCGAGGCACATTCGACCCAACCAGCTAGTGGGAGCCTGGCTGAGGAGATCCTCTCGGGGGTGGGGCTTGATCTCCCCGAGGCACATTCGACCCAACCAGCTAGTGGGAGCCTGACTGAGGAGATCCTCGGGGGGGTGGGGCTGGATCTCCCCGAGGCACATTCGACCCAACCAGCTAGTGGGAGCCTGGCTGAGGAGATCCTCTCGGGGGTGGGGCTGGATCTCCCCGAGGCACATTCGACCCAACCAGCTAATGAGAGCCTGACTGAGGAGATCCTCTCGGGGGTGGGGCTTGATCTCCCCGAGGCACATTCGACCCAACCAGCTAATGGGAGCCTGGCTGAGGAGATCCTCTCGGGGGTGGGGCTTGATCTCCCCGAGGCACATTCGACCCAACCAGCTAATGGGAGCCTGGCTGAGGAGATCCTCTCGGGGGTGGGGCTTGATCTCCCCGAGGCACATTCGACCCAACCAGCTAATGAGAGCCTGGCTGAGGAGATCCTCTCGGGGGTGGGGAACCAGGCGTGTCACTTGAACTCTATCAAATCCAATATCCTCAAACAGGAAAAAAGATGGGTTACATGACCCCCCCCCCCCCCCCCCGACTCAGCTGGTCGGGGGCTGGACTCATTACAACATAAGAAACATACATGACTCAGCCGAGGCGAGGTTTCCTCAGGGGGTCTGGGCATGATCGCCGTCATCCTTTCCCTCAGAGACCTCTATCTTGCTCAAGCTCTCCATGATCCTCTCCATCTCCTCCGCCCTCGCCGGCCAAGAGATAGTGTTGACGGCCGTGACATAGCACTGCCTTGCCATCCTGGAGTCTCCCTTGACCCTGACCTGGATCCCTCCGGAGCTGAACTTTAGGCATTGGTGGAAAGAATACGACACACAACGGAAGGCGCTAATGAGGGGCCTTCCGAAGATGGCGTTGTAGCTGCTTGGAGCGTCAACAATGACGAACCGGCAGTTCCTTGAGACTCCCCCCAACTTCACTTGGAGTCCCACTCCACCTTCGACCTCCTTCCTTTCCCCTGAGAATCCGAACAGGGGTCCGTCCGAGGCCAACACCCTCCTTGGCTCTACCTTCATCTCGTCAAACGCCTTCTTGAAAATGACGTTGACAGAGCTTCCATTGTCAACCAAGATTCGGGAAACGGTGTAGCTCTCGATGGCCGTCTGGATGACCAGCGCATCGCAAAACGGATCCTCATGATCCGGCAGGTCCTTCACGGAGAAGGTGATCTTTTCCTCTGGGGGCGGGGTCTGGGAGGTTGAGGCGACGCTCCTTCGGTACATGACATGAAGGCTTGCCTTCCGAGTGGCCTCAACCCCTACTCCACCATGGATCACTCCTATACCACCTCGGGTTCCCACGTCGACCCGGTCCTCGCATATATCATCACCCCCTTCTCCGGGTAGAACCTCTTCTACCCGCACCGGCAGCTGCGGCTGGGCAGGGCCTCTCGCCCCCCTCACTTCCAGGAGCTCGGGACAGGTAGCTGTGGCGTGCCCCTCCACCTGGTGGAAGTCACAGTATGGTAGCGCTCCTCCCCTTCTTCGGCGGGCTGGGTGTTCTCTCCTGTTACCTCTTCCTCTTCCTATCGCCAATGCCTGCTGCGGAGGGGGTAAGAGCTGCCTTGGGGCTTGCCTCTGGAAGTTATACCTCCCTTGGCCTCCCTGAAAATTCCCCCCTCCTTGGATGAGGGCTCTTCCTGGACCTTGGGCAAGTCCTCCCTGCTGCCTCCAGCCTGGCTCAGGACCCTACTGAGCTCTCCGCTACTCTCTCCTTCTTCCTTCCTGATGTCTTGAGCCACCTTGCTCCTTTGGCACCGTCTCTGTTAGCTCTGCCAACTTCTTGACAAATGTCGGGTTGGCTACCTCCATGGCTATCTCCTCAGCCGCCCTTTCCATCAGCTCCTCGAAGGAAAGGGGGGCCTTCCGGGTCAAGCTCATCTTGAAGAAGCCCTCCTTCAGCCCAACAGTGAAGGCCATCTGGAGAGCATACCCTGGCATCTCCTGGACCTCCAGGATCTTCTCCTGGAACCTGTCAACGTAACGGGCCAGCGACTCCTCGGCCCATTGCCTTGTCAGGAAGATGGACTCGGGACTCCTCTTCCTCTTCTTGGAGGTGGAGAAGCGAAGCTGGAAGCTCCGGCTCAAGTCCTCGAACCCATAAATCGACCTTGGAGGGAGTTGTTGAAACTAGTCCCTCGCCTTCTCCTTCAACGTGATCGCAAAGAGGCGACACTTGAAGGCATCTGTCATCGGCCTGATGGAGACGGCATCCTCGAACCACTGCAGGTGTTGGATGAGATCATCCTTCCCGGTATAGTAAGCCATGTCTGGTTCTCTGAACCCCTCGGGAACGGGAGCTGAGATGATCAGCTCGCTGAAGGGTGACCCCCTAAGGGGTGGTCTCGCCACTTCTACTCGCGCGACCTGCTCGCCTGGGAGGTGGGCACTCGCCGGGCTGGAGAACAGCTCCCGGCCGGTGAGGTCTCACTCGACCCCATCTCCCATCCTCTCCTTCCCTGGCCTTCTTCCTGGTGCACTTCCTTCTCCCCCCGCTGGGGTCATCTCGCCTAGACCCCTGGGAGTCGACTCGTCGAGGGGGGGAGCTAGCTCCTGGGGGGTTGGGGTGGAGCTGCCACCCTGAGGAGCAATGCTTCGCAGCATCTCCATGATACCTTGGATGGAGGCCATGAACTCTTGCCTCCCCACAAAGAGTCCTGGGCTGGGGAGCTCGCCGAGGTCGTCACTACCTCCCTGACCTCCAGTCATGACACTCTTCCGAGATCTTCTGTGCTGGTCACTCTCCACGCTCACCGCACCAAAATGTTGAAACCGATTTCTCGGTCTCCTGTGGAGCTCGGGGTCCCAAAAGAGGGGTGACCTCACACCTACTACACTCGGGAGAACGTGTAACACCCTGAAGTCAAGAGGGTCATTTTGAGCAAAATCGGGTTCAGGCCTGGGTGACACGGCCTGGGACACGGGCGTGTCCCAGGGCGTGTCAGGTGACACGGCCTGCGACACGGGCGTGTCGCAGGGCGTGTCGGGTTGTGTCGACGATCGGGCCTCGGTGTCGACGAGTTTTGCGTGACATCGTCGAGAATGGGGCACACGGCCCAGGACACGGCCGTGTCGGATGCCGTGTCGAATGCTCGACGAGTGTTACGCGACGATCGTCGAGTATCGGGTTCCCGTGTGGACACGGCCTGTGACACGGGCGTGTCACAGGGCGTGTCAGTGGGCGTCGAACTCAGCTCGATGTCTCGGGTTGGGGCGTGTTTGCGGGACACGGGCGTGTCCTGGTGCACACGGCCATGAACACGGGCGTGTGCCAAGCCGTGTGCCAGGCCGTGTGATGTCTCGGGTTGGATTGGGATTATTTCTATTGAGGTACACGGCCTTAGACACGGGCGTGTCTGAGGGCGTGTCGGGTACACGGCCGTGACACGGGCGTGTCACACGGGCGTGTACTGGTTGGATTGAGTCGGTTGTCTGCCGCTTAGGGGGACACGGCCTGTGACACGGGCGTGTCACAGGGCGTGTCAGGCCGTGTTTTAGCTTTTCTGGCCAGATCTGAGCCGTTTGTTTTCCTCTTCCTGGATCCAATGGCTGGGCTTTGTCCAGGTGTTGGGAAGGCCGAGATTTAGAAGATATATTCTCTTATTATCTTCTTCTTCTTCTTCTTCATTTCCATTCCAAGAGAGAAAAAGAAGAGAGGCCTAAGGGAGAGAGAAGGGAGGAGATTCCAGCTGCTGTAGGAGCTGCGGAGAGCGGATCGAAGATCCGAGAGCGGTTTCGTGAAGGCAGAGCCGAGGCGGTGAGTTCCATCCGGCTACTTCATGGCGCCGAAGCGATCTTCAAGGGTAACGATCTCCTTCTTGGACATCGAAGTCCTTTCTCTATACATGTGCTTGGAATCCTCCACCAAGAGGTGGATCGCGGAAGAGATTCCTTTGTTACGTCTGCATTTAGAGCCGGAATTATGAAGTACGGCGTAGGCATGCTGTGTGAAGCCCATCTGGACCGGTAGTCTGGATTGGTGATGCTCATGGGTAAACCGGAGAAGACTCCGTGGCTTTGATGATGTGCAAAATGGATTTTATTGTGATGAATGTATGGATGTACTGCTTGTGAGGAGACTTTGGTGAAGCTCCTGGATATGTGATGATCAATTGGTAGCACGCCTGGGGAGCGCGTGATAAACCCGGCCTGTTACACCACTAGGGTGGGTTGATCTAGTTAAGGAAGGGATCGATGGGCGGCAATGCTAGGGGAGCCGAGTTAAACCCGGGTTGCTGCACCACATGGTGTGGGTCGATCGGATTAGGAGGGGGACCGATGGGTAGACATTGCCTGGGGAGCTTAAATAAACCCGGCTTGCTACACCACGGAGTGTGGGTCGGTCTGCTCTGTTTGTGATGCTGTGAGGATGGACCTCTGAGTGGCTTGGGCGGGATGTCGCCAGCCTGCGAGCTGGTGGACTAGGGCCGGTCAACCAACAAGTTAACGCCTCGAGAGACAGCGGTGTACGACGGTGGATTCCGGTACGCCAAGAAGGTGCCCTGAGTGCACGGAGCGTTGGTGGACTCCAGCGTTTGTGATGTGATGTGTTTGTTAGATAGTGGCAGAAAGAGAATGATCCTTTGATATGATTTGGTGATGTTTGTTGATGCTTGATGAAAAAGGAAGCACTGTATACAGGGAAGGAACCACTGCCCCGGGTAGGGGGTAGGGTCGTTATAATGGGTCAGCAATGCTGACCGTTACTTTGTTTTCTGTGTTGGTTTGGATAATGAATTGCAGGTGCTGCGGTTTGGAAAGAATACGTGGATTGGATAGCCTGGTGTTCTTAGTCCTTGAAGGCTATATGCAGAATCGTGGTTGGATTTCATGTGTGGCCAGCCTGCGTGCCGATGTATGAAATTGTGGTTGTGAAAGAGGAATTTGTAAGGCCATAAGGCCAGGGTGTGTGAGTTGTATACATTCCTGGTGTTGTTCTATATAAATGTGGTATTTATATGTGGGTGGACATTCTGGTTTGAGTTCATGCTAACAAGAAAAATGCTGCGCTAGAATGGAATGAGTTAAGGACACGAGTAGAGTTTGATTACCACACGTGACTCCTTTGCTTGTCTGTGCTATATGGCGTGGGGCCCCGGCCGGACCCACCGTTATATATCATGTGACAGGTGGGGGCGTTACAAAGTGGTATCAGAGCCAGGTTTAGATTGTTTGGGAGGAGAGAACATAATTGAACTCATGAATGTCCACTAGGAATGTATGTCATGCACATAATGTGCGTGCGTGTGTAGTCAATGTACCAGTACCGTTATGATTTGGACGAAGTTAATGGAGTTTTGTACATTGATAGGTGGCGAGGGATGGAGCTGGGCCGTCTGAGCCTCAGCGGTCGGATGAAAGTGCAGCACCCGTGGAAGTGCCGATGCCTCCCTCGGCAGAGGCTATACGGGTGGTGGCGGAGACAGTGCTTGCAGTGTTACAAGCACAACCAACGGGACAGGCAAGACCTGGTGGAAGGCAAGAGCATGCTGCCGAGGTGGTGGAAGGGCAAGCAAGTGACGACGCATTGTCACGTTTTATGCACTTTCACCCACCTACGTTTGGTGGAGCGCTTTCACCAACGCAGGCAGAAGATTGGTTGGCAAGAGTAAAAAGGATCCTAACCGCAATCAGGACGGTCGAGGAACAGAAAGTGATGTTGGCCACGTTTCTGTTAGACGGCGATGCGAGATTATGGTGGGATGAAATTGAAGTGCACCACTTGGCCGGTCGAGGTTTAACGGAGATTTCGATGGAGGAATTCTCCCAACTATTTTTAGCCAAGTATGTGCCAGTGTCGCAGAGGATTGCGATGGAAAATGAGTTTCTCCGCTTGGTGCAGGGTGAGCAAGATGTTGATACCTACCTGCACGAGTTTACAAGATTGGGAAGATATGCGGGATCGACCTTTGCGGAGGAAGTGCGAAAGACAAATCGGTTTTATGGAGGATTGCGGGATGAATTGAGGTTGGCACTTCCGAGTTCCGTGAGCCAAGGCTTTCAGGCGTTGGTCGATACAGCTCGTGCCTTGGAGAAGGATATGAAGCGAGTACGAGAGAATAAGAGACTGGCAAGGGAAAAGTCCGACGTTAAAATGTCGCAATTGGATCAATCGGAGTTTCGACGACAAGAGAAGAAACGATTTAGGCCGGTGGACGTAGTTCCGTCGACTGTTTCGTCGCCCCCGACGTATGGGCCAGGACGTGTGGATACACGTATATGCTATAAGTGTGGGCAGCCAGGACATATCGCGAAATTTTGTTGGAATGCTCCTCCAGGAAGTGAGAAAAAGGCAGGTGCGTCATATGAGGAAAAAGGGAAAGCCGTGGCCGAATCATCTGCACCCCGGACGCAACCGCGATTGCATGCGATGGAAGTGCAAGAGCCGCAAAGTTCAGTTGGTGAAATTCAGCCTCGCGCGGTGCAGTTATCTTTGAGTCGCGAATTTCAAAATCGGGAGGCTGAGCGGAGGTGAACTGTGGTGTGAAGCATGTCGATGCTCTGACAGTTGTGTATGTAAACTATGTTTTGATTTGAACTGCAGCCGAACTAGATGGCTGATGTAAATGATGTTTATATCTCTAGTTGGTGCTTGCTGTAATCGCTTGGTGCACTTGTGATTGTGACGAAATCAATCCATCATGTTGTTTTGTTTTGAGGTTTTATGTGGTGGAATGTGCACAAGTGGAAGCTAGGGATGTTTGTTGTGTTGTCTGTTTGGTAGCGTGTGCGGAGAATTGCGGTGTACGCTTTGGTGATGATTGTGCCTAATTGGCTATTTGAAGTCAAATTTCGAGGACGAAATTATTTGATGGGGGGGGGGGGGAGGATTGTAACACCCTGAAGTCAAGAGGGTCATTTTGAGCAAAATCGGGTTCAGGCCTGGGTGACACGGCCTGGGACACGGGCGTGTCCCAGGGCGTGTCAGGTGACACGGCCTGCGACACGGGCGTGTCGCAGGGCGTGTCGGGTTGTGTCGACGATCGGGCCTCGGTGTCGACGAGTTTTGCGTGACATCGTCGAGAATGGGGCACACGGCCCAGGACACGGCCGTGTCGGATGCCGTGTCGAATGCTCGACGAGTGTTACGCGACGATCGTCGAGTATCGGGTTCCCGTGTGGACACGGCCTGTGACACGGGCGTGTCACAGGGCGTGTCAGTGGGCGTCGAACTCAGCTCGATGTCTCGGGTTGGGGCGTGTTTGCGGGACACGGGCGTGTCCTGGTGCACACGGCCATGAACACGGGCGTGTGCCAAGCCGTGTGCCAGGCCGTGTGATGTCTCGGGTTGGATTGGGATTATTTCTGTTGAGGTACACGGCCTTAGACACGGGCGTGTCTGAGGGCGTGTCGGGTACACGGCCGTGACACGGGCGTGTCACACGGGCGTGTACTGGTTGGATTGAGTCGGTTGTCTGCCGCTTAGGGGGACACGGCCTGTGACACGGGCGTGTCACAGGGCGTGTCAGGCCGTGTTTTAGCTTTTCTGGCCAGATCTGAGCCGTTTGTTTCCCTCTTCCTGGATCCAATGGCTGGGCTTTGTCCAGGTGTTGGGAAGGCCGAGATTTAGAAGATATATTCTCTTATTATCTTCTTCTTCTTCTTCTTCATTTCCATTCCAAGAGAGAAAAAGAAGAGAGGCCTAAGGGAGAGAGAAGGGAGGAGATTCCAGCTGCTGTAGGAGCTGCGGAGAGCGGATCGAAGATCCGAGAGCGGTTTCGTGAAGGCAGAGCCGAGGCGGTGAGTTCCATCTGGCTACTTCATGGCGCCGAAGCGATCTTCAAGGGTAACGATCTCCTTCTTGGACATCGAAGTCCTTTCTCTATACATGTGCTTGGAATCCTCCACCAAGAGGTGGATCGCGGAAGAGATTCCTTTGTTACGTCTGCATTTAGAGCCGGAATTATGAAGTACGGCGTAGGCATGCTGTGTGAAGCCCATCTGGACCGGTAGTCTGGATTGGTGATGCTCATGGGTAAACCGGAGAAGACTCCGTGGCTTTGATGATGTGCAAAATGGATTTTATTGTGATGAATGTATGGATGTACTGCTTGTGAGGAGACTTTGGTGAAGCTCCTGGATATGTGATGATCAATTGGTAGCACGCGTGGGGAGCGCGTGATAAACCCGGCCTGTTACACCACTAGGGTGGGTTGATCTAGTTAAGGAAGGGATCGATGGGCGGCAATGCTAGGGGAGCCGAGTTAAACCCGGGTTGCTGCACCACATGGTGTGGGTCGATCGGATTAGGAGGGGGACCGATGGGTAGACATTGCCTGGGGAGCTTAGATAAACCCGGCTTGCTACACCACGGAGTGTGGGTCGGTCTGCTCTGTTTGTGATGCTGTGAGGATGGACCTCTGAGTGGCTTGGGCGGGATGTCGCCAGCCTGCGAGCTGGTGGACTAGGGCCGGTCAACCAACAAGTTAACGCCTCGAGAGACAGCGGTGTACGACGGTGGATTCCGGTACGCCAAGAAGGTGCCCTGAGTGCACGGAGCGTTGGTGGACTCCAGCGTTTGTGATGTGATGTGTTTGTTAGATAGTGGCAGAAAGAGAATGATCCTTTGATATGATTTGGTGATGTTTGTTGATGCTTGATGAAAAAGGAAGCACTGTATACAGGGAAGGAACCACTGCCCCGGGTAGGGGGTAGGGTCGTTATAATGGGTCAGCAATTTGTAACGCCCCCACCTGTCACATGATATATAACGGTGGGTCCGACCGGGGCCCCACGCCATATAGCACAGACAAGCAAAGGAGTCACGTGTGGTAATCAAACTCTACTCGTGTCCTTAACTCATTCCATTCTAGCGCAGCATTTTTCTTGTTAGCATGAACTCAAACCAGAATGTCCACCCACATATAAATACCACATTTATATAGAACAACACCAGGAATGTATACAACTCACACACCCTGGCCTTATGGCCTTACAAATTCCTCTTTCACAACCACAATTTCATACATCGGCACGCAGGCCGGCCACACATGAAATCCAACCACGATTCTGCATATAGCCTTCAAGGACTAAGAACACCAGGCTATCCAATCCACGTATTCTTTCCAAACCGCAGCACCTGCAATTCATTATCCAAACCAACACAGAAAACAAAGTAACGGTCAGCATTGCTGACCTATTATAACGACCCTACCCCCTACCCGGGGCAGTGGTTCCTTCCCTGTATACAGTGCTTCCTTTTTCATCAAGCATCAACAAACATCACCAAATCATATCAAAGGATCATTCTCTTTCTGCCACTATCTAACAAACACATCACATCACAAACGCTGGAGTCCACCAACGCTCCGTGCACTCAGGGCACCTTCTTGGCGTACCGGAATCCACCGTCGTACACCGCTGTCTCTCGAGGCGTTAACTTGTTGGTTGACCGGCCCTAGTCCACCAGCTCGCAGGCTGGCGACATCCCGCCCAAGCCACTCAGAGGTCCATCCTCACAGCATCACAAACAGAGCAGACCGACCCACACTCCGTGGTGTAGCAAGCCGGGTTTATCTAAGCTCCCCAGGCAATGTCTACCCATCGGTCCCCCTCCTAATCCGATCGACCCACACCATGTGGTGCAGCAACCCGGGTTTAACTCGGCTCCCCTAGCATTGCCGCCCATCGATCCCTTCCTTAACTAGATCAACCCACCCTAGTGGTGTAACAGGCCGGGTTTATCACGCGCTCCCCAGGCGTGCTACCAATTGATCATCACATATCCAGGAGCTTCACCAAAGTCTCCTCACAAGCAGTACATCCATACATTCATCACAATAAAATCCATTTTGCACATCATCAAAGCCACGGAGTCTTCTCCGGTTTACCCATGAGCATCACCAATCCAGACTACCGGTCCAGATGGGCTTCACACAGCATGCCTACGCCGTACTTCATAATTCCGGCTCTAAATGCAGACGTAACAAAGGAATCTCTTCCGCGATCCACCTCTTGGTGGAGGATTCCAAGCACATGTATAGAGAAAGGACTTCGATGTCCAAGAAGGAGATCGTTACCCTTGAAGATCGCTTCGGCGCCATGAAGTAGCCGGATGGAACTCACCGCCTCGGCTCTGCCTTCACGAAACCGCTCTCGGATCTTCGATCCGCTCTCCGCAGCTCCTACAGCAGCTGGAATCTCCTCCCTTCTCTCTCCCTTAGGCCTCTCTTCTTTTTCTCTCTTGGAATGGAAATGAAGAAGAAGAAGAAGAAGATAATAAGAGAATATATCTTCTAAATCTCGGCCTTCCCAACACCTGGACAAAGCCCAGCCATTGGATCCAGGAAGAGGGAAACAAACGGCTCAGATCTGGCCAGAAAAGCTAAAACACGGCCTGACACGCCCTGTGACACGCCCGTGTCACAGGCCGTGTCCCCCTAAGCGGCAGACAACCGACTCAATCCAACCAGTACACGCCCGTGTGACACGCCCGTGTCACGGCCGTGTACCCGACACGCCCTCAGACACGCCCGTGTCTAAGGCCGTGTACCTCAACAGAAATAATCCCAATCCAACCCGAGACATCACACGGCCTGGCACACGGCTTGGCACACGCCCGTGTTCATGGCCGTGTGCACCAGGACACGCCCGTGTCCCGCAAACACGCCCCAACCCGAGACATCGAGCTGAGTTCGACGCCCACTGACACGCCCTCTGACACGCCCGTGTCACAGGCCGTGTCCACACGGGAACCCGATACTCGACGATCGTCGCGTAACACTCGTCGAGCATTCGACACGGCATCCGACACGGCCGTGTCCTGGGCCGTGTGCCCCATTCTCGACGATGTCACGCAAAACTCGTCGACACCGAGGCCCGATCGTCGACACAACCCGACACGCCCTGCGACACGCCCGTGTCGCAGGCCGTGTCACCTGACACGCCCTGGGACACGCCCGTGTCCCAGGCCGTGTCACCCAGGCCTGAACCCGATTTTGCTCAAAATGACCCTCTTGACTTCAGGGTGTTACAATCAGCTCAATTGGTGATGAGAGTTTAAAGAACTCCATAGTTAAGCGTGCTCGGGCTGGAGTAGTACTGGGATGGGTGACCTCCTGGGAAGTCCCCGTGGTGCGGGCTTGACTATCGAGTTTACCTCATCAAAGGGAGGCTGTGGCCACCAACAACCCGCCTGTGGAGGGAGAGGGGTTGGGGTGCTTGGGCTGCAGCCCGGTAGGGTCGCCTAGAGCGGAGCCGTGACGCTGTCATGTTGGATCGGCTAGGGGCCTTACAATAAAAAGTGCACTTTTATTGTAACGCCCCTAGCCGATCCAACGTGACAGCGTCACGGCTCCGCTCTAGGCGACGCTACCGGGCTGCAGCCCAAGCACCCCAACCCCTCTCCAGCCCACTGGCGGGTTGTTGGTGGCCACAGCCTCCCTTTGATGAGGCAAACTCGATAGTCAAGCCCGCACTACGGGGAATTCCCAGGAGGTCACCCATCCCAGTACTACTCCAGCCCGAGCACGCTTAACTATGGAGTTCTTTCAACTCTCATCACCAATTGAGCTGCAGCTCAATTGGTGATGAGAGTTGAAAGAACTCCATAGTTAAGCGTGCTCGGGCTGGAGTAGTACTGGGATGGGTGACCTCCTGGGAATTCCCCGTAGTGCGGGCTTGACTATCGAGTTTGCCTCATCAAAGGGAGGCTGTGGCCACCAACAACCCGCCAGTGGGCTGGAGAGGGGTTGGGGTGCTTGGGCTGCAGCCCGGTAGCGTCGCCTAGAGCGGAGCCGTGACGCTGTCACGTTGGATCGGCTAGGGGCGTTACAGAACGTCACGGACAAGAGGCTTAGGAAACTATAAACAGACCCTCAGCTCTAGCGCGGAGGTCCCACCTCACACCCGGAAGGCTACCTGAACACTTCCCCTCCCTAGCCAATGCTCGAGCTAGGGTGCCTTGGAGGTGCTCTCTCTACTCTACCAAGAAGAAGCTAAGGGAGGAGGAAGCAAGGAAAAGTCCTCTTTCCAAAGGCACCCAAGGAGGTCTATTTATAGTTTTTCCAAGCCCTGGGGGCAAAATGACCAAAAAACCCTTACGCCCAATACACCTTGGGCCAATTGGAAACAACCACGTCGGTGGGTAAAGGGGTAAAGACCACCCCGATGGCAAGACGGTAAAACCGCAGGGTCCACAAGGGCCTAGGGGGCGGAGGGCGAACCCTCCCCGGACTAACCTCCTGGGGCGAGAGGGCTGGCCGCTGGCCTCGCCCCGCGAGCTCGCCGCCTGGGGCGAGAGGGCTGGCTGCCCGGTCTCGCCCCGCGAGCTCGCTGCCTGGGGCGAGAGGGCTGGCCGCCCAGTCTCGCCCCTGGGCTGGCCGCCCGGTCTCGCCCCTGCCCAATGCCAGGGGGTCGGGGGTGGGATCCTGGTCTCCATCTTGCCGCACCCGACCCTCTAAAGGGCCCGGGGGAAGATGTTGATTTTTCCTCCCCCTACTAGTATGTTTCCAAGCCAGAGCCAAAATTGGCCACCGAGAGTGCAAAATCTCCAAAAAACTTAAAAACTTGTTTGCCTTGTTTTGGGCCCACTCTTCGCGAATACGAGGTTGTACACTGGCAGACTCGCTTTTCCAGTCCGTGGAGTCCGCGCAGGTCGTCATGCTGACGTCACTGGGCCCCGCTTCTAGAAGATCCTCCCCGGGCCTATAAATAGCCCCTGATGCCTCTCATTCTGCAGTTCCAGAGGAGGAGACAAGTCTTGCCAGCAGACCCTGCGGACTCCGTTTTCCAGTCCGCGCAGTCCTCCACCAGTTGATCCAGCAAGCTCTGCGGACTCAGTTGTCCAGTCCGCGCAGTCCTCCACAGCTTTCCTGCAGCTTGCCAGCAGACTCTGCAGACTCAGTTTTCCAGTCCTCCCATTCCTCCACAGCTTGCCTGCAGCTTGCCAGCAGACTCTGCAGATTCAGTTTTCCAGTCCTCCAGCAGCTGGCAGTCTCTTTTACTTAGTCTCTGGCAGCTTCTTCTCCTTTTATCTCCGACAATTCTTCTCTCTTAGCCGCCAGCTTCCCTTTGTACCCCTTTATTGCTTTGTTGTGAAGGTGTACTAGTAATCTTATAACCTCTCGCTATTAATCAAAGGAAGGCCCGTCGCAAGAGTGACATTTAGGCCGCGGCGGGCGAAGTCTGCTGTTGCCGCTGCTAGCGGCCCCTTCTCTCTGCTCAGCAAGCCTTGCTCTCTGCTCAGCAAGCCTTGCTCTCTGCTCAGCAAGCCTTGCCCTCTGCTCAGCTCTTCTCGGCAACCAACCTGCAAGCACAACCATCATATTAGCCGTCTGTTCGACAGCTCCTGATCAACCTCCTCCTCTCTTGATCAACCTTCTCTGTTGATCAAGCCTCTCCTTTGCTCTCAGCACCCTCTCCTCTATCCCCGCAACCTCCTTGAAAAGCTGTTTGCTCCACTCTCGAGCACTCAGAGGCTTCCATCCTCTCTTTCACCCTCTTTCTCTCCTAGCTTGTGAGACCGAACACCCCCTCCATGTTAGCTGTGCCCCGGTGCCGTTTTCGCGCATCAACACCAGAGCACAATATATACTGAACAAGTAATATCATCAGCTGCAATCAATGAAATATGTAGGTGTTTTGAGTGGTGCGCATTGTTCACACTCAGTCCGGATACAAGTCTTATCAGGAAACTTCCTGCTTGTCGTGACCCTCATCACGACTCAGGCCCGACTCAAGGAGTCTTAATGGGTCCCGACTGGCACCGTGAAGGCTGCAACTCAGGTGACCCCAACACATTTCAATGCTTGCTTATGATATTATGAGTTACACGATTCACACTGCAGTGATTTTTAACAGGAACTAATTCACTTAAAGTGAAAGATCAGACCAATAATAGGTTTTACTCGGACAGACGTACAAAACCAGATTCGACAATATAGAAGGAACCAGACAATGAGTTTAAGTCTCGCAGTTCAAGAGATTAAGGTCATAAGATCAAGAAGATTTATCGAGTGTATTGTAGAGGTAAGTTGACAGGGGTCAGATCGGAGATATCAAGAACTCGCTTAGGTTAAACAAATTCTAGGACACATTTATCTTCGACGAAAAACATGCGTTCACTACCCAGCATGATAGCATCAAATATATATTTGTTATTCATAATTCGTTACAAGTGCGATCTTCCAATTCAAATGTGTGTACAGTACGAGCGTGACATAACCCAACCATCTTTAAATCACTAACCAGGAGCCTTAACAATGATCATTCAAATCTACTAATGCTCGTACTCAAGCTCACTGTCCTCAAATTATTTATCAAACGAGATGCAAATCCTCAGATTGAATATCCAATTAACTATCATTCACTAACTCGTCTCCCAATTATTCAAATATCATCATTTATGTTCACAACTCGTGCTAATCCTATCGCGTGACCTCAAACTAGTAACAAGTCTAATAAAAGATTCGATGTCTAAATTTATCTGACGAAACAAGCTATCAAGGGTTGATCCATATAAACATAAGATCAGACAAAACAATTAAGTTCAATGTTTGCAAGAGAGAAATGATCTCTACTTGCCTGAAGGAAGCTGAAATTGGCGGCGGCGACCAAACGACGCAAGCAAGATTTAGAAACCCTAATTGTACATGTTTAAGAACAACAAAAGAGACAGCTGAATTCACTACGCCAACACAAGCAATTTATTATCAAATACCCTAAACATAAGAGGGATAAGCGAATATACCTCCCTCAAGAGTGAGGGGAGAAGAAATGTCACGCAGAGGCGAAGACTTGGCAGCGCTCAGCTAGGGGAAACCCTAAATCGGAGAGGGCTTCACATGAGTCCCACCGACTGAATCGAGGAGCGACGCCGGAAAATACAAACATATCACAGTGAGACAACTATAAGGAGACAAACATCTGAAACACAAGTTCTACACAATTTCGGAGACAAAACTTCCAAGAAAAGTTCATGGAACTCTAAATAGAGAAGGAGAGGAGGGAGAATATTACCCGCGAAAACCAAAAATCTGAGTAGAGACGAAAAACGAGCAAACCATAAGAAGAGGGAGTAAACCCTAGCAGCTCTTCTAGCCAAAAGTCGGCCAAAACCAAGAAGGAAGAGGGCTGCAGGCCTTTGGAAGAAGAACCAGCGGCCTGAAGAGTTGCAGCAGGAAGCTGGCGGCCCTAACAGAGGAGGAGGGAGAAGCTGCTGGTCATGGAGATGAGCAAGAGATGTCGGCCCATGCAAGAGAAGAAGGAGGAGACCACTGCTTGGGAGGCGGTTGAACTCCTATCATCCATGACAGGAGGAAGGGCTTGTCGACCCCTTGGAGGTGCTGAAGTTGTCGGCCAGAGAAAGGTTTCACGGGAGGGAGGAGCCGGAGTAGTCGGCGCCTGGAGCAGGAGTCGGGGCTTGCAGGAGAATTGACTTGTGGTGGAGTCGGGATCGGGGTAGCCCTACACTAAACGGGAGCAGCGGGATGCGGGAGTCAGTGGGATCGAGAGAAGGGTTGCGGGTTTGCGGGAATAAAAGAAGGGGGGGGGGGGGCTCGGGTTAAATGAGAGTTAGGTTAATTATTTTAAATATTATTACCTATACTAAACCGGATTGTTACACCGGCCGACCGCTCAGTCTGTCTTCCCCGTTCGGATTATTCCGATTGGCCTCCTTTAGCCGCCGCCGTCCGATCGTCCTGTCACGATTACTTCCGTTCGTTACGTAGGTAACTAACCACGTAACCACCCATGTAACCACTATGGTTAGTGAGAAATATTATGGTTATAATTACAAGCTGCATATAACATATATTGTGCAAGTAATATACGATCAAAACTATGCAGAATGTGATCTGGATCTAGTAATTTGGGTGGTTACGGTGTGCAAATAGCCGCGTAACCACCGTAACCACCTCAGGAGCCTATAAAATGGCTTCAAGATCTCTCTCATTTCTAACTCTCTCATCCCAACTTCCTTTTTCATCAGGTAAGAGCTCTCCCAAAATCCTCCTATGAGCCTCCTCCGGTCGAGCCATCCGAAAATTCATCTAAGTCCACGACAATCCAAGGAAGAAGACGATCGCCAGCCAACCACTCCAAGCAATATCCTTCTCGTGCAACATTCCGCAAGTCTTCGTCAACGCATCTCTGCATGCCTTGCTGTCGCGCTCAACACTCGAGTGACATCCAAGAGCATCTCCCAACGCCAGAAAGTGATAGAAAATGAGCATCGCGTGAGGCTGCTTGTCGACCACCGAGCCCACCTGCAATCTCTCTCACCTCCAAGTTGTAACGAGGAGCAGCTTGTCGCCCTCGATTCCCTTGATAATATGTAAACTGCTGACAATCGTGAAATTTGACTGGCACCGTACCGGTCACGTGGTTTTTTACCTACTTAAGGAGTTTTTTCACGTTAAAATCACTTTGTGTTCCGTTCTACTTATTCTGTAACTGTGGGCGCCCTCGGCCGCTCCACGGGATAAGACGAGCTAGTTTATTCCGATCTACCAAAAAAGTTGAGTTGACCACAAGAGTGTTTTACCAAAATTTTTTATGGCTTGTATTAAATATTTTTTTATTAAAAAATATAAAATAAGTTAATATATAGTGGCAACGCCCTTATGAGGAAGGGGAGGGGGGATTCTCTTGCAATACATTCATAATTTTCTATGATTGTGTTTGTAAAGCAATATATATTAGGGGAGATGCTATCCGCACTGCAGTTTTGGTTAGTCGTACCGTACTTTTTTCTAATTTTTCGCGCCTTTTAGAAATACATTTTTAGGAAAATTGTTCAACACGAAAG
Organism: Platanthera guangdongensis; assembly: GCA_039583875.1. Lineage (NCBI taxonomy): Eukaryota > Viridiplantae > Streptophyta > Magnoliopsida > Asparagales > Orchidaceae > Platanthera > Platanthera guangdongensis. Next base: position 156,922,977 of record CM077160.1, on the reverse strand, counting down.
TTGTAGATCTCGACGACTTTCGTGTTGAACACTTTTCCTAAAAATGCATGGACAAGACGTACTTTGGAAATACGTACAGATTTTGCGCCTTTTGGAAATACGCCTCGTACATGCATTTTTAGTAAAAGTGTTCACCACGAAAGTTGTAGATCTCGACGAGATCTAGAACTTATATAGATCTCGACGAGATCTACAACTTTCGTGGTGAACACTTTTCCTAAAAATGCATGTACAAGACATATTTTCAAAAGACACGAAAAATTAGGAGAAAATGCAGTGCGACTAGCCAACACTGCAGTGCGGATAGCAGCGCCCAATACTAGTTCAATTATCATATGTTTTTTAAAGGAATTGTTAAAGTCAAACCAAATTTGGATATACACAAACCATTGTTAATGACAAACTATATATTTTGAAAAATACTCTGTGCAAACCAAATTGTTAACCACAAACCAAAATTGTTAACAACAAACATACATTACAAATTACATAATCAAATATTTTAGATAAAAAAACTATTTCATGCGAAGTCCAGCGCAACAGTTCGACAAAATAACACGTTTATAACATAGAAACATCAAATTTATGATATTTAATATATGGTAACTGTCACATCCAATTCAATGAAAACCTGTAAAAATTTAAAGACTTTTATTACCAAACAACACCTACAAATTCATAAACCTGTTTAATTTAAATTTCAGAAGTCAACCATAAAACATGTCTGTATACAAGGAAAATCTTTAAAAGTTTATGAATTTGATTCTAGTATCTGAAATTAGGAACAAAAAGATGAAAATTTGGAAATGAAAAAATTGACAACAGTTTTTGTAAGACAAATAAAAGTATGAAAAACAAGAATCAACTTCATTTGTTACAGCAAATAATACATTTATGTTTCCCCCTCTTCATAAACTACAATAGGGCAAAAGAGGCTTGAAATCAACCATCCAACACAATTATCTAATTACAAAACGAAAACAAAAAGAAAACGAAAAACGAAAAAACCAACATGTAGAATCCATATGTATAATCCAAAACAAAAAATTAGCTTCTAAATATGCTGAAGATGAAAGAAAAAAAATTGTATTAAAGAATCCAGATGCAGAATCAAAACGAAAATGAAGAGAAGCGGCGACGCACTTTCAAAATCAACGAAAAAAAACTAATGCCCGTGACATGAGAGACAACGAAAACAAAGAAACAACGCACACACTTTCAAAATCGTTTGACTGTTGTATGTCAAACCGCGCATCAGAAGCCTCACAACCTACCGACGACGGGAGATGCAGTGACAGAAAGGTCGAGAAATGCAGCGGGAGTTGCGGCGAGAAAGGCGACAGAAGGGGCGACGAGAGAGGCAATGACGGAGAGGCCGAGAGATGCAGCGGGAGCTGCGGTGAATTTGGTTTGCGTATATCAAAATTGGTTTGCGTAGAAAAAAAACCACCGAAAAAAAAAGAACCTGATTTTAAGATTTTATTTTGCATGTTTCCAAATTGAATTTGTCTTTAACAATTCCATTTTTTTAAAGTTTAGGAGGTATTAATAAGCATTTTTTGTAGTTGACATCAGTGAAATTTAGCGGTGTTTAATTTTCCCTTTTATTCGAAGTTATTAATTTTATATATTTTGGGGGCAAATATCATTTCAGATCCCCCAAAGGTACAAGATATTATATTAATATCAATTTGATCTCTGATATTTTAAGTTGTATTATTTTAATTTTTTGGGTCAACATCCACTTTTATTTTGAGCTCAATTCAAGAGTTAAAAAATTTTCTAGATGAAAAGTTCAAAGCCTATTTGTCAACTAAAATTTTAGTGGCTATGACTTTGTTTGAAGGGCTTATATGCACCGATGAGTTTGGTCAAAAACATTATTATTGATTATCATAAAATGTATGTTTGGCAAGACAAATGTTATGTCTGCTATTAAGAAAATAAATTAGTTTGAGCATAAAATGCATGAATTTTTTTTGATGAGGTCGAGCATAACGAACAATAGTTCAGAACCATCACATTCACGGCGTACGCTACTGCGCCAAGCAAAGTCTAATTCTCCATGTATTTTCTATTTTTTTTTTAAATTTATTCAGTGTTCACTTTTATGAATTTATTGTATAATTAAATAATAATGTCATATACTTAGCATAAATAATTAAGGCTCTATTTGTTTGGGCGTTTCGGAGCTCCGTTTTGGGCAAACGCCGCCGGAAGGCGGGTAAACAAATGAACCTCCGGCGGCGTTTGCTCTGTTTCCACCCGCCCGCCTTGAGAAACGCCCCAAAAAGCTCCGTTTGGAGCAGCCACCTCCCCCTCCGTTTAGAACACTTCGTTTCCACCCGCCGGATCGATCCGCCACCGCCGAAACAAATGAAGCCTAAGGCTCTATTTGTTTGAGCGTTTCGCTTCTTCGTTTTGGGCAAACGCCGCCGGAAGGAGGGTAAACAAATGAATCTCCGTCGGCGTTTGCTCCGTTTCCACCCGCCCGCCTTGAAAAACGCTCCAAAAAATTCCGTTTGGAGCAGACACTTCCCCCTCCGATTAGAACACTTCGGCTTCATTTGGTTCGGCGGTGGCGGGCCGATCCGGCGGGTGGAAACGGAGTGTTCGAAACAGAGGGGGGAGGTGGCTTCTCCAAACAGAGCTTTTTGGGGCGTTTCTCAAGGAGGGCGGGTGGAAACGGAGCAAACGCCGCCGAAGGTTCATTTGTTTACGCTCCTTCCGGCGGCGTTTGTCCAAAACGGAGCAGCGAAACGCCCAAACAAATAGAGCCTTCGTTTCCACCGCCGGATCGACCGACCGACGAACCAAATGGAGTCTAAGGCGCCGTTTGGCGCAGCTTATCTGCTCTGGTGCGGCAGATAAGCTAGGCTCTTTCAGCAATAAGTTGTGTTTGGCAATTAAAAGCTGGGAAACGATGGTTTCTATTAAACGCCTATTCTAACCTAAAATCCATCTGCGACTCTTTCTTCCAGCCGAACCGCTCCGCACTTCGCAGCTTCTCCCGCTAGTGTTCCTCCCCCTCGACGACAGCCCCCGATCTCCTCCTCCACGCTAGTCGACGATCTCCTCCTCCTCGACGACAGCTGCTTCTCCTCGACGACAGTTGATGACGAGAGCAGGCCGCCCGGGCGAGAACCGGGCCGCAGCTGTCTCTCCCGCGAGCAGGCCTCCCGCGCGAGACCGCCCCCCGGCCGTCGCGCCCGCGAGCAGGCTCCTCGCGCGAGACCGGGCCCCGGCCGTCTCGCCCGCGCGTAGGCCACCCGGGCGAGAACCAGGCCGCAGCGGTCTCGCCCGCGAGCAGGCCACCCGGGCGAGAACCAGGCCGCAGCGGTCTCGCCCGCGAGCAGGCCACCCGGGCGAGAACCAGGCCGCAGCGGTCTCGCCCGCGAGCAGGCCACCCGGGCGAGAACCAGGCCGCAGCGGTCTCGCCCGCGAGCAGGCCACCCGGGCGAGAACCAGGCCGCAGCGGTCTCGCCCGCGAGCAGGCCACCCGGGCGAGAACCAGGCCGCAGCGGTCTCGCCCGCGAGCAGGCCACCCGGGCGAGAACCAGGCCGCAGCGGTCTCGCCCGCGAGCAGGCCGCCCGGGCGAGAACCAGGCCGCAGCCGTCTCGCCCGCAAGCAGGCCGCCCGGGCGAGAAGCAGGTCGCGGCGGTCTCGCCCGCCTGTAGACTTTCCGCACGAGACCGGCCCCCGGCCGTCTCGCCCGCCCCTACCTCGAACTCAACAGGCCGGGGCGGGTGTAACACCCCGGATTTTTTTGATTGCGTACGCATGATGGGCGTTACGTTGGCTTTGAACGTTGTTCGAGCATGGTTTTTCCCGCGGGCTTGCGAGGGGCTGTTTTGGTTGCCGAGTTGCACGATTCCCCAGCAAACCGGAGTCCAAATTGGGGACTCGGTGAGGCCTCTTAGGGAATGTTTGCACTTTTTCGCGCCCGGGTAAGGTTGCTCAACATAAGTTGCTGGTTCAGGAAACAAAAAAAGGGTAAAAAGTTCTTAAGGCAAAAATGGTCTAGGACATCACAGGAACATTTTTCAAAACAGGGAAAAATGGTCGTTTTTGTGCGAGACACGCCCCCTGACACGGGCGTGACCCAGGCCGTGGCCTGGGCGTGACCTCCTTGACTCGACGAATTTTTTCTTGCGTCGAGTTGAGCTCGATGAATGGGGTACACGCCCCGTAACACGGGCGTGTCACGAGTCGTGTCCCGCTGTGTCGAGTATCGAGTGTCGAGTGTCAGGTGTCGAGTGTCGAGTGTCGGGTGTCGGGAGAGGGGACACGGCCTGTGACACGGGCGTGTCACAGGGCGTGTCAAGCTGTGTCGAGTGTCGACACTTTGTGTCGACGAGGTGTCGAGACACGGGCTACACGCCCTAGGTCACGGGCGTGCCCGACCCGTCACGGGCGTGTACCCGGCCGTGTACCATGTGGATAAACTTGGAATTGCCGACTTTCTGCGCCGCTTATGGTACACGTCCTGTGTCACGGGCGTGACACAGGGCGTGACCGGCCCGAAAATCGACTTTTCCCAGTTTTTTTGTGTCGTTCATTTCCTTGATTCTGCATCGAACGGCCCAGCTCTGTTCTGGACGAATTAAGGCCGAAAAAAGTTTCTCCTCCTCATTTCATCTTCTCTTCATCTTCTTCCTTCTTCTAAACAAGGAACTCTAGGGAGCAAGGCTCAAGCAAGGCAAGGAAAGAGAGGAGCAGCCGTCGCAGCATCGTCTCGGTTCAGGCAAGCGGTGTTCTCCACCCTTGCCAATCTTCTTTCTTGGTTTTGATTATGCCAACATAGCTAGTGTTTCTCTTTCACTTTTCCTAGCTTGATTTTCTTGTGTTGGATTCTTCTTCATTAGCCTTATTATGCTTTTGAATTTCCCTATGCGGAATGAATAGGATGTTCCATGCTTAGTTTTGTTTAGGATGATTCACGTAGTCTCTTTTGTTCATATGATTCATGTAGCTCATGTTCATGTAGCCTTTCGAAATTATGTGACTTTTCCTTGATCAAAGCATATGATTCTTGTTCCAAACGTGTGATTGATGTACGTCGGTTAAGCAAACTCTATCATGTGTCTTCTTTGGTAAAAAAGCGTGTGATCCTTTTCATGTGATGAAGTTCATCAAACTCTACGTTGGCAAATGGTAGTCATGTGTGAGAACGCTGAAAGGAACGTATTGAGCTTGGGTTATGGGGCGTTTTGCGAGGCGAATTTGTGAACCATGGCAGGAGCGTTTGTGTGAGAATTCTGCAAGGGGTGGTGTGATTTCAGCCTGTGGCCACAGGGTTTTGTTTTTGTGGTTAGAGAGACCACTTTGGCCCCGATTTGGGCTAGTTTTGTTTGGTGCGTTCCACTTGAGGGCCGCCACCGAAAGACCCTTGCGGAATTGAACTTAACCGCTGCTTATGCTTCACTTGTGTAGGAGTTTCTTGTCCTATGAATGATGGAATGGGCATGTATTTTTGCCTTTTGCTCCTGCGGGTTGAGCAGGACTTGATGAACTTGTACGCACTTGGTGCGTTTAGCATGTGTTTTGGTGCATTTTCCACTTGCTTTTGTTCACTCATGTTACTTGATGAAATATTTCTGTGGGGTCGGTAAGCCCTTCGTTATAGTTTATGACATTCCTGCTTTCTTTTGTATAACTTTGATGGTTGCTGATGTATTCTTTCTTGAATGCCTCAGGTGCAGGTTGTAGCCGGTTAAGCGGCTAAAGTTGTTGGTGGAGTTTCTGTGGAGCTTGCCGAGCTTCTTTGGCAAGGTAGTTTTTATGTTGCTGTACAGACACACTTTCACCCCCAATGGGTTCGTGTCAGCTTGTTGGCGCCCATTTGGTGGGTTTCCTTTTGTGTGAAATATGAACTAAACTACTAATGTGACTCACTTGGATGGAATGATATCTACTTGCTTTTGGGACGGATTTATGGTAGGTTGCATTAGATATTTTGAAGTTAACAAAACCTACTATTGTATATCATGCATACATGTTTTGATTAACTAAGACATATTTTCCAAATGACGTAAACAAATATGATTTCTTATAGTAGTATCACTATAGACTGCATATAGGAGATCGTCATAAATAAACAAAGTGTTTCCGCCGCGTACAAATACAGTTTTGCTACCTAAGGCCGAGGGATACAACCATTTAATCCAAAGGTTTTCTTGCATGTAACTGTGGACTTGCAACTCATAAAAATCAGTGTCAAGATTTGCCTGAGCGTGTGCAGTTATCCCCTGCACGACGTGGCATCATAACCCGTAGTTCCTCTTGCTCTGATACGAGGGACTCGTTGAGGAAATGCGGGTTGTGACAGCGGGTGCTAGCCAACTTGCCGCACCCGCCCCCCCCAACAAAGGAGCCATTGGGGGAGACCAATTTTTCCTCCCCCCTACTAGTATATTTCCAAGCTAGAGCCAAAATTGGCCACCGAGAGTGCAAAATCTCCAAAAAGCTTAAAAATGCGCTTGCCTTGTTTGGGGCGCACTCTTCGCAAATACGGGGTTGTACACAATCCCCGCTCTTTTTGAGGTTGGCACAATTTCGGAAAGAAACATCCAACCCAACGTATTCGCGGAGCGGCCTTCTTAAAGCCGAAAAATACTCGCCCTCGCCCGGGGGGGGGTCAACCTGTCAAGCCAGCTAGCTAATGAGAGCCTGGGTGATGAGACCCCCTCCGGGTAAAAAACACTTCACCCCCCGGAGGGGTCAACCTGTCATGCCAGATATGGGAGCCTGGGTGGCGAGACCTCCTCCGGGTAAAGACACTTCCCCCCGGAGGGGTCAACCTGTCATGCCAGCTATGGGAGCCTGGGTGGCCAGACCTCCTCGGGGTAAAAAACACTTCACCCCCCGGAGGGGTCAACCTGCCATGCCAGCTATGGGAGCCTGGGTGGCGAGACCTCCTCCGGGTAAAGACACCTCACCCCCCGGAGGGGTCAACCTGTCATGCCAGTTATGGGAGCCTGGGTGGCGAGACCTCCTCCGGGTAAAAAACACTTCACCCCCCGGAGGGGTCAACCTGCCATGCCAGCTATGGGAGCCTGGGTGGCGAGACATCCTCCGGGTAAAGAGACTTCACCCCCCAGAGGGGTCAACCTGCCATGCCAGCTATGAGAGCCTGGGTGGCGAGACCTCCTCCGGGTAAAACACACTTCACCCCCCGGAGGGGTCAACCTGCCATGCCAGCTATGGGAGCCTGGGTGGCGAGACCTCCTCCGGGTAAAGACACTTCACGCCCCGGAGGGGTCAACCTGACATGCCAACTATGAGAGCCTGGGTGGCGAGACCTACTCCGGGTAAGGGACTTGGCTTCCACGAGAGATCAACCAGCCCTGTCAGCTAGTGAGAGCCTGACAGCGGAATCATCATCGTAGCAAAGGACTTGGCTTCCATGAGAGATCAACCAGCCCTGTCAGCTAGTGAGAGCCCGACAACGGAATCATCATCGGAGGAAAGGACTTGGCTTCCACGAGAGATCAACCTGCCCTGTCAGCTAGTGAGAGCCCGACAACGGAATCATCATCGGAGCAAAGGACTTGACTTCCACGAGAGATCAACCAGCCCTGTCAGCTAGTGAGAGCCTGACAGCAGAATCATCATCGGAGCAAAGGACTTGGCTTCCACGAGAGATCAACCTGCCCTGTCAGCTAGTGAGAGCCTGACAGTGGAATCATCATCGGAGCAAAGGACTTGGCTTCCACGAGAGATCAACCTGCCCTGCCAGCTAGTGGGAGCCTGACCGCAGAATCATCATCGGAGCAAAGGGACTTGAGCTACCAAGATAGATCAACCTGCCCTGCCAGCTAGTGAGAGCCTGACCGCGGAATCATCATCGGAGCAAAGGGACTTGGGCTACCACGAGAGATCAACCTGCCCTGCCAGCTAGTGAGAGTCTGGCCGCAGAATCATCATCGAAGCAAAGGGACTTGAGCTACCACGAGAGATCAACCTGCCCTGCCAGCTAGTGAGAGCATGGCCGCAGAATCATCATTGGAGCAAAGGGACGTGGGCTACCACGAGAGATCAACCTGCCCTGCCAGCTAGTGGAAGCCTGGTCGCGGAATCATCATCGGAGCAAAGGGACTTGGGCTACCACGAGAGATCAACCTGCCCTGCCAACTAGTGGGAGCCTAGCCACTGAATCATCATCGGAGCAAAGGGACTTGAGCTACCATGAGAGATCAACCTGCCCTGCTAGCTAGTGCGAGCCTGACCGCGGAATCATCATCGGAGCAAAGGGAGTTGGGCTACCACGAGAGATCAACCTGCCCTGCTAGCTAGTGAGAGCCTGACCGTGGAATCATCATCGGAGCAAAGGGACTTGGGCTACGACGAGAGATCAACCTGCCCTGCAAGCTAGTGAGAGTCTGGCTGCGGAATCATCATCGGAGCAAAGGGACTTGGGCTACCACGAGAGATCAACCCGCCCTGCCAGCTAGTGGGAGCCTGACCGCGGAATCATCATCGGAGCAAAGGGACTTTGGCTACCACGAGAGATCAACCTGCCCTGCCAGCTAGTGGGAGCCTGACCGCGGAATCATCATCGGAGCAAAGGGACTTGGGCTACCACGAGAGATCAACCTGCCCTGCAAGCTAGTGAGAGCCTGGCCGCAGAATCATCATTGGAGCAAAGGGACTTAGCATCTCAATCAAACCTTACCACATCCTACATCCTCAAATGGGGAAAATATGGATTACATGATCCCCTGACTCTGCCGGTCAGGGGTAGAGCTTGTCACAAGGTAGGAAAAAAAGGAAAGACTTTACTAAAGCGATGCTTCTTCATGGGGCCTAAGTGCGATGACCGTCATCCTTCCCCTCGGAGACCTCCATCTTGCTCAGGCTTTCCATGATCCTCTCCATCTCCTCTGCCCTGGCCAACCAAGAGATGGTGTTGACGGCCGTGACATAACACTGCCTTGCCATCCTGGAATCTCCCTTGACCCTAACCTGGATTCCCCCTGAGTTGAACTTGAGGCACTGGTCGAACGAAGACGACACACAACGGAAGGCACTGATGAGGGGTCTTCCGAAGATGGCGTTGTAGCTGCTTGGAGCGTCAATAATGACGAACTGGCAGTTCCTTGAGACTCCCCCCAATTTTACTTGGAGCCCCACTCCACCCTCGACCTCCTTCCTCTCCCCTGAGAATCCGAACAGGGGTCCGTCCGAGGCCAACACCCGCCTTGGCTCCACCTTCATCTCGTCAAACGCCTTCTTGAAAACGACGTTGACGGAGCTTCCATTGCCAACCAGGATCCGGGAGACGGTGTAGCCTTCGATGGCCGTCTGGATGACCAGCGCATCGCAGAACGGATCCTCATGATCCGGCAGGTCCTTCACCAAGAAGGTGATCTTTTCCTCTGGGGGCGGGGTCTGAGAGGTTGAGGCGACGCTCCTTCGGTACATGACATGGAGGCTTGCCTTCCGAGTGGCCTCAACCCCCACTCCACCGTGGATCACTCCTATACCACCTCGGGTTCCCACGTCGACCCGGTCCTCGCATATATCATCACCCCCTTCTCTGGGTAGAACCTCCTCAACCTGTACTGGCGGCTGCGGCTGGGCAGGGCCTTTCGCCCCCCTCACTTCCAAGAACTCGGGACAGGTAGCTGTGTCATGACCCTCCACCTGGTGGAAGTCACAGTACGACAATGCTCTTTCTCCCCTCTTTCGGCGGGCTGGACGTTCTCTCCTGTTACCTCTTCCCCCTCCTATCGCCAAGGATTGCTGCGGTGGGGGCAAGACCTGCCTTGGGGCTTGCCTCTGGAAGTTATACCTCCCTTGACCCCCATGAAAGTTCTCCCCTCCTTGGATGAGAGCTCTTCCTGGACCTTGGGCAGGTCCTCCCTGCTGCCTCCAGCCTGGTTCCGGACCCTCCTGTCCTTGGAACCCCTGAGCTCTCTGCTCCTCTCTTCTTCTTCCTTCCTGATACCTTGAGCCACCCTGCTCCTTTGACTCCACCTCCGTCAACTTCGTCAACCTCTTGACAAATGTCGGGTTGGATGCCTCCATAGCAATCTCCTCTGCCGCCCTTTCCATCAGCTCCTCGAAGGAAAGGGGGGCCTTCCGGGTCAAGCTCATCTTGAAGAAGCCCTCCTTCAGCCTAACGGTGAAGGCCATCTGGAGAGCGTACCCTGACATTTCCTGGACCTCCAGGATCTCCTCTTGGAACCTGTCAACGTAACGGGCCAGTGACTCCTCGGCCCCCTGCCTTATCAGGAAGATGGACTCAGGACTCCTCTTCCTCTTCTTGGAGGTGGAGAAGCGAAGCTGAAAACTCCGGCTCAAGTCCTCGAACCCATAAATCGACCTCGGAGGGAGTTGATGGAACCAGTTCATTGCCTTCTCCTTCAACGTGATCGCAAAGAGGCGACACTTGAAGGTATCCGTCATCGGCCTGATGGAGACGACATCCTCGAACCACTGCAGATGCTGGACGGGGTCATCCTTCCCGGTATAGTAAGACATGTCTGGCTCTCTGAACCCTTCGGGAACGGGAGCTGAGATGATGAGCTCGCTGAAGGTTGACCCCTAAGGGGTGGTCTCACCACTTCTACTCGCGCGACCTGCTCGCCTGGGAGGTTGGCACTCGCCGGGCTGGAGAACAACTCCCGGCCGGTGAGGTCTCGCTCGACCCCATCTCCCATCCTCTCCTTCCCTGGCCTTCTTCCTAGTGTACTTCCTTCTCCCCCCGCTGGGGTCATCTCGCCTAGACCCCAGGGAGTCGACGAATCGGGAGGGGTGGAGCTAGCTCCTGGGGGGTTGGGGTGGAGCTGCCACCCTGAGGAGCAATGCTTCGCATCATCTCCATGATGCCTTGGATGGAGGCCATGAAATCTTACCTCCCCATAAAGGGTCCTGGGCTGGGGAGCTCGCCGAGATCATCACTACCTCCCTGACCTCCCGTCATGACACTCTCTCGAGATCTTCTGTGTTGGTCACTCTCCACGCTCACCGCATCAAAGTGTTGAAGCCAAAAATGACCTCTGTGGAGTTCGGGGTCCCTAGAAAGGGGCGACCTCCCACCTACTACACTCGGGAAAACGTCACGTACCAGAGACTTAGAAAACTATGAACAGACCCTCGGCTCTAGCGCGGAGGTCCCACCACACACCCGGAAGGTCACCAGAACTCTTCCCCTCCCTTACCAAAGGGCTAGGCAGGGCGCCTTGGAGAGCTCTCTCTACTCTACCAAGAAGAAGCTAAGGGAGGAGGAAGCCAAAAAAGTCCCTCTCCAAAGGCACCCAAGGGGGTCTATTTATAGTTTTCCCAAGTCCTGGGGGTAAAATGACCAAAAAGCCCTTGAGACAAATACACTTTGGGCCAATAGGAAACACCCACACCGGGGGGCAGAGAGGTAAAAACACACCCAGGGGCACAGCAGTAAAAGCACGCCGCCAACCCCCCCGCCCGAAACACCCGAGGCGATTCCAGGCCGCCGGGCAGGCCGCTTGGGGAGACCAGGCCGCCGGCCGTCTCGCCGCGAACAGGCCGCCCGGGCGAGAACCAGGCCGCGGCGGTCTCGCCCGCGAGCAGGCCTCCCGCGCGAGACCGGCCCCCGGTCGTCTCGCCCGCGAGCAGGTCGCCCGGGCGAGAACCAGGCCACAGCGGTCTCGCCCGCGCGCAGGCCGCCCGGGCGAGAACTAGGCCGCAGCCGTCTCGCCCGCGAGCAGGCCTCCCGTGCGAGACCGGCCCCCGGCCGTCTCGCCCGTGAGCAGGCTCCTCGCGCGAGATCGGCCCCCGGCCGTCGCGCCCGCGAGCAGGCCGCCCGGGCAAGAACCAGGCCGCAGCCGTCTCGCCCGCGAGCAGGCCTCCAGCGCGAGACCGGCCCCCGGCCGTCTCGCCCGCGAGCATGCTCCTCGCGCCGGACCGACCCCCGGCCGTCTCGCCCGCGAGCAGGCCGCCCGGTCGAGAACGAGGCCGCAGCGGTCTCGCCCGAGAGCAGGCCGCCCGGGCGAGAACCTGGCCGCAGCCGTCTCGCCCGCGAGCAGGCCGCCCGGGCGAGAAGCAGGCCGCGACGGTCTCGCCCGCCTGCAGACTTCCCGCGCGAGACCGGCCCCCGGCCGTCTCGCCCACCCCTACCTCGAACTCAACAGGCCGGGGCGGGTGCTAGCCAACTTGCCGCACCCGCCCCCCAACAAAGGAGCCATTGGGGGAGGCCAATTGTTCCTCCCTCTACTAGTATATTTCCAAGGTAAAGCCAAAATTGGCCACCGAGAGTGCAAAATCTACAAAAATCTTAAAAATACGCTTACCTTGTTTGAGGCCCACTATTCGCGAATACGGGGTTGTACAGGTTAGCCAAACAGACCATAAATGAGGCTGCTATAATCAGTATAAAGCGTATATATATAATTGGTGACTGGTGTGGTGGGCGAAATTTAGTATTTTCTAATTTATTTATTTTTTTAAAATGAAAAAAATAGTTGTACAACAAATTGAATTCGGTACAGATTTTTTGACCCGTTCGGTAATATTTGCCGCCAAATGAAAAAAATTTTGGGTGGGTAACGGCCGGATGTCATTAGAAACAGGAGGAGTGGGAATCTCGCAGCAAACCGGCCTATGACAAGAGGCTTATCGATATGTAATGACTAAAATAGCCCTGCAGTTCAAACTCACTTTCTGTACGAATTCCCGCCCACTACACAAAAACCACACTTAGTCCCATTCCCCCCCAGCTCTCCCCAGTTTCTGTTTCATGGATCGCCGCCGTCGGCGAGAGCGAGACACCGCCGGTTCCCCTCCGCCGCCTCTCTCGGCCCCTTCCCACTTACTTTGCGATGTATCCAACCTGAAGACACCCAGACCGTGCTCAAAGAACCCTAACCCTAATCTCACTTCTCCTTCCCCGATTTTCTTTACCGCTTCCAAGAAGACGCCATATTCATCCTACTTCACCCCAGCCTCCTCGACCTCGAACTCCACCTTCCGGAATGGCAATTCGACGGCCACGGCCTCCGCTTACCGTTCAAAAGCGGCACGAAGGCTAAAAGCACTCGAGCTCGAGCAGTCCCGCTCGGCACGAAAGGCTCATGTCCGTCGTGAAATGGCGTTGGGATCCCTCGCCAGGTCTCTCACAGCCTGGATCAATTTCCTGTTACAGAATCCCAAGGCCTGCGGCTGTAATGTCGGATCTTCTGCGGTTGATTACCAGCAATCAGGTTTGTCCTCAAAAGGAAAGCGCAGGAGCTTGGATGGCGAGGCCACCTACATCTGCGGGAAATTGAGAAGCCCAAAGCGCCAGAGAGCAGCACCTGATTCAGATGTGAACTTATCATTGATGAAGCCGGCAGTGTCTTTACTGGAGAAATCACTCTGCAATGTATGCAGCTTGGAGGATATGCGTGAGAGGATGATGATTCATATGAGCAGGAAAAGTTGCAATGAAGTTATATTGATTATGTCCCAAGTTTGCAAGGTTAGTTTCTATTTTCTTTCCAAGTTTGAACAATAATAAAATCTCTTTAGGTTCCATTGGAAGGCATTTAAGTTGCAGGCATTAATTCTAATTCTCACAAGAATTGAAATTGATGTTAATTTCAGTATATAGAATTAGATTGTTAATTTTGTTGTTCAGTTGCATAAACAAATTATATCATAAAAATTGGAATAATAAAATTATAAATAATTTAAATTGCATATAATATGCAGTACAAAGTATATAAATTATTCCCTTTGCCAAAAACTAGCTAAAGTTCATAACAAAATACTATAAACATTATATTAATCTTTCAGATGTATGTGTTAGATGTAGTGTAGTTACTGTGTAGTAGAGTTGTCTTATGCTCACCCTGGGTGCTGTGAACATCCTCCCATGTACGTGCAGATTGCAAATTTGATGACTAAGCCGCAAACGAGGACCCAACATGCTCATCTTCTGTCCAAACTCTCAGTGTATCTTCCCCCGTGAGTTTGTGTGTGTGTGTGGGGTGTGTGTGTGTTAGATGTAGTGTACTTACTGTGTAATAGAGTTGTCTTATGCTCACCATGGGTGCTGTGAACACCATCCCATGTACTTATATATATACCTTACTCTTGTGAATACAACATCAGATTCTTTCTCCTACCAGTATGCATGGCCAAGATTTTTAATACAAATAAACAGTATCTTCAAATTATCAAACTTTCTCTGATAAGCAGCAAGCAGATCAATATATTTTATTAGCTCATATTCAAAAAGGTTAGACATCCTGCCAAATGCTTCACAAATTCTACCAGGTTTTATTAGTGGAGATGTAGCTTGAACAACTGTGGGACTTTCAAGTGATTGATTCACACTTTTAACAATTGTAGACAATTTCTGCAAGAGCCTCAATTGCAGGTGCTCTTTTCTTCTTAGTTTGTACAAACTTACATTGACCAACAAATGGCCTCTTGCTAATATGCAATTGATTGACGCAATTGATCTCCGTTCCATTATATAATTGCCTCGAAAGTGTGCCCCATAAGACATCATTTTCATTAAAATCAATGTGTTCTCTGGATATACTGTAATTCATTATGACTGCAGTGGATGCAACAAGAACTGTTACAATTTCAACCTTCTTCATTATTAACTTATATATATATATATTTATCAGTGTTATCTCGTTCATTCAATATTTAAAACATTATCTGTTAACTAATTAATCAATAATGTATCCCAAAACCTTATCTCCATAAAGACACTAACAATCCTTTAGAAATCACATACACAGAAAATATGGAAGGAGAATGACAGAATAGCAAGACAAGAACACATTATGGCAAATTGGTAAGTTATTTCATTAAAACATCACATAAAATTTTCTCAACAAACAAACAAAGCATACTAGGTCAAGGAAAGGTACCAGGTAGCCGGAAATACCTCCAATAGCACATGAGCAACCAGTGAAGTCGACAAATCCGGATGAGGCGGGTTAATGGTCCAGGCAGAGGAGGTCCACGCAACCAATTTGTAGCTATCGTTGACTCTCAAAGAAGAATGAGAATAAGAGTTCAAAATTTTCTTAATTTACTCCTAAATTGACTCTAAGGCCGGTCCTGAGACTCTGAGAGAAAGGTCGAGGTTGATGGAAAACATACTGATCATTTAGTCTATGTTCTTAAACACTGTTTGTTGACCCCTAGGTCACCCGCTGAAGATGGGTCGTCAAGAAACAATATTTTCCGTAAGATTGCTCGCATCCAAAGGCAATTTTGTTATATCATCATGGATAGAGATAGTATGGACACAAGACAACAAAGGAAACAATATTTTCCGTAAGATTGCTCTTGGCCCTGGTCGACAAAAAATTCTACATTCTTGCTTAGCTATATCTGGTAGAAATATTCTGCTCAAAAGAAAACTTCATGGTGGATGAATTATGCTCCACCGTTGATGAATGTTGGTCGTCAGAAATAATATTGCTTGACTAAGAACTTGAACATTCTTCAACTAGAGGTATCTTCTCGACTAAGGCTCTGTTTGGGGAGTCTTCTGCCACTGGAGGCGAAAAGGAGGCGGACCGCAGCCCCAGACTGGGGCCTTTGGATCCAGTCCGAACGGAGTGCCCTCGGCGCGGTGGCTTATAGGGCTAAGCGTTGCTGCGCCGCCGCACCTCCATGACTGTTTGGGCCACCCCCTTCTCACCTTCATTGTTGCCGTGTCGGAGCCCAAACGGCGTCCCAAACTTGACTTAACAAACTCAATTAAGGTGAATTACTTAACTAATGAGAATCCAAAAACTGCATGACCAATTTTTAGCTCATAAAATAAAATACATAAAAAGATATAGGGTTATACCACTGTCTTAACATCAACATAAAATTGTTATTGTTCTTATGAAATCAAATGAGGTTTTCTCCCTATCTCAATAGACATGAAATTAAAAATTGGAAACGACAGGTGTAGTTTTCTGGTCTCGAACAAAATCTTTGGTTTAGGATGATCATGCATGACCATCCCTATGCGTCCAAGACCTTAATTAAAACTAAAATTCCATAGTGCTAAGGTACACGTGAATACTCCTTCAAAGTCAGGAGTCCTATACATGATAAATGGACAAGTGCTACACTCCGACTGAACACCTTTGAATCTAGGTAGACATCAACGCCTTTTGGAGAATATTTGGAATTCTCTTACTTTTCCCTGAGAAGGATCCTGGGATCTCTCCTATAAACATTCTCTGTAGAAGAGTTCTCTTCTGAATTCTTGCTTGCAAAGAAGAAGACTACGAGTGACGCAGGACGGTCCAATGACAGGGAATAATGATGGATGATCACTAAATGTGACAATGTGGATCTGAAGATCTTAACTTGCAATAATAATCTGTTTTATAGATCAAAAGATAAGATATGCCACTGTAGATAATGCTTACAAATAAGGGGACATTGGAATTTGTTAAATGTAAGAGTGCGTGTAATCAAATAATCTCAAGTAAATGAGAATGTGCAATATTTTCAATAAAATTTGGCAACAAAGATTACTAATAGACACACCACAGGTAGAGAATGATTGCACAAATCAACACAAAATAATTGACAATCTTTTTAAGACCTACACAACTAGTTCATAAAGGGCTTGTTGGGTTTTTGGCAATCATCATGGGCTGGATAGAGGGAAAAGGCCCGAGTGAGGCCCCTCCGGCAAACTTGAAATGCTGGAGCAGGACTGCAATGGGGCTGATTGACTGTGGACAGTAGCGGGCAGGGTTCAAAGGGCCGCTTTAAGAAGCGGGATGATTGTAAAACAGTAAAGGAATGATGTATGTGCTCCCTGATTTTGATTTCTAGAACTTGATGAGTGTTCTGGAGACTTAGACATGTGGGGGAAGTGATTTCAGTTTGCTGGAGAGGATCATTAGCTGCTGGGCATGCGTTGGGAGGCTCCTGGACAACAATAAGTGATTCCTGGTGCTGGCATGAGGTTTCCATGCTAGTTGGAGTAGAGATGGAGGGAATTTGGGTGGTGGGAGTGTGGCTGGGAATGCTGCAAGGAGGTTGGCAGCACACAAGACAACAAAGGGAATGGAGTGGGTGCACTCCTGTTCGGCCACAGGGTGATTTCCAGGCAGCAGTTGCTGTGATTTGCTGTGGCCGGCTGTAAGTATGAACTGCGGGGCTCGGTTGATGAGGAGTAGGTCTGGTTGTGGGGAGTTCTTTCCGGATGTTGACAGGAGGGATTTGGGAGTGTGCTCGACGGGGAGAGTGGTCCCACGAGAGGAATTGGGCTGCTGTTGGAAGGGGGGGGGGATTGGAGGGGGTCTATTTGGGATGGGATTGTGATAAGGAGTCGGCGACTGCTAGAATTGGAGTTGTGGGGCTCAGTTAGGAGTTGAGGGTGGTGAATCCACGTGAAGTTGGAGAATTGAGGGGGACGTGGGGAAATTGGAAGGAGGGGAAGAAATTGTGGCCTAAATTTTAGGAGGGGTGGAGTTATGGGATAATGGTGGAGGTAGTTATGATGGTTATGTGGTGGTGGATGGTTTGATGATCGCCGGTGACTGTTTCCGACGATCGCCGGAAAATTAAATGTGGAAGGAAAATGGTGGGGCGGCTGCTGGAGGTTTGTGGAGGGCCGGAATGGGGAGCCAGTAGGGGAAATTTGAGAGGGAAATGTTAGGGGTCAGCTGTTCTTTTGGAGGAGTGGAAGAGCTAGGCCGGCTAAGGGTAGGAAGGATTTTGTGGGAGGTGTGCTGGCTGGATGAAGATGCGGGTGGAGGTGGGCCGGATAATGGGAAAAATGGGAAAAAAGAAAATAATAACTAACAAGCTTCGGCAATTGGATTCCAGCTTCGACATCGGGTGATCTAAAGGAGTGATTTTTTTTTCATTCAATCTTTCAATGTCTTCTAAATGAGCCCTCTATACCTGTTTATAGACTAAAGGTCCAACATAAATGGTCACGATTCTCCGATTATGATGATCCTCAAGAACATTAAAATAAAAGTTAGAAAAATACAAAAAAAAAACTAAAATTCATGAATCATCAATCCACATAAAATGGACGTCTCCATTCGTTGTGTAGGCCTATATGTGATACCCATCAAAGATTAATCAAAGATGCTCATTTTCAGGCAGCTTCGCTATTGTTTTTCTCCTTTCCCGTCAATTTCTCCTTTCTCCTTAAACTATATGTCCTACTATCTTACCTTGTAACACAAAACATACTACTTGCTCTAGTTTGAATACCTTTTGTGGTTATTCTTGGACACTTTCATTGACATCAACAGGTATATAATGAAGACAACACAAGCTAAAGGATTTTTTATTTGAAAATATTTATACATCTAGGAAAAATCTAGATTTTGAGATTATTTATTAAAACCAACGGCGGTTAGTGCATCTAAATGTTCATCATTAGTGGAGGAGAGGAGTCTCTATGGACTGCTATCGTTTATCTATGCCAACTTAAGTTAGACAATGTGTTAGGAAGGAGATAGAGATCTAGAGGGAGAAGAGGTAGATATCTAAAGAAGAGATAGAAATTAGGGTTTGAAAGAGGGAGGTGAAGAATACCTTGTACTTGCATGCTGAACCAAGAAAACCACCGCAGAGATATTTATACCCGGGAGCAAGAGGGGGCCGGCCCCCCCCCCCCCCCCCCCCCCCCACATGTGGCTGAACCGGGTGGTTCAGCCCTAACCCGTCGGCTTCGTGAGAGGGGGCTGAACCGGATGGTTCAGCCTCGTTGTTGCTTGTCTTCTCTTTCCGCCTGGGCACATATTGACGCCCAAATAGCCGGACGCCATCCGGGGGCGTAACATTCCCTTCCCCATCAAGAACCAGCTTGTCCCCAAGGTGGTAGTCCGGGTAGGGCTCCCGGAACTCCATCAAATCCACCCACGTATTGTGAGCTGCTGTTAGATGCTTTCATTTGACAAGTATCTGAGGACGGTACTCTGCACCACGGTGTTTCCACTTGATCATCAGGATGTCCTCGGGGAGCGGTCGTAGTTCGTCTGCGACCGTTGCCTCGGGTAGGAAAGGACTCGCCTGTACTGTGTTGTCAATCTTCCGCTTCAATAAGGACACATGAAATGTCGCGTGTATCTGCGATTCTATCGGAAACTCCAAGGTGTAAGCGACAGGACCCACACGACAGAGGATACAGAGCGGACCATAATTACACGGTGCCAACTTCTGGTTTGTTCGGCGGGCCACTGACAACTGCCTATAGGAACAGAGCTTTAGAAACACTTCATCGCCAATTACGAACTCCCGGTCCTTGCGATGTTTATCTTCTTGAGTCTTCATGCGATCTTGTGCTGTTCGGAGGTTCTCCTGTAAAGTGGCGAGGATGAGGTCCCGATCACGGAGTGCCGGTCAACTGCTGACAACACTGTGCTGCCCGGTTCATAACTGCTCAACGAGGGAGGAGGGCGGCCGTACACCACCTCGAAAGGGGTCAACTTGCTGGCTGCATGGTAAGCGGTGTTATAGCAGTATTCGGCCCAATGCAGCCACCCTGTCCAAGTCCGCGGCTCGTCCATCACAAAACAACGGAGGTATGTCTCGAGGCTCCGCTTGAGAATTTCTGTTTGGCCATCTGTCTGGGGATGATGGGATGTGCTGAAAAGTAAGCATGTCCCCTGTAAGCGAAAGAGCTCCTTCCAAAAAGCCCCCACAAACGTCGGGTCGCGGTCTGAAATGATGGCCCGCGGAATGCCATGAAGGCGGACGATTTCCCGAGCGAAGAGATCGGCGGCTGACTCGCCGGTGTAGGGATGACTTAGAGCCAAGAAATGTCTGTATTTAGACAATTTGTCCACCACCACCAGGATAACGGACTTCCCTTGAGATTTAGGCAGACCGTCGATGAAGTCCATGGATACGGTGTCCCAGATGTGGTGCGGGATCTCCAATGGTGTAAATAGGCCGGCGGGGGAAGTAGTCTCGTATTTTTGTTGCTGGCATATGTCACACTGCTGCACAAGCTGATGTGTATCACGCCCTAGCCCCTTCCAGAAAACATTTACCCGTGCCCGCTGGATGGTGCGGAGAACGCCCGCGTGGCCGTCGGTCGGTGAAGAGCGGAACTCATGCATCATGACTGTCTTCCAAGCAGACTGGGCGGGGATGACCACCCTGCCCTGATAGTATAGCCTGTTGTTCTAGAGGTGATAGCCAGGTGCGGTGTCATGTCCAAATCGAAGAGCATCCACGACGGTACGCAGCTCTAAATCACACATGATATCCTCCTGTATGTCGTCGAGGGAGTCGAGCAAGGGGCCCGATATTTGAGCAACGACGTCCTCCGGTAAGTGAGATAAGGCGTCGACAACCATGTTCTCTTTGCCCTGCCTGTAGAGGATCTCATAATCATAGCCCAATAATTTCGTTACCCACTTCTGTTGGAGAGGAGAGGAGACTCGTTCCAAAAGATGCTTCAGACTCTGGTGGTCGGTGCGGATCTTGAAGTGTCGCCCTAACAGGTACGACCTCCACAGGGCTACCGCATGAATGATGGCCAACATTTCCTTCTCATATGTGGAGAGTCCCAATGTGCGGGGTGCCAATGCTTTGTTGTAGAACGCTAGGGGCCAGCCCTCCTGCATCAATACGGCCCCAATGCCCACGCCCGACGCATCGGTCTCAAGCACAAATTCCTTGGTGAAATCCGGAAGAGCAAGAACCGGCGTGGACGTCATGGCCCCCTTGAGGGACTGGAAGGCTGCCTCGGCCTCATCCTGCCAAACGGAAGCATCCTTCTGTAGCAGCTGAGTAAGGGGCCTGACGATCTTGCCATAGTCCTTCACGAATCTTTTGTAGTAACCGGTGAGGCCCAGAAAGCCCTGCAGTGCTCGCACAGTCTGAGGCCGCGGCCACGACAACATGCTCTCGATCTTCTTGGGGTCTACCTTGACGCCCTCCGCCGAGACCAAATGACCCAAGTACTCGACTTCCTCCTGTCCAAAAGAACACTTGGACTGCTTGACATAAAGTTGGTGTTGGCGGACGATGGAGAAGACCCGCTTCACATGAGTGAGGTGCTCTTCCCAACTAGTACTGTAGATGAGGATGCCATCAAATAACATCAGCACGGATTGACGGAGAAGAGGTCGAAATATCTCGTTCATGACTGCTTGAAAAGTGGAAGGGGCGTTGGTCAGCCCAAAGGGCATCACGAGGAACTCGTAATGCCCGTCATGTTTGCGGAATGCGATCTTGTGAATGTCGCCCTCCTGCATGCGAATCTGGTGGTAACCCGATCTGAGGTCGAGTTTGGTAAAAAGAGAGGGGCTGTGCAGCTCATCCAGTAGTTCTTTGGTCAGCGGTATGAGAAACTTGTCGTTGATGGTTGAACTGTTCAACCCGCGGTAGTTCACACAGAAACGCTATGATTCGTCCTTCTTTTTGACTAGGATGATGAGAGAGGAGAAGGAACTAGTACTTGAGCGGATGAGTCCGGCGGAGAGCATTTCCCGGATGTTGCGATCAATCTCGGTCTTCTGGATGTAAGGATAGCGGTACAACCGAATATTAGTGGGTTCTGCCCCGGTCTTGAGCTGGATCTGATGATCTCGGAACCTCGGAAGTGAGAGGGTCCGAGGTGTCTGGAATATGTCTGCATACTGAGTCAGTAGTGCCCACATCTGCTCGGGCACTACTAGGGGTGCTCCGGAGGTCGCCGTAATCTCCATAATCATAGCCATCGTACTGCCCTGCTCCCCTGGACGTTCCAGGCTACAAGATGAGATCTCCTTCAGCAGAGATGTTTTGAGGCCGCCCAGACAATATTGCCTTCCTTGCTGGAGGAACTCCATAGTCATCTGGTCCCAATCGAAGGTCACCCTACGTAGCTGCTGCAGCCACTGTACCCCTAGCACCATGTCCGACCCTCTGATGGGTAGGAGGTAGACGTCCGTGCGCCCTGTGTACCCCTGTATCTGCAACTCCACTCCCTTCATAACCACTTCGCACTGCAGTTTGCTCCCGTCGGCCACCATAACATGAAAGGCAGCTGCCCGATCAATCTCGTACCCCACCTTTTTCGCTACATCCGGATGAATGAAGTTATGAGTACTTCCGCTATCCACAAGAATAGTCACCCGCTCCTGACTGACTTTCCCTGCCATCCTCATCGTGAGAGGCGCGTTGCATCCCTCCATCGCCTGCAAGGACACGCCGAACTCCGTCAAGTCCAAGTCTCCGTCCCACTAGGACTCGGCGAGACACCCATCCCCTGTATCCTCATGAAGCATAAATACTTGTATCTTCTGGCATTTGTGTCCCGGTGTGAACTTGTCATCGCAGTTGAAGCACAAGCCCTTCTCTTTTCTGGCCTGCAGTTCGGCCCATTAGAGTCGGGTCACTGTCGACTTGCCTCCCGTTAAAGTTTCCTTTCTGACGCTGGTTGGGGCAGCTGTCGGTCTTGCGGTGTTACGGGTGCGTTGCCTGTTGAAGCGCTCCTCCTGAATGCGAGCTAAGGTGATGACGTGATTTAGGTTGCGGGGCATGTGTGCTTGCACCTCATCGCGCAGGTGCTCCTCTAGTCCCGAGACAAAACAGCTAAGCATCGTTCTTTCTTCCCAGTACACCATGTTCACCAATTTTTTAAATTCCGTGGGATACTCCATCACCGTCCCCTTCTTCTGCAACTTCTAGAGAAGTGCCTTGAAATCCTCGTACTCCAAGGGTCTGAACCGGGATGTAAAGCCCTCCACAAATTCTGTCCACGGTACATAGTCCCAGCCTCGCAAAAACCACTGCGTCCACTGAAATACGTCGTCTTCCAGGTGAAACGACGCGAGTTGCACCCACTGTCCTTCAGGTACATCTTGATAACTGAAGAAAAGCTCCGCCTTCTGCACCCACTCCAACGCGCCCCCCCATTGAACTTAGGGAAGTTCATGCGGGTTAATTTTGGGGGAATGTATGCCAGCGGAGCGGCTTGTCCGTGCCACCCTTGCTCATGCCCATAGCCCGCTGGCCTCCTTTGCCCTCTCGGTCCGGGATAATCTCCCGGGTACCCGTGTTGATGCATTCCCCCCAACAGAGGATGTAGGCCGCCCCATGGAAAGCCACCTCTGACGCCTCGCGGTCCAAAACCCCGCGGGTGGGGGAGAAGCCCTCCCATTCCTCCCGGAGGAAACACAGTCTGCTCTGGAGGCCGCCCGGCCCCTCCCGACTCCTCCCCGCCACGCCTCCATGGGACGCGGCCCGCGACGAGGTCTCCGGTTCCCCCTGGGACGTTCCCGCGCCGATCGGGTTCAGGCGGAACCGGTCGTCGAGCACGCCTTGCCAGCCGCGGCCCTGTCCAGCCGCGGTTGCCATTTCCGCTCCCATTGGGACCGCCGGGTGGGATCCCGCCGTCTTCTGTCCCGATTGCGGAGATCCACCGGGTTCTTCACTCGCCGTTGCTTTCCCCTTAAGAGTTTGCGCTAGCAATGCCTTGATCTCATCCATTCGAGCGTCGAACCGTTCTTCCAATCGTTGCGTCGACGCCCTCATATTTTCCTCGATGACGGCCACTGAGTTCGTCAATGAAACGTAGTTTTCTTCTAGGGTTTCCAATCGGTTGCTTTCCTCTTGCGTGAGTGTGGTGACCATGGCGGAGGAGCGAGCCTCTGATACCAAATGTTAGGAAGGAGATGGAGATCTAGAGGGAGAAGAGGTAGAGATCTAAAGAAGAGATAGAAATTAGGGTTTGAAAGAGATAGGAGAAGAATACCTTGTACTTGCATGCTGAATCAAGAGAACCACCCCGGGGATATTTATACCCGGGGCCAAGAGGGGGCCGGCCGGCCCTCCCACACATGGGGCTGAACCGGGTGGTTCAGCCCCAACCCGTCGGCTTAGTGAGAGGGGGCTGAACCGAATGGTTCAGCCCCGTTGTTGCTTGTCTCCTCTTTCCGCCTGCATGCATAATTGCATATTGACGCCCAAATAGCCGGACGTCATCCGGAGGCGTAACACAATGTTTGTAATTTTTTGGACTGTAGTCATGAGATTTTATCTTGTCATGTGTCGTCTACGGGTCTTTTAATATTTTATGGAAAAATGTTCAGCTAGTTACCAAGTTTGGTTCCATCATTAACGCAATTATCTGGCATGTCATCTTTTCAAAATTACTCATCCTGCGTGGAGTTATGTCAAGTCATACCAGTACAATTGGCTCATTACATTAAAGATTTGTGTAAAATGCTATTGTTGATAGATAAGTTGACTACAATATTCGTATACCTTCTGCAGAATATTGATGAAGGGAGATTGAAGATGAAACTCAACTGTCCTCTAGTTAATGATCTAGCTGTCAGAGAGAAGGCAGTCAAAGCTCTCATGTGCTATAACCCTTTGTGGCTTCGGATTGGATTGCATATTCTTTTTGGAGGCGACTCTTTATTGCTTACTACTGGAGATCAAGACGGACAATTTCTCAAAGAGTTCATAGAGAAACACCTTCTTACTCATATAGGTATTGCTAGAAAATATGCTTTGAATAAGTTGGTCGGCGGCATTTACATGCCAGGTTACTATGAAGCTCTTGGAAGTGTAATCTTGAAAAGGTTCTTGTTACTGGCAATTGCACTTGATAGAGCAAAATGTGAGAGTAGTCTTTCTATTAAACACGGAATTGATAGCATTGATGGTGGATCTCCACTTTTATTCACCAGTGATTCTACCATTAAATCAAGCCGACAAGTTATTAAAGGTAAGTGCGAAATTTCCTTTATTTCTTCTGAGTATCTTCGACTATTTTATTTATTTCTTTAAAGCTATTCCTCTTACTATTGCTTCTAATTTTCTTTCAGAGTTCTTGATAGATTCAATGCATGGGGAAGGCGATCTTCTGGCCCACCTTGTAATTTTGAGATGTAAGGCCGATTATGAACAGGTAATATTTGCTACTGTCTAATATCTGGAAGTTTGAGTGACATACCTAGTTCTAGTTGATATAGTATTGTGTTTGTTTTCATAGAGACTTGGTGTGCACTTTCAAAATTTTAAGCATCTGTTTATTTGAAATCATAAGTTAATTTTTACTTTTCTCTGCCTTTGTAGCCCCCGCTTTGTGAATATGACTTCAAAGTCAAAAATATATTTGAAGATTTTCGGGATGGCATATTGCTCTGTAGAATGGTTCAACTTTTACTGTGCAGTGAAACAATACTATCAGTAAGGATATTCAATGACAATTATTTTCTGTTCGTCTCTTATACTTGTTTTATTCTAATAATTCTTTATTTCTTTCTTGTGCAGAAAGTGAGGTCTCCCTCTGATACCCCAAAAAAGAAATTGCAAAATTGTACTACAGCCATGCAGTATCTAAAGGACTCTGGCGTCGAGATGTCTGATTCAGATGGTGTTATGGTTACCGCAACAGATCTTGCCAATGGGGATAAGGAGCTTACTTGTTCAATCCTATGGAATGTGTTTGTTCACTTGCAGGTTTGTTTGAGACATTTGTGCTTGGTTCATCATCATTATCCGTAGGCCTAAGTCATTAGGGGGCACGCCTAGGCACGCCTGAGGCGTCGGTCACACCGGGCCGCACCTTTGCAAGACAGGCGGGCGAGGTACCCTAAGCGCACACCTTACTCAACTGGTAGGCACTCCAATGGCGCACCTGGCTGTATTTAACGGCTTTTTGGTGATCTGGCTGCCCTGTTCACTGAAAATCAGATTTTTTAATACTTGTTATTTTTGGGGTTGTGATATATACAATTCTAGTGTGTTGACATGGTGGTTGATTTATTTATGTATTTTTTGTATTTAATAAATTATATTTTGTCTTTTTTTTTTCATTTTTGCGACTCACTTGCCTCAGACGCGTGCCTGTGCTTAGGCTCCAAGACCCATTTGCGTCTCAGTGCGCCTTTAATACTTTACCGTAGAATTACCATAACGGTTTAGGTCCCGCTTTGTTTCTTCTCAAAAGTCTAATTGACTTGCTCACATTAGTTTATTCATATTATTGAACAAATTTTTATCCAAATTACTTGGGTTTAACCTTTCCACTCTAGACCTTTGACACTATTTCCTTCTGCTTGTCTATTTAGTGTATTTTCTATCAATGATACATGTCCAGATCATCTAAATTTTCTTTTGATTACCTTGTCTTGGATAGATGTCAATCCCACTACTTCCTTAATACAATGATACTTAATTTATACTTTCTAGTTTTATCTAGCTCCATCTTACCAATTTAAGTATTTTTTTGTCATGACTCTTTGTTGTATATTTTGTGCATCTCTGATCTTTGTTTATTAGGTTTGAAATTTGTTTTGCTAAAGTAAATTACTTAATGTGGTTATAGTTGTTTTGCATCATATGTAGGTATTTTATTGTAACGATTTTGTGTTCAAACAGTACAAAAATCAAACATGTACTGCTAGGGCATATGCGACATTGCTTTTTTTGTTTTCATATATTCGAATAGCTTGATAAAAACTATCAAACATGGGCTGGTTATCATGACTGTATTTTGTTATTTAAGTCTAGTGAGACCCGGAAGATATATTTTGCATTTTGCAAGTTGTTTTTCTTATGAAATTTTTTCCTTTTCAATGTCTTCTCTTTAAAGTAAGCTATATATAATTAGCTATATTTGAATGTCTGTTGTTCGATGTACGCTTGCTTGAATTATTGTTTAATTTTTTCCATTATTTCTAAAACGTTGATTCGTTGATCATTACATACCTGTAGGTGCCATTGCTTATTAACAGAGCTTTACTTCTCAAGGAAATTGTGAAAATCAAGGGATATGATCTGGTAAATGTTTCTTCTACTAATATGCTCTTTAAAGTTTACTTTTTTTTCCTATGTAATTGGTCCATGGGAACAACATGTGAAGTTTTTGAACTATATCATTTTTTGCTATTTTTATTATGTCATACTTCATTAGTCTATTCTTAGTTTGCCATGTGGTTTTAAATATTTTGTTACTACTAATTTTCTCGTTCTAAAAGATCTTTATTGTAGTAATATTTTACAAAGAACCATCACATCGTTGTGATTATGATCAGGAACTCTCGGTGTACAATGCTATTAATGAAATGGACCTACTTCTTCACTGGATCCAGGTAGTTCAGTGATTATGTTTTTATTGATCGCCTCCACAATGCTCCTTGCATAGTTGTATATAATTATTTATATCAAGGTAATTTACAGTTGGTATTTCCAATATGTTTTGGGCCTAATAAAAAATAAATCCCTTTGTTTTCAGTCACCAAATTAGAAGTCTTTTGCTGTTGGAAAATAATCCAAGTTCGTAGTATTCTATTTTCCAAAGGACTAATTTCTCTATTTTCCCATTATAAATAGCTCATGTCTATTTCTTCCCTAGTAGAAGTCAAGGCGTTGATTTTGGGGGATTTTGATATGTAAATGTTTGTTGTCCACAATGATCTTGATATGACTGTCAATGTCTGTCATATACTGCTATACATCATCCAAAATCCCTTGATCTATTAGAGAAATTGATGCGGGACAGGAGTCCACCTGCCCGCCACCTTGGCATCACCACCAAGGGGCCCACCTGGAGTCAGCATCAGGCGGCTTTATCAGGCCCGCGGGCCGTACACCCCAACCAGCTCTCCGCCATGGAATCACCACCATGTGGCAGGTTGTTGAGGCCGGGGTTCGATCCCCAGACCTCCTAGATAAGAGGCCTTCACCAGCGCTCTCATCATCAACTGAGCTACGGATCAGTTGGTGATGAGCGCGCTGGTGAAGGCCTCTTATCTAGGAGGTCTGGGGATCGAGCCCCGGCCTCAACAACCTGCCGCATGGTGGTGATTCCATGGCGGAGAGCTGGTTGGGGTGTACGGCCCGCGGGCCTGATAAAGCCGCCTGATGCTGACTCCAGGTGGGCCCCTTGGTGGTGATGCCAAGGTGGCGGGCAGGTGGACTCCTGTCCCGCATCATAAAAGTGCACTTTTATGATGCGGGACAGGAGTCCACCTGCCCGCCACCTTGGCATCACCACCAAGGGGCCCACCTGGAGTCAGCACCAGGCGGCTTTATCAGGCCTGCGGGCCGTACACCCCAACCCATCCACGGCCCCACAACAGGGCCGATAGGTTGTTGAGGTCAGGGCTCGATCCCCCGACCTCCTTGATAAAGCATTCTCCTGCGAATGCTCATCACCAACTGATCCGCACTTTTATGATGCGGGACCAGGAGTCCACCTGCCCGCCACCCTGGAGTCCCACCAGGGGGCCCACCTGGAGTCAGCACCAGACGGCTTTCAACAGGGCCGCGGCCCGTACACTCCAACCAGCTCTCCGCCATGGAGTCATCACCATGCGGCAGGTTGTTGAGGCCTGAGCTCGATCCCCAATCCTCCTAGATAAGAGGCCTTCACCAACGCTCTCATCACCAACTGAACCGCGGCTCAGTTGGTGATGAGAGCGTTGGTGAAGGCCTCTTATCTAGGAGGACTGGGGATCGAGCCCAGGCCTCAACAACCTGCCGCATGGTGGTGACTCCATGGCGGAGAGCTGGTTGGGGTGTACGGGCCGCGACCCTGATGAAAGCCGCCTGATGCTGACTCCGGGTGGGCCCCCTTGTGGGACTCCAGGGTGGCAGGCAGGTGGACTCCTGGTCCCGCATCAGAAATCATATAATGTAGGTAGAAATTCATACATTTTAGAACATGGTATGAATAATATATGCTTATAGACACACATGCACAAATATATAAATCTATAAATATATAAATATATAAATATAAATAAATAAATATATAATGGGTTGCAGCCAAAGCCTTCTGTTTGCTGGAGGAATTTGTTTTAGTCGACAACAACAAGGGAAGGGGTTTGACGGTCGCTTGACTGAGGGGCTTGAGAACTGCGTCTGACATGGGCTGGAGGTCGTCAGAGTGAGGAGGGGCCGTCCTCGGCGGGCGTTGATTGAAGGAGGATGCTGGTTGGTCGGATTCGGTGCTGACAGGCGGGAACGTCGGGCTTCCGGTAGGTTTCCGTCGGGCTTCCGGTAGATTTCCGTCGGGCTTCCGGTAGGTTTCCGTCGGGCTTCCGGTAGGTTTCCGTCGGGCTTCCGGTAGGTTTCCGTCGGCTAGGGCAGCAATAGTTGGGTGGCGGTGTTGTCGATATCAAACTGGTTGGAGCGGCGGCCGAAAGAAGACATACGGGAGGAGGCCGACTATACAAAGAATTGAATAGAAATTCAATTCTCCGTTGTCGTGCTGCCCTTCTTCACGTGGGCAACCCGTTGAGCCAACCAATTTCAAATAAAGCAAAAGTGCGACAAAAGAAGTACAAAAAAAATAAATGCAGAAATAAATGTAGAGAAAAGTTATGAATTATCTCTAACATATTTTCTCTTAGTTCAACATGATAATGTGGTTCTGTTTCTTCAAATCGTTCAAATGACTTTTGAAATTTCAAAGCAGTCTCCAACATAAGATAAGTATAGTTCCACCTAGTCAGAACATCGAGAACCAAATTGTGCTTGTATGAAATTTCATTGAATTTACAACAAGTTCTAAATTGTTCAACTCTTTGTGGAGATACTCTAATGTACTTCACAGCCATGCAGATCTTCTCAATAGGACCCCCTCCTCTTTCATTCCATCTCGTACTGTTAAGTTTAAAATATGAGCACAACACCGTAGATGAAAAAACTCACAATCTAAAATAAAAGCTTTTTTTTAGAAAGTTTTTTCTTCATATGAGCAATGACTGTATCATTAGGTGATGCATTATCCATTGTTAAAGTGAACATTTTTGAATTCCCTAATCAAGCATGCATGCCTCAATTGTATTTCCTATTGACATGCCTTTATGACTTGACAAAAACTCAAAATCCTCTTGTGCAATTTCCAGTTGGGATCAATGAAATGTGATGTGTAGAAGAACATCAAATAAGGGCAGAATAAAATATAATTTTATTAATTAATCAAAATCCCTTAATTACATTATATGTATTTGTATATATGTATAGGAGAAGGGAGAGCCTAAATTCTATCCCAAGACGTGAGACTAATCCTAAGAGAGCTTTATATGAGCCTTCAATATGGGCTTACAAGATGAGCTTTCTTTATACTCTTTTCAACATTCCTCCGCATGCTGGAGCATAAAAGTCGTAGGAGCCAAGTTTGGACAAGAAATAAAAATATAGAGGCTGTGGTAGAGTTTTTGTAAGAATATCAACAACTTGTTCTGCAGCAGGAACATGTCTTAAGTCTAATTTCCTGAGTTGAACCTTTTCCTGAATAAAGTGTCAGTCAACCTCTATATACTTGGCACGTTCATCAAAAATTGGATTTTTGGCAATATGAATGACAACTTGACTATCGTATAACAAGGTGACAGGAGAGGAGAGTTTGACACCCAGGTCTCTCAGAAGACTTTCTAGCCATGTAAGTTCAGAGACGACAAAGACATTTTTAGCTTCTGCAGATGAGCGTGTGACGACAGATTACTTCTTGATTCACCAAGTTACAAGATGTCCACCAAAGTATGTGCAAAAATCACTTGTGGAACGACGATCATTAATGGATCCAACATAATCAACATCAGAGTAAGCAATGAGAGATAGAGACGAGGTGAGCTTATTTATGAGCCCTTGTCCGATAACAGACTTCAGGTATCAGAGAATGCGTTCAACTGCCTGGAGATGAAAAGTTCGTAGAGCATGCATAAACCTATTGATAACCCCAACAACAAACAATATATTGGTCTTGTAACTGTCAGATTGATCAACTTTCCCACAAGACGTTGATAGTATTCTGGGTTTGGTAGGAGTGTATCATAGTCGGAGAAGCATGCACAGAGCTTGCGATTGGCATCCATGGGTGTGTCAGTTGGCTTGGAATCAGAGTAGCCCGCGTCATGAAGAAGATCAGGACAATACTTTCTTTTAGATAGGACAAGACTCGACGGGCCATCTCAATGCTAAGAAAGTATCGGAGATTCCCCAAATTTTTAGTCTGGAACACGGAGGCCAAGTGTTCCTCGATCAAATGGATGTCTTTCGAATCATCTCCAATAATTAAGATATCATTAACATAAACCAGGAGTATCACAATGTTTGTCGGTTGATGAGTAAAGAGAGAGAAATCAGCCGAGCTCCGGGTGAATGCAACATCACAAATAACTTTACTGAACTTGTCAAATCAAGCGCGAGGAGATTGTTTGAGACCATAAATGAATTTCTTGAGATGACAGACAAGAGACTTCCCCGTGATCTCAAACCCGAGAGGTTGATTTATGACAGTTTCTTGTAAATCGCCATTGTGGAAGACATTTTTGATATTCAGTTGATGCAATGACCAGTGACGATGAACAACGAGGGAGATCAAAACACAAACATTATTTAGTTTGGCGTCCAGAGATATGTTCTCATAATAATCCAGATTTTGTTGTTGAGTAAAGCCACGAGGCACAATGCAAGCCTTCAGACGTTGAATTGTCCCATCCGGATCATGTTTGATGACAAATACTCACTTACAACCCACACAGCTCTGGCCGGGAGGAAGAGGGAGAAGATCTCAAATTTGGTTGACCCAAAGAGCAGACATTTCCTTCTCTATGTCCGCCCACCACCTCAGATATTGGAGAGCCTCCTGCACAGAGTTAGGGGTAGACATAGAAAATAAATAAAGAGCAGATCGCCTGAGTTCCGGAGAAAGGCGGTGTAAGGAGACATAATTCGTCATTGGGTGAGTAGTAGAGACGGTTGCCGGTGTACAACCCCGTATTCACCGTGAGGGCTCCTCAGAATAAGATCAAAGTTGGGGTTCTTGCGAGTTGGACGGACGAGTAGGGTAGGACCCCCTCTTAGACTCGTGTAGGCCAATGCGGCCAGGGGGCGCAGGGGGTCAAGTGGGTCACGTGGGCCCGGACTCGCCCCAAGATCAGGTTGAGGGAGCGGCGAGTGCATCCACCACGCTCGCACTCGCACAGTACCCTCCAGTCGGTAGCGAGTGCTAACCTTAATAGAGGCACTTGCAGGCCCGGGTGAGTGGAAATAGCAAGTGCAGTTCGCTTAACAGTATTTTTTCTAGAATGCCCCCGCTGGCCAGCTAATACCCCCTCCAAACAATGGAGTTTGGTTGTTGACAAACCTATTTGGACTGCGTATAGCTTTCCTAAAAGACGGGATTGCGCTATTTGCAGGTCAAGTCAGTAAAACTATAAATAGACCTTTAAGGCCACCTTTGGAGGGGATCTCTTTCTTGACTTCTTCCCCCTCTGATTTACTTTGGTTGGTATCCAGTTCCCTCCAAGGTGCCCAGCTCAGCCTTGGCTTGAGAGGGGAAGCTCTCTTATATCTTCCGTGTGTGTGGCGGGACCTCTCCGCTGCAGCTCAGGGTCTGTTCTTTAGTTCAAAGTCTTTGGCCTAAAGTTCTAGCTCAGGATAAGTAAGTACGGGCTACCCCCCTTGGGTCCGAACTCTTCTTGGGACGGGTTCCAGTTTCAACATTTTGGTGCGTTGAGCGTGAATCGTAGTTTGCCTAAGAAAATCCAGAGTAAAGTCTCATGGCTGGAGGCGAAGTAGAAGGAGCCGACTTGGGCAACCCGACACCTCCGACGAGTGGTGTCACAGTCAGAATGTTGGAAGATTTCAAGAGGGAGGTTCTACAAACCATACATCTCGCATTCGCCGCGAGAGGCGAGTGTGCGACACCTTCTGCCCCGGTGGCCGCGGGGCCATCTCTGGGAGAGAATGCCCCGGGTCAGCGACTCGGGAATGAGGTACCGGCCGAGAGCAGCGAAAGGGATCTCGTCGGGCGAGAGCTGTTCCCCGGTCAGGCTATTGCTGACAGGATTAGTGAGCTAGTGGTGCGAGATGGGTCGACTCCCCCAGTAGGAGGAGGGTGCTCTTTCAGCGAGTTGATCGTCTCGACCCCAGTCCAGGGGGGTTTATGGAGCCAAAGATGCCTTACTACAAACACAGTGATGATCTAGTGCAACATGTCCAGTGGTTTGCGGATACCGTTTCAATCTGGCAGATGTCAGATAC
The DNA here is from genome assembly GCA_039583875.1 of Platanthera guangdongensis. Taxonomy (NCBI): domain Eukaryota; kingdom Viridiplantae; phylum Streptophyta; class Magnoliopsida; order Asparagales; family Orchidaceae; genus Platanthera; species Platanthera guangdongensis. Next base: position 156,890,066 of record CM077160.1, on the reverse strand, counting down.
TTTCAAGTGCCGACTTTTTGCCATCTCCCTAAAGGAGAAGGCTAGGGACTGGTTCCACCAGCTTCCCACAAGCTCAATCTATTGCTTTGAGGACCTGCGCCGTGGGTTCCTCTTGAGGTTCTCGAAATCGAAAACGAGAAAGAAGGGAGCGGAGTTCCTGTTCGCAATCAAGCAGGGCCGGAGGAGACGCACGGAAGTTACGTAGACAGGTTGCAGTAGAAGATCCTTTTGATCCAAGAGGTATCAGGGTACACCCTCATGATTGCCTGTACGCTGGGGCTGCAACAAGCATAAGAAAATGGCATGTCCTAGCATCTGCCTGTTTGCTGTCTTCAGCACGAACTGATTTGTGAATTCCCGGACAAACTCATGCCAAGTTACAGTCGCCACACCTCTGGTTGCAAATTTTGCCCGCATCAAATTGTTCCACCATCTCTTGGCTTCTCCCTCCAGCAGAAATACGGTCAGCTCCACTTTGCGTTCTTTCGGATACCGCATCTCCTTAAACATAGTCTCAATCCGCAAAATCCAGTCCTAGGTCTCTATTGAGGATATGCCATCATGGAAGGTCGGCGTCTTTAAATCCAGAAGTTACTTTAACTCCGCATCTATCAGACGAGGTTGCGGCGCTACCACAGGTGCTGGAGGCATTGCTGGAACAACCAGTGACACTGCAGGTGGAGTGTCACGGACCAACCTGATTGCTTCGGCAATGGCTTGAGCCACGTCTACATTCTGAAGTGGGGGCTTAACAACCATTATCGCTCTCTTCCAACGTAGCTTCTCTGGCGTCTACATAAATAAAAGCGCGTCCCCTGCGCGACGATCCAATGAAGTGTCTGATCACTTATTCTGCTCTTAATGAAGTAATCTTTCTTTAAAAAGTAGTATGCATACCATCTTACAGGAAACTAGTGATGATTTCAAGCTGTTTGCAAGAGATTTTTTTTGCGTTTCATTCATGTTTGGACTTTCCGTTTTGTCCATTCTTTGCAGGCTGTTTGTGCTACACAAAACGTTGAGATTGATAGCTTTTCTTCTCTGGATAGTGGGACAGCGTTGACTTGTTTGATCAAATATTATTTTGGAAATGATATCCATCATTCCTTTTTGGAAAAGGTCAGCATTTCTAACTTTTGTACCTAGGAAAGACTTACAGATGTTTTTTTTGTACCCTATATCTGACTATTGTTGAAATGTTTTAGGAAAAAGGCCATGAATGCAATGATGAAAGGATCATGCATTTTTTTTGCCATTCTCCTGCCCTTCTTGACATTGCTTACATCCAAAATGTTACCGCAATGCTTGGAAACTCTCCTAAGGTTGAATTGAAAATTTTCCTTCCAGTTTTCTATTTTGTTATTGTTGGCATTGTTACTAATTTTTTTTATATGTTTGCTAGGTATTGCATCCATGTGACACATGCGTTGAGGATGCCTGCATTGATGAAAGAAGCACAAAAATTCTTCTTATTTTCTATGCTTCTCGATTGATAAGTGCAGATAAATTGGTAATGCAGTATCTGATATTCAATTTACATTCGTATGGATACAATTGGCAAATTCACATATAATGTTCTGTAGGATATAATGGATTCATTTGGATCTTCGCAACAAGCGTATCACAGCCCAGTGCTAAAACAATCGTCAATTTCTCGGTGGAATATGGAAGGTTTTTCAACAAGACTTCCCAGTCCGAGAAATAGTGTGCAGGAGTTATTTTGTCCACATAAGAAAGAAGGGCTTGATAGATATTCCTCCAAAGGTACTTCATAGTTTTCTGCTGATGTTTATCTGTTTTATGACATAAGTTTTACTTCTTCACAAACGTACTTCGGCATGTCCTAATGCAAGGATATGATGATGCATCAATGTATTTGATTTCACTTTACTACTTTTTTGTTGCTTTTCATATTGCTCTGGTTTGCAATATTTGACCTTCCTGAGGTTTAATCTTCTTCATTAAATTTCTGTATATTTGATCCTAACCAACATGGCGGTAAACCATAAAGTACCTATTTATGTGAGGGAAACTTTGGGTTCACTGGATAACTGCACTTTGCACTTTCTTACTATTATGAGTCTCTTGGTTTCCTAGACTATGATGCAGTTTTAACATGTAGTAAGTAATGTGGCTTCTAGACTTGCAATTTCTCAGTATCATTTCTCCACCTAAGTGATACTTGTAAATGTTTCCTTTTATATGAACTGACACCCATCCAGTAGTGTGATTGGTCAAATGCAAATGATTGATTGTAAGTTGCAACATAATATTTTGGCTGGTGGCAACTGGCAACCGGCAACTATCTCATTACTTTTCAATATCTCTGCTTCTCCTGGAAAAATGGAAATATCATCTGAAACTAACTTGAAATTAGTGTTGTATTGTAACATGTTTGGCCTGCAAATATTATATAGCATGAGTCCGTCCGGGACCCCACGACATACAATATTCATAAACTTAAAAATGCTAATAATTGATAACAGAAATAGCTAATCAATCCTCCCAGAATTCATGATCAAAGCTACAACGGAAACTTAAAGCACAAGTTTTAAAGTATGAATGTACAAAATATAGTCCACGAAAGATAAATAGCTCGGCCATATGGCCTTACATCGCTACAAAAAAATGAAGCAAAGCTAATAGAAAAACCCAAACGGGAGAAAAGGATATCCAGTTCCTCAGCACAACTTAGGCTCCAACCCACTCTGCCTTGCTACGAACTACGCCACTTGAAACCAAGAACACATGGATGACAAACAAAGGTCAACATCAGGTTGACCAACACAACGTAACGACCCCTCCTCTGGTCATCCTAGTAGACTCCAGGGTTAGTACATTGCTCTCCTGCAAGTATGCACGTAAACCAAAACAAGCAAAGTGAAGAACAAAGTGACACACTTAGCGTGACCTTCCAAACCATCATGCATGTGTCGTGGACACCCAGTAATAATGTGACCTAAGATCTAAAGGTAAGGAAAGCAATATAACCGCGATAAGAGGCATGAGACCGACTTTTGTCCCCAGTCGTAGTGACATGAGGGATTCATAATCTACAACTGCCCTATTAAAAGCGACATAAGACTAGTTTGCCCCACACCCTCAAATGTAGCAACAAAATGGTCAAACCTACAATCGTCATTGCAAACGTGACATGGGGTGCTTACTTGACTTGTGTTCTCAATCACAGAGACAGGAGAAATAGATTTCGAATCTCACTAAAAGAGTGCGACAGGGGGAAAATAGTTTGTTTCTGTCCAAAAAAGCACGACCGCAAAGTGGGTAAATCTTGGAGAGAAAGATTCCTCCTCTCTACCTCGACGGCGCAGCTATTGCAGACACACCCAGGCGGCGACGATCGCAACAACCGTGGAGTCTGGAAAGAGGACGAAGACTCGACAGGTCCTCCTGTAGAGAAGCTTTTCTCTTCTTCGCGGTCTGTCGACGTACTAGGAGAGCGAGATCGACGTGAGACCTATGGCGCAATCATGAATTGCAAGGGGTGAAGGCTTTAGCTGCGTTTGCTTCACGTGACAGATGGTGGGAGAGTACGGGATATGGGTTGTGTTGGGGGGATTTAGACTTTGAGTCTTAATTTAGTGAAAACTGTTATCTGCACCCGATGATAACCACACCCCGAACCTCTATTCGCACACGAGACTGGATAAAATTAGTAATGGTTGTATCAAGGATACAAGAGTGACACCAAATGTAGAGAAGATATGAGAAGCTTGACTAATATGGGTTGGACACGTACAAATGAGATCATTAGAGGCACCTGTTAGGCTCTGTGAGAGTTGAGTCACTAGGCATGCTAAACGGGGGAGGGGTAGATCAATAAAGATATGGAATGAAACTATAAGGAAATATATGATTTACTTAGGCCTTAGTGAGATTATAACTATAGATAGGGAACAATGGCGACAAAGGATCCATATAACCGACCTCACTACAGTGGGATAAAGGCTTGAGTGTCGTTGTTGTTCTAGTTATATGGTTTCTGGGCATTACATGCAAGGTCCCTTTAGAGTCTCAGAGGGAAGTAAAAAAGAAAACTTAGTGATACTCTGCAAATTTTTTTTTTCTAATGCAGGTTAAAAAAAGTATGCCACCATTAGAATATTTTGCAGGATAAGGTTGATTCTGAAGTCAAGTGGGTATATCTTGATTACGATATTGTCTGTATTGCTAATGCAAACCATCAAGTTTTTCAATGAAGTGGCGTTGCTAGTTTTTTTTAACATTATGAAAATCAGCTAAGTTTATAGTCCTAAATAAATTTCTTTGATGTATTTGACGGCTAATTGTTTTTTCTATTAATTACAAAAACCTCCCTTCCGAGTTAGCATAATTACATGTTGCACTAAATTACAAAAGTCTTCCCCTGCAAGTTTACATTTCATAACATGCATTTTAAAAAATACCCCCATGTCTTCCCCCAGGGATATTTTTGTGCATGTATATTATGAAATTTAAGCTTACAGGGGAGGTATTGTACCATCAAAAGATAGAAAGATGTAACTTGTAATTTAGCATACTTACAGGGGAGGTCATGGTAAACGACCTGTTCTTTTTAGCATTGAGCTAGTCTTTCACCGAGTGTTTATTTCATTGGTGTTCTTGAATTAGTCAATACAGTTTTTTGTTTCTATTGTGTTATTCTAGATTGATGGGTCCCCTTAGATGCGCTAGCCGCACCCCACGCATAGGGTGTGGTTATCCAAAAACCCCCGCTAACCGCTTGCGTCGTAATCGCCTGAAGCGGAGCCGCCCAAGGCGCAACCACCCCTTCTATGCCCCCCTCGACGTTTCCCGACAGGGAGGAAGGAGGCGCCCAGGTTGCCCTCGCTCTGGCCAAGGTCAAGGCCGCCCAGATCGAGCAGCCTTCCAGCCGCCCAATCTGGGCGGCGCCTTTCCTGCAAGGGGCGGGCGGCCCCCTGGCCGCTTGTCCCCTTGGTGTCGCTCCGCCTGGGGGCAAGGCCGCCCAGATCGGGCTGCCTTCTAGCCGCCCGATCTGAGCGGCATCCCGGCCGCATGGGGCGGGCAGCCCTCTGGCCGCCCGCGCCCATGGGGGTCGCCCCGCCTAGGGGAAAGGATGCCCAGATCGGGCGGCCTTCTGGCCGCCCCATCTGGGAGACACCTCTGTCGCAAGGGGCGGGCGGCCCCCTGGTCGCCCGCTCCTTTGTCGTCGCCCCGCATGGGGGCAAACCCGCCCAGGTCGTGCTACCCTCTGGCCTCCTACTTGGGCGGCCTCCTCCTCTCCCTACCGCCATTCTCGCCGAACCGCCCCTCCTCCACCGGGAGGGGCAGTTGGTTTTTCCAGGGGCAAACTCGTCATTTCTGTAAATTTGGCGATTCGTGTGCCCTGTTTTAGACGTTTCTATTCGTCCGTCCGGTAGTTATTGGTGGAAATTACCAGATTGCCCTCTTAGAATCTATAAATAGACCAATGTTCTCCATCATTTTAACTTTTTTCAGCCGGAAAATCCTCCTATGGATTTTTTCATTCTCTCTCCTCATTGCCTCCTTTCCTCTTACGGTTTTCTCTCTCGTCCATTCCTCTTCCTTCTGCTCTCTTATGCGCGTCCCATCCCTGCTCGCGCTTGTGCGCGCCACTTTCTTGCACACTCTTGCGCGCCTCTTCCTTGTGCGCTCTTGTGCACGCCTCTTCTTTTCACGCTCTTGTGCACGCCTCTTCTCTTCGCACTCTTGTGCACTCCTCTTCCCTGCGCGCTCTTATGCGCGCCTCCGGCGTGACCCTGTGCGCTCCGCTCACCAGATCGCTCTGGCACGCGTCCCGTCTTGTCGACCGAAGTCCGTCAAGATCGCCGAAGTCTGTCAAGACCGTCAAGACTACTGAGGTCCGTTCTGTTCGCTGAAGCCGCCCGCAAGATTCATCAAGCACTTCGAAGATCGCAAGAGGTCCAACAATTGCCTTCTGCTGTCAGTCGTCTGCGTGGCGACCAAGCAAACTGCAAAGCTACTCAAAGTTAGCAGACCAAGCCCGCCAGAGCTCTCAAAGTTTGTGTTCCCCGCACGGCCAATATTATATAAGTCCAATTTCAGAGCCTGCGAAGGACCGCTCAACTGCACACAAGCAAATGACGCACACATCAACCCTAACGCCCTCAACTCAGCAACAAGCCTATCAGTCGATAACGAGTCAATCATTCCAGACTCCTCTAAATGCAACATGAGACAAGCCGCATAGTATAAAAGCGCGCAGAATGCGCCCCTCGAGCTTTGGAGTAGCAACGGAGGACTTCAAAGCATGGCTAGCGTATAATAACTCACGAATAAATACTTGGCTCTGTTAGAGGTGGCCTGTCACCCTCCGAGCTCTTTTCTTTTCCATTCCTAACAACTGTAACGAGAGACGGCCTGTCGCTCTCGAGTTCTTCAAAAAGCCTTGTACAACAATTAACAAATAGTAGAAGTTTGGCTGGCACAGACCCGACCACATGGTTTTTCACCCAGTTAACGAGTTTTCCACATTAAAAAAATGGCCCCGTATCATTTCCTTTCTCTGTGACTGTTTGCATGCTCGACCGCTCCCGGGCTAAGACAGTTCAATTTAGTCCCGTCTAACAGGATCCTTGAGCGATCCACAACAGTTTGACGTCGTCTGTGGGAAAACGGTTCCCCATATTTCAAAAAAGAGTCTAAAGACAGTACTCATTGCACAATGACACTCGTGACTAGAGATCATGACAGAAAAACTCGTCCGCACAAGTGAAAGATCCATCCCTGGGGGGCACATTGATCTAGCTCCCCTCCACTCGCTCATCAACATACCAAAAGGAGTGCTTCCCGACACGAATGTCCGAGTCCGCGGAGCCTGTTTAGACGGAGGGCCTGAGGCTCAACATCACTGCAACCGCCCGGAAACAGCAGGCTTCACGTATACGACAAAAGGTCTCACTCGTAGAGAAGTTTGTGCCATGATCGAGGAGCATGAACAAGTCAGACGACACACTGCTTTGGTTCACCATCCACGCTCGGCGTTAGCACCAGAAGTCTTGGCGCATCTAATCCCAAACGACTACATGCTCCCATATCTCGAAGCATTCAATGAAACAGACGACCCGCAAGACCACATCAACCACTTCGTCACCATCATGAGACTCAACAATGCCCCCGATCAAATGCTATGTCAGGCGTTCCCGATAATCTTAAAAGGGCAAGCTCGCACCTGCTTCCATTCACTGAAAGGACGGATTGACAACTTCGCAAATCTATCTCAACTCTTTGTCGATTAGTTCGTCGCCAATTGCAAGATCGCCCGAGAACTCTCCTACCTTCTAGGGGTCCGTCAGAGCGAGGGTGAATCCCTCAAGGACTTTTTTCGTTGCTTCACGGCTGAAGCACGACAGATTTCGGGAATCGACCTCCATCTTCTGCGCAGCTTCCTCCTGGGAGGGCTTCGGCCCGACAGATTTAATTCAGAAGCTTGGGATTCAACATTCGTCGAGCTCAGCCCACCGATCGTTGAACGCAGTTCCACATTCGTCGAACTAAAGTCAGACAAATTGACTAAGGCAAAACTGCTGAGACAGCTGAGAAGTATGTCTCAGCATAACCGTTGAGACAAAACAAGCTGGATTTCTCTAAGTCCAGAAGCGTTGAGTGAAGCAGCTTCACTCAACGCTTCTAATGAAGAAGAAAGCGTTGAGACCGCTGAGAAGAAACTGCTGAGGCAGGAGACAGTCTCAGCTTAAAAGAAGAAAGCGTTGAGACGCTGAGAAGAAACCGCTGAGACAGGAGATAGTCTCAGCTGTGAAGAAGAAACCGTTGAGACAGTTGAGAAGGAACCGCTGAGACAAAACCAACAGAATTTCTCTAAGTACAAAAGCGTTGAGTGAGGCAAACTCACTCAACGCCTCTAATGAAGAGACAAGATAAATGGAGTTGAGTGACTTAACATCACTCAACGCTTATTGCAGATCTAGAATTTTTTTAAGTCCAGAAGATGATGACCGCTGTTGACATCATCAAAAGTCAACAAGTCAAAGTTTTTCATGCCATTGCGGGAAGGATTTAGCAACACCGGATGACCACTGCTGACATCACCAGATGTCAACAAAGTCAAATTAGTTCATGCCGTTTCGGGAAAACTGTTGTAGCGCAGAAAGCAGTATTTGTCCTTTTCTGAGGGAGGTGGGGCTCACCATCGGCACTAGTGAGAAAAATGGTCCTCAGCTATGCCGACCTCGTACGCCAAATTGAGACTCAGATTCCAGCTGACGAAGCAGTCAAAACATATCAACAACAATTTCAAGGCAGTCCGAATCGAAGAGCGCAAGGACGATCATCGCCTCAAAAGTAGAGCAATGATTGCCACAATGAGCCGCGAGCCCAGCAACATCAGAACCACCTTTTTCTTAACACCTTCATGGCCAACATACTCCACACAATTCGAGATAAGGTATGGCTCCACAGGCCCAAGCATATTTCCCCAAACAAAGGAGACCAATCACAACACTGCGAGTTCGATCGTGGATCCGGGCACAACACGGAAGATTGTACCAAGTTAAGGAAAGAGATCTAGCGCCTTCTTCGACAAGGGTTCTTGAAAATATTCTTGCGAAGAAAAACACCGAATCAGTCAGCGCCGCCCGGGCCGACGAAGGGTCAACCGCCTGCTTGCTAGAAGGTACTGGGGGGGCAACCCCTAAACTAATCATTCTTGGAGGCAACCCCTAAAGTAATCATTCCAGGAGAATTGCTCCCCCCATGATCGCGGAACTGTGCCAACACGTCTTCTTCGGCCCAGCCGACTTTATCTGCACTAAGACATTTGTTTAAGATTGTGTACCCTGTTTCTATGAATTGGTGATCTAACTTCATTTATTTCATATGCTTCAGATAACGAACTACAAATAGGTAAGGTCGCAAGACCTCCACCTGCCGTCACCCGGGGCTAACCCCCTTGGCGGTCGACGCCTGCCAAATGGGTAATGTTGCAAGACTTACACCTGTCGTCGTCAGGGGCTAACCCCCTTGGCGATTGGCGCCTGCCAAATAGGTAAGGTCGCAAAACCTACACCTGCCGTCGTCATGGGCTAACCCCCTTCCGGTCTGCGCTTGCCAAATAGGTAAGGTCGCGAAACCTACACCTGTCGTCGCCAGAGGTTAACTCCCTTCGCGGTCGGCGCCTGCCAAATAGGTAAGGTCACAATACCTACATCTGCCGTCGTAAGGGGCTAAACCCATTCGCGGTTGGCGACTGCCAAATAGGTAAGGTCGCAAGACCTCCACATGCCGTCGCTAAGGGCTAACCCCCTTGGTAGTCGGTGCCTGCCAAACAGGTAAGGTCGCAAGACCTACACCTGTCGTCGCCAGGAGCCAACCCCTCTTGGCATTCGACGCCGACCAAATAGGTGAGGTTGCAAGACCTGGACCCGCCGTCGCCAGGGCCTGTCCCCCTCGCGATTGCCAATGTTTGGGTTGGCCTCAGGCGAGCGCCTGCGACTTGCGCCTAGGCTCCAGCGGCCCTTTGCGCCTTGCTGCGCCTTGCTCCTTTGATAACTTAGGTGTCGCCCCTCCCGACGACAAGGACGCCAAAATCGGGCGGCCTTCTAGCCGCCTGATTTGGACGACATCCCGACCGCATGCGGAGGGCAGCCCCCTGGCCGTCACCCATGGGCGTCACCCCACCTAGGGGCAAGGCCGCCAGATCGGGCGACCTTCTGGCCGCCCCATCTGGGCAGCACCTCTACCGCAAGGGGAGGGCGCCCCCCTGGTCGCCCGCTCCCTTGGCGCCGCCCCGCATGGGGGTAAACCCGCACAGGTTGGGCGGCCCTCTGTCCACCCTACTTTGGCGGCCACCTTGCTGTCGGGCTGCCCGCCGCCTCATCGGGGGTCCACTAAGAGGCAAGGTCGCCCAAAAAGGGCGGTCTCCTCCTTCGACCGCCATTCTCGCGGGAATGCCCCTCCTTTGCCGGGAGGGGCGGTTGTTTTTTCCAGGTGGGAACTCGTCATTTCTGTAAATTTGGCGATCCGTGTGTCCCGTTTCGGATGTTTCTATTCGTCCGTCTCGTAGGTATCAAGGGAGATTATCGGGTTGCCCCTCTTGTAATCTATAAATAGACCCATATTCTCGTTCATTCTAACTTTTTCGGCCGGAAATCCTGCACAGATTTTCTCTTCTCCTTGCCTCCTTTCCTCTTACGATTTTCTCTCTCCTCCATTTCTCTTCCTTGCGCGCTTTTGTGTGCGACCCTTCCTTGCGTGCTCTTGTGCACGCCCTTTTCTTGCACGCTCTTGGGCGCACCTATTCCTTCCGTGCTCTTGTTCGCGCCACTTGCCTGCACGCTCTTGTGTACCCCTCTTCCCTGCGCGCTCTTGTGCGCGCCTCTTCCCTGCATGCTCTTGTGCGCGCCTCTTCTCTGCACGCTCTTGTGCGCGCCTCCGGCGTGCCCATATACGCTCCGTTTTCCAGACCGCTCCTGCACGCTCCCCGTCTTGTCGGCCGAAGTCCGTCAAGACCGCCGAAGTCCGTCAAGACCGTCGAAAACCGTCAAGACTACCGAGGTCCGTTCTATTCGCTGAAGCCGCCCGCAAGATTCATCAAGCACTTTGAAGATCACAAGAGGTCCAAAAATTGCCTTCTGCCGCCAGTTGCCCGCATGGCGACCAAGCAAACCGCAAGCCTCCTCAGAGTCAGCAAACTAAGCCCGCCAGAGCTCCCAAAGTTTGTGTGCCCCATACCGTCATCAGTATACAAGTCCAACTTCAGAGCCCATGAAGGACCGCTCGACTGCACACAGGCAAGTGGCCCGAACAGCAACCCAAGCGCACTTAACTCAGCAACAAGCCTACCAGCCGACAACGAGTGAACCACTCCAGACTCCTCTAAATACAATAAGCGACAAGCCACATAGGATAAAGGCGCGCAGAACACGCTGCTCGAGCTTTCGAGTACCAACGGAGGACTTCAAAGCGCGGCTAGCGCATCATAACTCTCAAAGAAATATTTAGCTCTCTGAGAGGTGGTCTGTCACCCTCTGAGCCCTTCTCTTTCCCCTTCTTAACAATTGTAACGAGAGACGATCTGTCATCCTTGAGTTCTTCAAAAATCCATGTACAACAACCAACAAATAGTAGAGGTTTGGCCGACACAAACCCGACCACGTGATTTTTCACCCAATTTACAGGTTTTCCACATTAAAAATTGTCTTGCATCGTTTCCTTTCTCTGTGACTGTTTGCACGCTCGACCGCTCCCGGGATTCAATTTTTGTGGCGTGGTTTGTTAAAAGGAAGAAAATACCTTAGAATGATCTGGGCCGCATCAATTTTACAAAAAATTGTTCGTTGTACTTTGGCCCGAAGACATATATTAGATATGCATCTTAAATCCTCAGAAATTTTATTTTTTCATATAAAATTTGAAATTTTACATTCGTATTTCCTATGTTGTACCTTTGTTTCTTATAAACGTTGCAATGCTCTAAGTTTGATCTTTTATATTTCGTAATTCAGTAAGAAATAAAGTCACCACGATTCTGGGAGCATTTGATTGTGTTATACTTTACTTTCCAGCTATGAAGCACGAATACTTCCTCGAAGACAGCGTACTCGTACCAAATACGTATCCGGTATTGGTACGTACCAGATACCCGACATATACACGTTTGTGGACACACTTGGACTTAGCACATCATTCTGCAGATAGGAGTCTGTTTTTCTAGAGTAAACAAAAGTTGATTCTATGCTAGGAAGCATTGGTACGTCCAATTAAGTTGTGTATATGTACCGAGTATGTTTCTGGTACTCATACATTTCTGTTACAAGTATGTTTATTGAACATTTTGATACGATGCAAGTTATTAACAAAATAGCTAATTTGTCTCTAGCCTAATCAGAAATTGAAGATGTTGATCTCCAACAATGATGTTGATCTCAAACAATAAAGTTCATCTCCAACAACGAAGAAGAAAAAAAGATTAATGAGTAGACTTAAACTTCGTTTAGTTCGGTGTTTGGAGCAGTCGGTGGGAGGAGACAGGCAGATAAGGAGCGGTTTGGAAACAAAAGGGGGAGGCTGCAACTCGAAATGGAGCGATTTGCTTCATTTCTCAGGGTGCGAAGGGAGGAGACGCGACAAACGCCACCGCCAGGCGTTTGGTTACCCGTTTTGCGGCGGCGTTTGCGGCAAACGCGGCCTCCAAAAGCCGCGCTAAATGATGTTTTAAGTTTAATTTTATCTCTTTTGGTTAAACATATAAGATGTTAAATTTTGTAATTTTTACGAATGCTTAATGTTTGAAAACTTCAAGTTATGTTGCATTGATTTGTAGACTTGTAATTCAAGTTATGATTTATGTTTGAGTTTTCGATATTTTGAGAATTATTTATTGTACTTGTCATATATATATATTGTATTATATTTGTTATAACGTATTATGCCGTACCCGTATCTTTGTTTTTCTTCTTCCATTTCTTTTGATTCTTCCTCCTCTTCTTCCTCTTCCTCTTCTTCTTCTTCTTTTTCCAAGCTTAATGGAGCGCAATGTGCTCGCCAATGAGTATGCGGAATTCATTGACAAATCGGAGGATTTTAACGATTATGATTCAATTCAAAATTGTTATCTTTTAGATCCAAAGACTCGGTGGATAAATCATGGCTCGCCAGCCCCTTCACTTCAAACCATTGCATTGAAGCTATAATACAACAATCATTTTCTTCATGTGTCGAGAGAAATTGGAGTACTTACTCCTTTATCCATTCAATGAAAAGAAATAGAATGACACCGCAACGTGTTGAAGATTTAATAAATATTCATAACTATACAACCCCGTGTTCACCGAGTGGGTCCCTCAGGGAGTCCCAGGGGCAAAAGATCCCCATGACCCAGGGTAGCCGAGCAGGCGAGTGGGGCAATCGAGCCCGCACTCGCCCTAGACTACATGCTTGCGCATGGCCGGGCGAATGAGGCTAACATGTCTGCATTCGCCCAGGTCCTGAGGCTTGCGCGCAGCAGGAGAGCGTGATAGTCGGTCCGCACTCGCCCTAGGCAGCGAGTGAGTAGTGGGAGAGTGCCAATTTCATCGGACACTCGACCTCAGCCCGGAGTAGGCGGATGCTCACTATCTCGTCTAGGCATTTGCCACTCCTTCGTGGAGTGTTATGTTTTGGAGTGCTATTAGCCTTCTCAAACATCGAAGTTACGGTGTTGGCAGACCTGGTTGGGCTGCGTATAGTAGTTTCGAACAGCGGAGTTTACGCTATTTGTAGACCAGACTTGGAAAGCTATAAATAGATCTGTAGGGGCACCTTTGGATGGGAGCTCTCTTTAGCTTCTTCCTCTGGTTTTCTGGTTGGCTTTCAAGTGTCCCCCATGGTGCCCCGACTCAGTATTGTATAGGGAAGGGAAACGCTCTAAGATCTTCTGGGTGTGTGGTGAGACTTCCGCGCTGTAACACAGGATCTGTTCCTAGTCCTAAGTCTTTGGTCTTGTGCACTTCTTCAAGATAAGTAGGTGCGAGGTTACCCCTTTCGGGTCTGAACTCCACAAGAAGTCAAGTTTCAATTTCAACATTTTTGGTGCGGTGAGCGTGAAGAGTAACTAGCACAAGAAAACCCGGAGCAAGTTCCATGGCTGGAGATGAGGGACAAGGTACTGACCCAGGCAACTCGCCACCACCTGTAGCACGAGTCACGGTCGGGATGTTGGAAGAGTTCAAGAAGGAGGTCCTAGAGACTATCCACTTCGCATTTGCCACGACGCTGGCTGAGTGCTCGACCCCTGCGGTCCAAGTAGTTACGCTGCCAGGGATAAGCGAGAACGCCCCAGGTCATACGAAGATGGGGTCGTTAGGAGCCAAACAATCGGCTGGATTGGGAGGAGTGTGGAAACCACCCGTCACCACACATCTTCCCAAAACCCCGAGGTGATGGTAAGGGGGGACGAGGGTACATAAACACCAAGGACCACCCGCTGCAGGCAATGTGGGACTAATCCAACCACGAGATGGCGGGGATATTCCGCCACACGGGGGGGGGGGGGGGGGGCATCGGGGCCAACACCCAGACCTGGAACGCGATGGGGAAGCCCAAATATGCGGTCCCACACACACCCAATCCCGCTGGACCTTAGTTCTCAACACACCCCCGCAGCGGGATGACTCTGATAACATGTGGAAACCACCCGTCACCACACATCTTCCCAAAACCCCGAGGTGATGGTAAGGGGGGACGAGGGTACATAAACACCAAGGACCACCCGCTGCAGGCAATGTGGGACTAATCCAACCACGAGATGGCAGGGATATTCCGCCACACGGGGGGGGGGGGGGGGGGGCCATCGGGGCCAACACCCAGACCTGGAACGCGATGGGGAAGCCCAAATATGCGGTCCCACACACACCCAATCCCGCTGGACCTTAGTTCTCAACAAGGAGCAAGGAGGACCCACTCAGGGTCAAGGAAGAGGATTCGCCCAGGGGTGGGAACAAGGCCCTGGGCCACTCCTACCGTCTCCGCAACAAGCTATGACAATCGGCCGAGAAGGGAAGGGAAGCGCTCTAGGATCTTCCGGGTGTGTGGTGGGACCTCCGCGCTGTAGCCCATGATCTGTTCGTAGTCCTAAGTCTATGGTCTTGTGCACTTTTTTAGGAGAAGTAGGGGCGAGGTTACCCCTTTCGGGTTCGAACTCCACAAGAAGCCAAGTTTCGGTTTCAACAATAACAATATTCGACTTCTTTCTGAAAGAGATCAAAAATACCATGAAGGAGAGTCTATATTGTGAGATATTGCACACGATGACTTTGAGTAATTCAAAGATGTAAGTACAGTTGAGATAGCTAATCTATCGCTTGATGAATCAAGATTGGAGCTCTCGATTATTGAAGAAGATGATGAAGTTGATACTATTGGAGAATGTTTAATTTTTAAATTTGATATCTTTCATGTGAATGTAATAAAACAAGGCGATTGTTAACCGCACCCCGTTTTTGGCTATCCGCACCCCAAAACGCTTTAAAAAAACCCTTTGCCAAAAATTTAATCGCAACCCTAACTATTCCCCTTTTTCCCTCCCGGTTCACGGAAGCCCGTCTCCCCCAACTCGCGTACGCCGCTGTCTCCCCTCTCCTTGCCGAGGCGCTGTCTCCCCTCTCCTGCCGGCGAAGCAGATCTCCTTCCGACAAACATCTCATTTCCGGCAACAGATTCTCTCCCGCCGGCAACAGATCTTCCGACAACAGATCCTCTCCCGCTCGGTCGTGCTTCCTCCTCCGGCAACAGATCCTCTTCCGGCAATAGATCCCGCTCTATATCTAGTTCGCTTGACCGGGCTCCTGGCTACAGGGGTCGGCCACAACAGCCGGTCAGCTGTTCAGGTCCAGCATGACGGCCGGGCATGGCTTAGGATTTGCGCTCGGGCAGGACTGAGAGAGTGTCTGCTTGAGTTGAGAGATCAGGGCCTGGTTCTCCTGGTTCAACAACTGGGCTTTCTTCCTCAGCCGCTCGTTCTCCTGCATTATGTAGCAGTTCTGCAGGTACAGCTTAGAGTTGAGCCTCTCCATTCGAAACTGAAGAAGATTCATGGCCTGGTTCTCACTCTGTTTCTCTCACTCGCATATGAGATTGAACATCTTAATTGCAGGGGAAAGGATGAGTGGGAGAAGAAGAATTGAAGATGGAGAGGAGCAGGATCTCAGGGCGTCATGCGATTAACAATGGTGTGCGACAATCCAAATATCGTGGTGCGATTATTGTTTCGGGTTGTGGTTAACAATGGGGTGCAGATAGCCAAAACCGGGTTGCGGTTAAAAATCGTCTAAAACAATGATCAATTGATGTAATGGTGTGGATATATGATATATTGTTTTTTATGGTGCTTGTTTCCTTGAATCTTCTCTATATTTTTATAGTATTATATGAAATGTTATTTATAACATTATATGAAATATCAATGATATATATAAAATAAGTTTGAAGTCCCGATTTTCGTATGTATGGTTTATGCTGTAGTTTTATTAATTTTTTGTTGTTACAATTCAAGATATGTAAAAATAGTTGTTAGTTGTCTTATTCTTATATTCATTAATACTTATATTAAAATAATTAAAAATAATTAAAAACATTTCCGGTATCTTTATTTTTTTAAAAATCACGTTTCCCGTATCCGTTTCGTACTTTAGGCTGCTTCCCGGACTCGAATCCGTGACCTCAGGGTCACACGGAGACACCTTTACCGGTGCGCCAAGGCTCCCCTTCAGCCTTTGGCTTCACATACACCGAAAAAATAAAATATTCTCCAAGTTCAAGAATAAATATACCCTAAGAGAATAGGGGAAAATCGTAAATAAGTAAAAACAAAAATAGGAATGATGTTGCAAATTCAAAGATGCAATATCCTTCCTTACCACGGGACATGAGAACACTCGCTAAGTTCTTGTACCCGCCCCTTCACCATCCGACTCCGTAACAATACCTTTGTTTGGATAACATGCTTTGTTCTCAATGTAAAACTTTGGAAACTGGCAACAGAAGTCAGCACAGTCAATCCATGTGGCGTTAGATGGAGGGTGTTGTTTCCAACCCATAAGCCCTTAGTATGCAAACCACACCCCCTCCTTTGTAGGTTCGAACCATCAGTTCAAAATGCAATTTGGAATGAAATCTAGTGTAATATCCCCAGCTAGAGCCGCTTGTAAAGTGTCTTCCCCAGGGTGGTGGCTTATCGCCTTTTTTAGCTGAGAGGTGTGCAACACTATAAGAATATGGCTTGTTGTCATAAGCCGTAGGAGGTTTGCCACTTCTCTCACACAAACCCCAGCCAATGCCTGACATTACGGATCCGGCCGGGCCACCTTAATAGGGAAAGAGCCATAGTAGCACGGAATGGTTTGGGTGGCCACTATTGGCCACTGATATTTTACAATGCGGTCGAAGCTTGAGAAACATTGACTCCTTATATTGAACCAAACTTCACGGAGATTCTTGTTTGCATAGGATACTATCATTGGTTGCGCTTATTGCAAGTGGAACTTGAGCTATTGAAGGATATCATTACAGTCATTGAGCTGGATGTCCAATGCAGCAACGCCTCAAGTTGGCTCTCACTCAGCAAATTACAGGCCATGGAAGGTGGTGGCTACCATAGTCCATTTGAAACGGTAGTGTCGGCTTTGTTTTGAATGGAATTGTTATAGGAATATTCTGCCCAATTGATCCACTTATCCCCTGCCGGAGGCTGGTAAAAGAAAAAAGCAGTGGAGATACATCCCCAAACAGCGTCTGAGTACCTCAAACTGCCATTTTGTCTAGGAGTGATAGGTCATACTCAAGCATGTGCATCCCATGAAGCTTGAACTGTGTTACTCAAAAAGTAGTCATGAAGACTAGGTGTCTGGATCTCAATCGCGAAAATGCATGGGGGTGCATTATCCTGTGAATTAATGTGTTTACTACAGAGAGCCGTGAATGGATGGGGAAGCAGAAAAAAATTATTGTATTTGGACATTCCAAATTGTCTCGGCATAGAACAGGGTTGGTGGAGACCGCCAAGAAAGGTCGCATTCTACTTGCAACACTTGCAAGGAAAGTGTTGCTACAAACTCCTCTACTCGGTGGAACATCCCTGCCAATAAAGTGATACGACAAAGAGTGCCTTAAATGTCGTAGACTTGAACTGTAAAATGGGTTATATGAGTCTTAGTCAAGAGTCAGGGAATGCAAGAAATCTCTGAGAAGGCCAACCCTAGGTGATTTCATGGACACCCGACCAAAGGCAATGAAAGATGAGCAGTCGGGTCAACCTGCAATGTATACAATATGCTTCAAAGGCTTGGGTTGTCTTCGGTTTCATGTTGAATAATGGATGCATCCTCCTTATCCCACACGTACCTTAAGACTGCCAGGAGTAAAGCAAACTTAGCTAGCGAGAAAGTGCATCTACTATTTTATTTGTCCTTGATATCCTAAACTCCATCGTGAAATAATGGCCAAATTATTTCGCCACCCAAATTTATTGTTCGGAAGCCGAAATCTTTTGACTAGACAAGTATTTCAAGTTACGGTCTTCTATGCAACAATGCAGAGAGGCCCATAAGATAAGGGTGCCAACATTGCATGGAGAGAGGGGAGTGCCATCAACTCATTTTTTAGATGAGCCAGAATACAAAGGTGAATGAGTTCCTTGGCCATCTTGCATCAAAACAATGTTGATTCCTGTTCCAGAGGTGTCACACTACTATAGACAATTGTGTAAAATTAAATATGATTAGGAATGGAGCGCCACTAGAACTCTCTAAAGGACCTTGAATGCGTCCCCGCCTCGAGATTTCACCTAAAAAATTTGTTTGTATTCTCCTCAACTATGGAATTCCCCTGCCTAGGATGTTGTTGTGCCTCAACATTGGAAGAGGGAGTAGTGACATGAGAGAGAGAGGGAGAGAGCAAGCAAACTTGTGCAATGGAGGAATCAAACTTTGCAAGGACACAATTTTGACAAAAAATGAGCAATATATGAGCGCTTACCTTTGCGAAAGGCCGTGTGGGAATCCTCTGGCACAGAAGTTGCATCCATAGAAGGCGCAATTGAATTGACATATCGAAAGCGAGTGAAGTATTTTGAAAGTGGGAAGTCCTTCATGGAACGAGTGAGTAGAGAAAGGATGTTGGGGGATGTGGGTTATAGATGATTCCACCGCAGTGGTCGTATTATGTTGTGTGGAAGGTGGGACGGGAAAGTCCATGAGTATATAAGGTGGCTGGATGTGAAAAATAAGCTTGATTCTCAAGGTAGGTTATCATATAGTTCTTTGCACAATGAGCGGGTTTGTCATTAGGAGAGATTAAGTGGTGAACATGTAATGCTCGCCCCCAAAAACATGAGGTGTGAAAGGAAGTATGTATTAGCGTATGTTGTGGTTAATTGACGTATTTCTTTTTTGGAATGATTTTAGTCCCACATTGTGGACTACCTTTTACTTGTATTTGGATCTCCTATTTATATCCCATATAGTGGAAGAATAAGATATCTCCTATTCTCTCTCATCTAATTTGGTATCAGAGGAGCCGTCTCCTGATCCCTAATTCACCCAATCCCGCATCCCGCACGGCTCCATCACCGAACGATCCCGCCTCTTCTCCTGCGACCACGCCGACCTGCCGACCCGCCAAGCCTGCCTGTTGCAAGCTGTGTCCTACCAACATTTTTCTTAGGGTTACCGGGCTTTCCTGACTGCTACCGACCAGATCAGAGTTCCGAGTTCGATTAGTGAGGCGTTCCAACACCCTGCGTGGGTGGCGGCCATGGAGGATGAGATGTCCACACTACAGAAGGCGGGCACCTGGCGTTTTGTCCCTCTTCCGGCAGGTCGGAATGGTTTTAGTCTCACATTGCTATCTACTGTCCGTCTACTTGTCTCTCTCGCTGCATGCCACGACTGGCCTTTTCATCAGATGGACGTGAAGAATGTCTTCCTCAATGACGATCTTGCTGAGGAAGTTTATATGGATCCGCCCCCCAGTTACAAGCTTCAGGGGGAGTATTTGGGCCGTGTTTGCCTTTTGCAGAAGTCCTTGTATGGGCCGAAGCAGTCTCCTCGTGCGTGGTTTGAGCGGTTCGGTACTGTCGTGCTTCAGAGCGGATTCACCAGATGTCATGCCGACCACACGTGCTTTGCTCGGACTGCTGTGGATGGTCGTAGGGTCATTATCCTTGTCTATGTGGATGATGTCATTCTTACCGGTGACGATAGCTCGGGGATACTTCAAATCAAGGGGGCTCTTCAGAAGGCTTTTGAAGTGAAAGATTTGGGGCCTCTGAAGTACTTCCTCGGTATTGAGGTTGCCAGATCTCAGCAGGGGATCTCTTTGTCTCAACACAAATATACACTCGACCTCTTGAGTGATACTGGCCTTCTTTGGTGCTCTCCTGTGTCTACACCCATGGATTTGAACCACTGATTACACGCCGAGTCTGGAGATCCTCTCCCTGAGCCGGGCAGATACCGACGTCTTGTTGGCAGACTTATCTACTTGACCGACACTCGCCCCGACATTAGCTTTGATGTGAGTGTGGTCAGTCAGTTCATGCATGCTCCTTGGACTTCTCACCTTGATGCAGCGTTTCGGATCCTCCACTACCTGAAGGGATCTCCTGGCCTTGGGCTTTTCTACCGTTCATCTCCGTCCCCCGGTCTCACGTGTTACACAGATTCTGACTATGCTGGTTCCCTTACTAATCGACGGTCTACTTCGGGGATGTGCACTTTCTATGGTGACAATATTATTTCTTGGAAAAGCAAGAAGCATAGTGTTGTATCCCGCTCGTCTGCTGAGACTAAGTACCGGGCTATGGCCCATGACGCTACTGAACTCCTTTGGCTGCGTACTCTTTTGACCGAGCTTGGCTTTCCACCTTCGGGTTCCTCGACACTTGTTTGCGACAACCAGTCCGCTCTCATGCTAGCCTCAGACTCTGTTCTGCATGAGCGGATTAAGCATATTGAGGTTGATATTCACTTTCTCAGGGAGCACATCTAGTCAGAGACTCTTGAAGCGTCCTATGTTCCTTCCGCAGAGCTGATTGCAGATGCCTTCACCAAGGCGGTTGGGCCTTCCAGACTCCTCTCTACCTGTTGCAAGCTGGGCTTGCTTGATCTATTCGCACCAGCTTGAGGGGGAGTATTGACGTATTTTGTGGTTTATTGACGTATTTCTTTTCTGGAATGCTTTTAGTCCCACATTGCGGACTACTTTTTACTTGTATTTGGATCTCCTATTTATATCCCCTATAGTGGAAGAATAAGATATCTCTCCTATTCTCTCTCATCTAATTGTATGCTGGTAGAAGTGATGGGGAAGATACTTCGAGCGTGTGTTGTCACCGAATAGGGCCCACACGTGTCTATTTGCCCAGGAGACATTGATCGGATTGTCATTTGGGCAATCCAAGCCCATTGTTGCCTCTGAAGCGTCGTCTGGATATTTATATGTATTTTAATTTTAATTTTTGGTGTATTATTTAAGGAGATCGACGATGAGACGCGCGAGGTTGTAAACACAAAACTTGAATCTTGGCGGGACACTTTGGAAAAGAAGGATTTTAGGTTGAGCAGGGCAAAGACAGAGTATATGGAGCTTAAATTTAGCAGTGCATGAAGGACAAATGACTTCGTTATTAAGTTGGGTGATCAAGATATTTCCCACAGTGAGTTCTTTAAAGATCTTAAATCGATAGTTCAAAACATGGAGGTATTGATAAAAATGTGATACATAAAAATGATAAAATCCAAGTAGATTGGTTGAAGTTACGAGGTGCATCAAGATCTTATGTGATCGCAAAGTACCATTTAAACTTAAAAGACAAGTTTTTTCGTACTGCAATTAGACCATCAATGCTCTATGGTTCTAACTGTTGAGCAGTGAATTGTGTACAATAGAAAGAAATGAGAGTTGCAGAGATAAGAATGCTTAGGTGGATGTGTAGACACACGAGACTGGATAAAATTTGGAATAAATGTATCAGGGATAAGACATGAGTGACACTAATTGCAGTAAAGATGCGAGAAGCTAAACTAAGATGGTTTGGACACGTACAAAGGAGACCATTAGAGGCACTTGTTAGACATTGTGAGAGTTTAGTCACTAGGCATGTTAAATGGTAGAGGGGTAAACCAATAAAGATTTGGAATGAAACTATAATCAAAGACATGTTGTACTTAGGTATTAGTTAGATTATGACTAATGATTGGGCACAGTGGTGGCAAAAGATTCATATAATCGACCCCACTATAGTGGAATAAAGGCTTCAGTGTTGTTGTTGTATTATTTAAGGACATCAGATACTTATTGTGTACGATCAATCATTGTCGTCCATGATTGGTTCCCCGAGTAAGTTTAGTATAAATAAAGACAAAAAGGCGTTTGGTGTCATTTTATTGTAGATTTTGGAGACGTTCTTCCCTGAAATCCGACGATCTCTCGTAGTACTGACTCCATGAAACCTTAAGATGCCAACTCCTTAGATTTCTATCTTGTTCCACTTGCTCACTAATCTTTCTAACTCCCTACCACTTTCCACATCAGCCAGATCCTAAATCCCCCTTCCAAACAACAACTTTTCAGCCTTACGCCCACATCCAAATATCAGCAAGCGGTTGTTTCACCCATCCGCCTCCTGCTACAACCCCCTTCCCCCAATCCATTTACTACATAGCCATTCCCAAGCCAATCGATCAACTCACTCTTCAATCCCTCCGCCGCCGAATCCTTTGACCACCCATTCTCACCATCCTTACTTCTAAACCATCCTTATCCACCCTTTAAATCCCCCACCGACACCCTCCGCAACACCTCCGCATGTACCAACCCACAAACAATCCCACTCCCCCTCCCACAGCCACCAGACATCACTCTTTTGTCTAGTCAAATGCCATGTCCTCTATGATCACCAGATCTCCACGCCCTCGTCTACGGTCCCTCACTCGTGAGTTTAGTTGTATGTTGTTATTTATTTCAGCATTATTACGAATTTGATCGCGTATATTCTTCTGACGGTTTTGCTTTGTAGTGTGTTTATTCCTTGTAACTAAATGTGGCTTGCATGGCTTTTCTCGCTTGTGCATATTAACTGTTGGCCCTTCAATTAGAGGAAAGTCTAGTTTGCTTGCTTTTTAAATTTGTTTGCAATTGTTTAAGATGACTGTGTGTGTTCTATGTTTTCATTATTATTTGCAATTTATTGTTGGATCACTACCCGCATGCATACATCCTCCTAGAGTTAGATATAATCTAATTTTCTCGACACTGCACCTATGTTTGTCATTGCTTAGAGTCCACTTTCACAGAATACCCCGGGTTAATATCAGAGCCCATGGTTTGGGCCACGTTTATGTTGGTAGGTCATATAGAGTTTCTATGTTAGCTCCCAATGTCACTTATGATTGGGCTACTAGTTTGAGCATGGACATGACGCTCACGGATTTTCAATGTCTTATCCCAGATCGCTTTGATCAACTTGATGACCAATTATTTGACCTTGGAGATAAGGCCACTACAAATAATTTCAGGATAAACATCTTAGAAAACTCATGAGGTTCGGTTCAGGCCACTTTTCTCTTGAGGGTGGTCACTAGACAACATGCTGATCACCTTGATGAGTCTCATTCCCCTGAAACATCATTTTAAATATTTTAAAACATGGGATCCCATCCCACCCTTGAGACGGGACTCTGAGCATGCTTATGATCATCGTTTGGGACCCATCCCTGATAGACTCCTTCGCCCCTAGGAGGTGTTTCGTCATACCCCACCGGTCGTCCGCAAGCAATATATAACTATGGTTGGGACAAGTATTATGTTGATTGTTAGGAGCCCCATTGAGGTGGCCCTCTTATTGAGGACGACCTCACTCATCGCATTCATATTCTATGTTGTTAAAGCACGCTTCAGGCGCGCCGAATGCTTAAGGCTCACCAGATTCAGAGGTTTGCGCCTTCTTGCGCCTTTTTTGTGCCTTTGGAACATAAAAGGCGTGTCTGAGTGAGATTTTTTTTTTTTTTTTTCAAAAATAAAAAAAGAAATATTATAAGAACTCAATAATTTTTTATTGATTTAGTGTTTGTGAAAGATAATTATGTTGAGACTTAGATATGATACAAGTGATACATTAATTATATATTTTAAGAGATATAAACGATAATAATGAATGATTAATTAGTAGAATAGATGAAGTGATGTTTGATGTTGATTATTTAAAATGAATGTGGTTGCGCCTTGTCTTCATGAGGCGCGTGCCCGCGTCTTGAGCCTTACGCCTAGGATCGAAGGCCCCTCCGTGCCTTTGTGCGCCTTGCACCTTTAATAACTAAGTTCATATTGATGTCCCTTCATTCGGCGACGGTCAACTGAACCCGAAGGCTCTTAGTGATTTGCTTCTGGACATGGACCACTACTTTGAGTGATATGAGATGAATGACGCGCGACATGTATGGTTTTCTAGGATGGAGCTTCACGGACAAGCTAAGATCTACCAGACGAGTTTATATATGGTATTAGAGAGTGAAATACTACCCCATCACTTGATGAGCTGATATGAAGCAGTGACTTAAGTACAATATCTCCTTGTATTTTATAGGAACATGCTCCTGGATCAGCTCTATAGCCAATAACATGGGACCTTCTTTGTCGTTAAGTATATGTCTCGATTTGATGAGCTCGTTGTGAGAAGTAATATTCGAGAAGAGGTTGTCACGACCACTTCCCGCTTTCGGGACAGGTCTTAGATCTGACATTTGTATGTAACTGATTCTACATCGTTTAGAAACAGTTGAGTAGGTGTTCCAGCTTGCCCCATAGTATGAGCAGTACACACGTTCCTTAGGTCCGAAGGTCATCTCATGCATGACCCGATAGCTTGGCCTTTAGCGGCCTACCCAGCTCACTGCTACTATTGCCCCCCCTCCTCGTGCCTCCCTACACATGAAGGCAAAAGTAGTCATTTTGGAGCTCTCAATCCCAAGGGAATCTCGTGTTATGGATGTTCTGGCAGAGACTATGTGGCGGCGCAGTGCTCCGTGAGGAATCTGCTTATCGAGGAGGAAATCGGGCCGAGCATCGAGATTGTGGAGAAGCTCGACGAGGAGATTTTAGTTGTTGTTGAGGATGTATGGGAGATTTATGCTGAGAGATCCCTCAATATGAGAGTTATTAGACACCTACACACCACGCGTGTAGATGCAAAGATTTTAGTTGTTGAGGATGGATGGGAGATTAATGTTGAGAGATCCCTCAATATGAGAGTTATTAGACACCTACACACCCCGCCTGTAGATGTGGATTGGCGGCGCACCTCTCTCTTCTATACCTATCTCCCTAGCGCAGACGATCCTTGCAAACCTGTAATTGATAGTGAGAGTTGTGTAAATATCATGACCCAAAAGGGCCTTGAGTGGATGAAAGTATAAGTGGAGTTGCACCCACATCCTTATCGAGTCATCTAGGTCGACAAGATTGCGATCCAACTCATCCAGCAATGTTCCGTGCTGATCATTATTGCATCTTTTGAGGATCATGTTTGATGTGATGTATACAACTCATTGTTTTTTATTTATTATGATATTTTTTTTATTTTTTGAACATATAAATATACACAATATATTTTTTTATTGATAAGAATTGGAAATCCAATATTTAAAAATTTCTGACATGCCTCCAACATCCAACATTTAAAAATCCAATTTGACATGTCGCCAACATCCGATATTTACAAGCTTGGAGTATGTGTATCAATAACAGAGCGATGAACAAGATCATGGTAAAGTATCGCGCCCTCATCCTTCAACTTGATGACCTCCTTGATACGACGGCTGATCCTCAGATCTTTTTGAAGATCAACATCTATAGTAACATTAGATTTGGGTCCAAGAAGGGAATGAATGAAAGTCAATGTTTAAGAATAAGGATGACCTTTATGAGTAGTTTGTCGGAATACAAATTCCCTGGGCACCCTGATGAAAATCATGACCAACTTTCTGCTAACCTACACAAACAAGTTTTTGGTCGTCTACTTTGATGACATTCTGATTTATAGTCATACCCATTCCTACCACTTTCTTCATTTACGACTCCTCTTTGACATTCTCCGCAAGGAGAAGTTATTTGTCAATCTAAAAAATATATCTTTATTTCAGAGTCAGTTCATTTTCTTGGATTCATAGTGTTCGCCTCCAAAGTTTCCTTTGATCATGACAAGGTCAAGTTCATTCTTGAGCACGTCCTTATGACTATATTTGAGGCATATAGCTTTCATAAAATTGCCACCTTTTATAGGAGGATTGTCAATAGATTTAGTATTATAATGACCCCTTTGCGAGCTTCCTACGTAAGGGTGATTTTCAGTGGACCAAAGCGGCCAATAGAGCATTTGAGGAGATCAAAGAGAAATTGGCGATTGCTCTAATATCAAGATTCTTTAATTTCAGTAAGGTTTTAAGGTAGCATGTAGTGCACCTGATGTTGACATTGGTGGAATATTGAGCCTGGAATGCCATCCAGGTTCTGACTTTAGTGAGAAGTTGAATGAGGTCGGACATAAATACTTGAATTACGATAGTGTTTTACGGGATAATTTATTTGCTATGTTATTGGAGGCACTATCTCCTATCCTGAGAGTTTGTTCTCTATTCTACTCATCAGACATTATAATGCCTTCATTCCCAGAGGAAGTTGGGGCATCGTCATGCCGAGTGGATTGAATACCTCTAGGACTTGCATTATGTTTTCAAACACCATGCCTGTGTTTAAAACAAACTTGCAAATGCGTTGAGTCGTTGGGTCCTTATTACAAACACTGTGCGCAAGAGTGGACAAATTTAGGCGAGATCACCAAGTACCATACTATCCTGATTTTAGTGAGATGCATGTTGAGACTTATAATGTGTTGTTGAAAGATTCCCTGATACCTATTGATGGGTTCTTGGTCATGGAAAGTTATATATATTATGTTTCTTGCATGTGCATCCTTATGATTTCCTACCGCAATTACTTGATCAAGGATATGCATGTTGGTGGCGCCGCATGCCACTTCGGTAGGACACGATGATTGCGCAGGTCAAAGACCGTTTATTTGCCGAGCTTGGACAAGAATGTGAACTGTGTCATCTGTCATGACTAAAGAGCTAAGGGAACAAAACAAAATACTGGATTATACCTCACTAGTCTGAGTCGATATTAACATGGATGTTGTGCTCGGGCTCTCTCGCACACCGAGGAAGCACAATTTCATATATGTTGTGGTTGATCTCTTTTCTAAGATGATACTCTTCATTATGTACAACAAGACTGTCGACGCGTCACGCATCGTGTCACTATTTGTAAGAGTCATCTTTAGGTTGCATAGTCTTCCAAAGATTATAGCGCCCGACCGAGACGTAAAATTTGTGTGCCGTTTTTTGAAGACATTATGACACAAAAGGGGTACGATCATGAAGTTCACTTCTCTGTACCACCCTCAGATTGATGGGCAAACATCGGTTGTTAATAAGAGCCTTAAAATCTATTGTGATGCTTAGTGGGTAAGCATATGATTAGTTGGGATTTGGTTCTCCCTATTGCGGAGTTCGCTTATAATAGTTCAGTTAATAAATCTACTTGGTTGTGTCTAGTTCATGTAGTATTTGAATATGAATCGTATGATCCTAGGAAACCCATTAACCTTATTCCAATCATTTTAGAGTCACGTCCTAGTGAGTCCACCAAATCTTTTTCTCGTCATTTGCATGAGGTACATGAATCGATTCAATGTAAAATCACATTTAATAATGAAATGTATAAAGCTTATGCAAAATGCTGCAAGCAAGAACAAATTTGTCATGGAGGAGAGCAGATGATTGTTCGAGTTCGGGCAGAGAGGCTCCCTGAGGGGCATGCTATAAAGTTGGATGCCAATCGAATGAGCCTCTACTGCCGTGAGTGTAACAACCTGTTTTCTCCAAAAATAACTATTTTCAGCATTCTCTGCATCCGCCTTAGCAAACATGGTTTCCTTTCGCACATGGATGTGACATCACAGCCCGCCCGAAACGCACTCTGACTTTTATCGTAACGGGTCGTGACAGTTGGTATCAGAGGGAGGTTGACTCAATAGATAAAGTAGATTGTATTTATCAAATATTTTGAACCTTATAAAAAATATATACATACCTCATTTTTCTTCACTCAGTTTGTCATTATCTGTTGTTCGCGTCTAAAACACGCACACACTCACTCATAAGCACGAGTAGTATGCACACGAATGTTAAAGGGTTATGAACAAACTGAACATTTTTGTGCACATGAATTTTCACTAGGATATACACCGCTTGCGAATATTAAATTGTATGAGTGGTTTAATATTTTCAAGTGCGCCGACATTATAATCCTAATATGCATGACGTGTTAAGTGATATAGGCGCTTAACATGACAGTTGTATTCATTCATTTGCATTCATATCATAAATCATTGCACAAGTGTTAAACATGAACCACAATAATGATTGTACACACATGAATTTACTATCTGCTTGACATCGCACATGATCTTATTGTTGCACTTGCATGATTATTATCGAGAGTTGTCCAATGAAAATGCTGTAATTATTACAT
Organism: Platanthera guangdongensis; assembly: GCA_039583875.1. Taxonomy (NCBI): domain Eukaryota; kingdom Viridiplantae; phylum Streptophyta; class Magnoliopsida; order Asparagales; family Orchidaceae; genus Platanthera; species Platanthera guangdongensis. The sequence goes on along the minus strand of CM077160.1, from coordinate 156,861,962 downwards.
AATCTATGTACCTGACAGTAGAAAATATGTCAGAATTTCTTGTCTCAAGTCTCCAGTATTCGTATTCAGTCTACTTGTTCTGCTCGACTAATAATCTTTTCTGGTTTTCCTCTATCTCTTTCTAAATAGCTCCTAAGTATCAGCGAGGAATGAGTCTTCTTGTTAATTGCTCTGCCGAATTGCTTCAACGTTGTCTTGTGATTCTCCAACTCCAGTTTGACTCGCTTCCGTCGATGCTCAATCGTCATTCAGCTTCTTTCCCCTGTTGATGTTCTTTTTTCGCTTCGTGCGAGATCTTTTCGCTCTTGAATTCTTGTGTTTTGCCGTCCAATTTTGATCTAATTGAAGAAATTCCTGTGCTTCATGGAGTCAATCTTTTGTATCTGGCCGAACCCGCTAATGTCTAAAGAGTTCCCTCTGAACGTGTATTTGACTTGCGTAGCAAGTATCCGCAACATTTCTTTTGATTTTGATAAGCCTTCGTGCTTGTTCTACTCTCTGTTTCTTTGTATTCATAGTTAACACCAATGCCTTGATTTGCAAATCTTGTTGGAATCAATGTCATCTGAATCTTCGTCATATTAGACTCCAGTCGGGAATTCCTTAGAACTTTCAGGACGAAACTTCCTAAGTAGTGGAGAATGTAACAACCTGTTTTCTCCAAAAAATAACTATTTTCAGCATTCTCTGCATCCGCCTTAGCAGACATGGTTTGCTTCCGCTCATGCCTGTGGCATCACGGCCCGCCCATGCCTGTGGCATCGCTAACCCTATTGTGTATTTGTTGTTTCCGACAGGTTTGATGTTTTTGATTCATTTCTTTTACTGTCAGATGTTTTCTTTATGTGATAATTATGAACAGTAATACATAGACAACTGCTAGACTATTAAATACTATATACTAAAATTTAGTATTATATGCATGCGCACACTCTATTGATTCATAATTTCCTGAAAACTGTATCAGTGCCCTATAAAAAAACATGTTTTTTTACAAAAATTGCATGTGCATTTAAAACTCTCACTGTTTTAAATCCTAAAAACTTCCACAACATAAAAATCAATCTGTTTTTACTTAAGAATAAATGTTTTAAAATTATTTTCAGCATTCTCTGCATCCGCCTTAGCAAACATGACTTTCTTTCCGCCCATGCCTGTGGCATCACGGTCCGCCCGAAGCGCACTGACTTTTGTCGAGACGGGTCGTGACTGTGAGATGACTACAACAAGTGCCGACTAGCTTGACATTCCTAAGAGTATAGGTTTCGACCATGTATTCAATATTGAATGCTTGACACCTACTATAAACCTCATGAGTATGTGAATTTGTATCCTGGAGTCCCCTTTGAGCCTTACCCACGCAACCTCAGTCACACACCCACCTACTCCCACGTCCGAGTCAGACACCCATGGTTTCATCTCCACCACCAGCGTCGTGACCACTAGCACATGAGTTTACTTCTGAGAGCATTATTTACATTGTAGTGAACGAGGTGTAGCCATGCCCGACATACTGACACGAACATACCTGGTTCGCTAGAGAGGATCCCTTTCATCGATGCCACTTGGGTTGCGTTCGCAGAGCCTGATAGACTCACCCCAGAGCTACAACGACACTATGTTCATCTCCATTCATGGGAGATGAATTCTTTTGAGTCGAGGTGAGTTGATGGGAATCACACTTCGACCTCTGGTCATCCCTCAATGGGTTCTACACGTTTGTTTCACAGGAGGCATTCATCTAATCGTCATCTGGCAATTCGAGTCCACGGTTGCACGTGGAGCCCCATTTCGACATTTCTATGTATTTTTATTTATTTTTTAATTTATTATTTTAGAAGATCAGTTACGTATCTTATATGAACAGTCATAGTTTTCCACAGTGGATGCAAAAGGTAAGTTTTGTTCAACCCTTATTCGTTCAGGGTGGGCCCATTCAGACCAAGAAGTCAGCACCATGACACAGTCAACATTTGGAGACAGAAGAGGACCTGAGCGAGTATTTGCGAGCATCCCTCTATACTTGCCAGGTGGGCGACCATGAGAGATACTCGTCCAAGCCAGACTAGAATTTCCTATAGCGCATAGTCGCCGAGTAAGGGGAGGGCTATAAATAAGACCCCTCCCTTAGACTTCCCAATAAATAGGACCCCAGGGGTACCAAAAATTGGACTTTTGGCTGAGCTTCTGAATCCCATTTTCAAATACTTGGGCTATGAGATCTTGATCGCCACCCTTGGTGACCACTTGTTTCCAGATACTCTCCAAGTTAGTCGCTTCCTTGTATCCTACTCGACCATCTTTTGTTGTGAAGGGGAAGTTTCTTCTAAGCTTCCGGGTATGTGGTGGGACCTCCCTGCCGCAGCACCCGGGGTCATGTAGTGCTCTCTTAGTCTCTTTGTCTTTGCCCTTCAATCCATCAAGCCCGGTTGCCGGAACAATAACCTCAGACTGTATTGATCAGAATATTTGGAGTAGCGATTTTCCCGGCTTCAATACTTTGGTGCGGTGAGCGGAGATCACAGTTAGAGGAGGAAAATCCAGCGAGTAGGCGAGATGGTGGAAGCTAGCGAACAAGAAGGGATAGTCGATAACTCAACAGGAGGAAGCGAGTATGTGACAATGTAGGTCTTCAAGGATTTATGACGGAGGATGGAGGGAACTTTGAGAGCAGCGTTGCTTCCTCGTGCGGGGGTCACAACAACCTCGCCTCGTCGTGTGCCTCCGTTGGAGGTTGGTGGTCCCTCCAAACGACCAGGGAAAGAGCATGTGGTGGAGGAGCCGGAGCGACTAGGGCAGTCACAATTCTACCCGGCGAGTTCTCAGGGCATTAGATTTCGAAAGGTTGCTGAAGAGATCTTTATAGTTCATTAGATGAATGTAAAAACACGCCTCTTAAATGGAGAGCTTGATGAAAAGATCTACATGACACAATCTGAAGGTTATGTACATAAAGATAAAATAAAATGTGCAAACTAGATAAATCAATCAATGCACCCAAACAAGCGCATAAGATGTGACACATAAAATTTGACCAAGTGGTAAAAAGATTTGGATTTCAGTGCAGTCTCTCTGATAAATGTCTTTATCACCGCTCAATATCAGGTTACACAGATATTATATGTCTATATGTGGATGACATGTTGATTATAAGGTCGTATCTTGCTGCGGTGAGAGATATTAAATTCACTATCGCACAAGCATTTGACATGAAAGACCTTGTTTCTACTGATACCCTTTTAGGTATGAAAGTTGGGTTTTCAAAGGTCGTGTTAGTCGTGAATAGACTCATTATACAGAACAACTTCTTTCTACTTGCAGATATAAACACTGTAGGCCAGTAGAGACACCGTTTGATCACAACGTTAAGTTGAGTCCTAATGTAAGGACCAACATAGATCAAGTGAAATATTAAAAAATAATTTGTAGTCTCATGTATGCCACAAGTTGTACAAGACCAGACATTGTCTTCACTGTTATCATGCTTAGCCGTTTTACTAGTAGTCCAGGCAAAGGGCATTGGGGTGTCCTAGACAGGCTGATGAGATACTTGGAAGGTAGTAATGATCATGCTCTGTGCTACACTAGTTATCCTCCTAGTGTGGATGAATGCTGTAATATCTCGTGATGTTTAGAAGTTAGAAACAATAAGTCTACTAGTGGATATTTATTCACTATGTGTGGAGTTGCTATTACTTGGAAATTCAAAGACAGTCTTGTTTATCTTTTTCGTCTATAGAAGCCGAGTTATTTGCATTAGCTTCCGCTGATGAAGATGCAGACTGGATCCGAAACTTGATTTTAGACATTCTTTTGTCTATGTTATAAGTCAATTCATTGAGCTTGTATTGTGATAATCAAGCAACAGTTCAAGTAGTTAAGAATACCCTTTATAATACTACGATGTGACATTTAGGACTGAGACATGCTTTGCTGAATTATACGAAAGAACAAGAAATTATCACTTTGATCGATGTGCGATCGAAGGATAACTTAACTAATACATCGACGAAAGAAATGCCCAAAAATCGACTAATAAAAAAGTGGAGGAAATGAGACTGAAGACGATTTAATTCAGCTTTAGTACAAGGCTAGGAGATTTAGTTCAGGTTTAATTCAAATGTTTTTATTTTTGGTTTTTTTCCGATTTCTTTTGTCAAATAAAGCATGTTGTGCTTCGTTGATATTCTTGATTACTGAGCACGAATCTAGTGAGTTGTTTCATTCCAAATCTGATGTTAATAACTTCACCTGGATTCGTCTATCCTACCTTGGAGGAGAGTGTTATACCAAATTTGATAACACGATATTACTTGAGTTGACTTTTCTTCTATTAATTGGTTTTATTCCAAATTTGATGATTTCTAGTTAACTTTAGAAGAACAGTAATCATGACATTCTATATTGGAATACGGATATAACTGCGTTGTCTAGAAGTCCATAAGATTGTTTCTTTGGAAATAAATAATGGATTCTAAGGTAGAATTTATAATACTCTATGCAGGTGTCCTCATTATTAATTATAAAGTATTATGTTCTTACAGTAAAACTAGATACATGTACATTTTCAAAAGCTTGAATTCATTTTAAATGAAATTATCTGTTAAAAATTACAGGAGTTGTTGTCGGTGAAGGAGCACTTGTAGACTGAGATCCTGACCATGATGATCTACTTGATGATGACAGCAAGAATGTTATTTGATTTCTCCTGCTTTATCTCTGCTCAGAGCATTGTTTTAGCTCTTTTTGTTATACCTGTTATTAAACTATTTTTCTGCTCTTTTGTTGATGCAGTGACACTAGGAGAGATAGGGCCCGTGCCTTGATCGTACTATAGACTGTGATGTGGTGTTGCTGTGTTTATTTTATACCTATGCGTGCATACAATTTTTGTTTAAGTCTTATAGGTTTGACAGGTGTTGGACACAATTGTGAATGATTCACGTTTGATTGAACATTGCACAAAACACCCAATTCGACGTTGGATTTGCGACGAACATAGGAGGAGATTGTTTGATATTTAATTATATGTCCGCGTATGTCGAGACTGACTTGGAGTGACCTAATGAGTTTTGTGTCATTATAGAGCTAGACTCTACGCTGGAGATACTATATATATAGTCATTTCAAACTTAATGAGCTTTTGTGGACTATCTTGAGCTAGAGCCAAACCCTAACAAGAGATTGTTTGACTGAAGTAGAAGCTCGACAAAAGAAAAAGGGCTTCGACGGGCGAAAGGAATGACACAGATGATGGCTCAACCAGAGTAGAGGCCAAACAAGAGCTGGCGAGTGATGATGGCTACATTATGAGACTCTTGCCATATTTTATACCATGCAGAGATTGTGAGGAACATAATTTTTCTCATTAATTTTAGGGTCAATAGACTCTTAAGTGGTAGACAGACAAATTTCTATACACAATAAATATAAAAAGGGGAATAAAAAGGAACTAAAACAATATTTTATAAAATATCGCACTTTACATATGTAATTGCAACTTGAATCAGTAGATGGTGCATTATTGCTCAACGAATGGCTTTTTGATTTTTTGTTTTAGTTTTGGAAATAATTATGACTATTTAGTGTATACAACAAGAAGATGGATCAACATAGTTGGAGATGCCGAGTTAACGTTAAAAGAATAGCAACAAAAAACGTTATTCCAAAAAAATATGTCTTGAAATTGAGTTAAAGATTATGTAATTAGGGTTAACACCAGGACTGAAAAACAATTAATTCTTTAGAAGGATCCAAGGCATGACCTTAAAATAAGGAGGATGGGGCTAATAAGTAGCGGTGTGCAAAAATAACCGAAGAATCGAGAACCGGATCGAAACCGAATGGTTCGGGTCGGTTACAAATAAGTTCGGTTCGGGTTTTGGTTCCCATAATACAAGAACCGATAATTCGGTTCGGTTCCCGGTTCCGCAGGTCTGGTACGTAGCACCGATCCGAGAACCGAAAATCAATACTAAAGATTTTTTTTTTGAGACAACGATTATAGCCATATGAATTAATACTTGGAAATGATTGTGAATATGGTCATATGACTAAATTTTTTTTTTTTGAACTTTTGTAGTTGTATGCCTTTAATGTTATAGTCAATCATGATTAATTTATTTTGAAACATTGATAATTGTATAACAAAGAATCACTAGTTGAAAGTCATTTTAAAATTATTTTGATAAATGGGTAGAACGGAGAACCAAACCGGAACTGAACCGAACCAGAACTGAACCAAAGTGAAGGTTTCAGATCCGGTCTTAGTTATTAAATGCGCAAGACACACCAAAGCGCAAATGAGTCTTGAAGCCTAGGCGCAGACGCGCACCCGAAGAAGGCAAGGCGCAACCACATTTATTATCAACATCAAACACCAGTTCATCTTCTTGAATATATTCTTCCTATATTATACTCATTAATCATTCATCACTATCGTTTCTATCTTTTAAAAATAAAATCAATATGGTTGTTTGCATCATATCTATATCTCAACGATCAAGTATGTTTCAAAAATACTAAATCATATAAAAATTATTGAGTTATTGTATTGTTTTTTTCATTATTTTGAAAAAAATGGTTTACAACAAAAATCACACACATGCGTGCCTTTAATGTCCAAATGCGCAAAAAAGGCGCATGACGGCGCAAACCTCTGAGCTTGATGAGCCTGGAGCCTTAGGCTCGTCTTTAGCAACATAGGATCCTGTCTTTATTTTAGAACTGTGGGTTAGTTCCGATTCTAAAAATTTAAAATCGAACCTATATATGTCAATTCTTGGGCTTGGGTGGAACCGAGCCGTTCCCATCCAAGTTGTACTCCTAATAATGTTGAAAATGATGAGAAATTATGTCAAAATAAATCATCTTCCGAGCAAGATTGTTATGAGGTCAGGGTTTAGATCTAGTGAATGGTCTTGAGAGGGGAAGATCCCACAAGGGATTGTCTTGTCCCTTCCTTAAGACCAGAGGTGCTATGGATAGAGAATGAGGATAATACCGAGAGGAGGGAAGAAGAACCGTCAGAACGAAAAGGGAGGAGTGGAGTGGCTTGACGGAAGAGGTATGTCGGGTAGGACTTCCAGACAGGAGTCATGTAGGGGAAAAGGTCGGGATTTAGAGAGAGATTGATAGAAGAAGAGAGGGATTCAGAGAATTAAACTTTGCATAAAAATTAAGGCCCAATCGAAAAGACCATATAGCTGGTTCACAAGCCACCTCCCCCCCTTTGGCTTACACTATGTGGGAAAAACTACAGCGCCGGACGACAAAATAATGCGAGAAACAAAAAATATTAAGAGCCAATAAAAGATAACACTCATGCATTCATCGCATGAATGCGACATTGGTACACGCGGCCCCAGTGCGGGTTTAACTCATCGTGCCCATAACATCTCCGCCCTCGTCGAGAGGAAGTTTGTCCTCAAGTTGTACCAAAATGTCGACTAGGGGAGATGGTGGCGGAGAACCCACAAATGGCTTGAGCCGAGAGATATGAAAAACGTCATAAATGCGAGCTTTCGGTGGAAGGCCGAGTCGGTAAGCCACATCTCCAATGCGGGTCGTGATCGGAAAAGGCCAAAAAAAATTGTCCTAATTTGTAGGAGGTTGGCTTGGTGGCGGACCAAAAGGCCTCTGACAAACCCATACTCAATCACCGATGGAAAATGCAAGCTTATGGTGACCACGGTTGTAGGCGACTTCCAAACATTGTTAAGCTTGGAGCAAGTAATTCTGGGCTGCTAACAAGAACTCGTTCCTGTCCATAGGACAAAGAGGCGGGGCGGTTCCCGACCATAAATAAGGTAACGCTGTATGGGACACGGTATTGTAACAATGCTCGATCCAAGGGAGCCATCGAAGCCAATTTTGTGGTCGATCTCCAGCGATACAACGCAAATACATCTCCACTGCCTAGTTAACAACCTCGTCTAACCGTCAGACTGTGGGTGATATGTCAAGGAAAATGAGAGTTTTGTTCCACTGAGAGCGAAGAGCTCCTTACAAAAGTTGCTTGTAAAAATCTTGCCGCGATCCGATATGAGGGTCTCCGACATTTCGTGCAAGCGAAAAATCTCCGGAAAGAATATTTGAGCCCATTCTCTGCTAAAATTGGACGCACCAATACAATAAAATGAGCCCCCTTCGATAAACGATCCACCACCACCATCAAAACCGATTTTCCGCGGACGAAAGGAAGCCCCGACAAAAATCATGGACAAGGCCGACCAAATTTGCGTGGGCACCAGTAGATGTTGCAAAAGACCCCCGAGAAGAAGATGATCCATTTTGTTCCTTTGGCACACCGCATAGCCCGCAATGTATGCACATCCCCTTCCAAAAAAACTTGTGATGAATGCATGTACGTGCTTGCGCCTCCCCTTCAAAAAAATTCAGCGCGGAGATGTTGGAGTGTGCGGTGGATTCTTTCATGAATGCGGTCGTGAATGTCTTCTTGGATGGTTGTAATAAGAGTAGATGACAAATCCATATAGACTCGGTCCCGATACATGATGTGGCGGTGGTGGATTGCCCATTGCGGTTCGGTGAGGCCCTCTTCCTCCTGGCGGAGGATCTCGAACAAACTTGGGGATATTTGGATCTAATGGCGGATCATGGAGAAGATGTTGGCCGTCAGGAACGAGATGGCACATAGTGAGACCACAGTGTGAGTATCATGGCGGGAGAGGGTGTCGGTGGCACAATTTAACACTCCAACCTTATACTCCACCCGAGAATCAAATTCTAGGAGCTTACTCAACCATCATTGTTGAGGAACCCTGGAGAGACTTTGCTCGAGCAAATATTTTAGGCTGTAGTGGTCAGTACGAATCACAAAAATGCGACCTCACAAGTACGGTCATCATTGCTGGACAATTTTGGCTAGGCTAATCAGTTCTAGTTCACAGGCCAGCAATTTGCGATGGTGTAGGTCTGCACGGCGGTTGAAATAAGCTATGGGATGCCCTTCTTGCTGCAACACGACACTGTAGCTGAGCTCGGATGTAATACATTCCTCTTGAAACTTCATAGAAGTATCTGGAAGGCAGAGGGCCGATGCGGACATTAAGGCTTCTTGCAATGTTCAACAGGCTTGGGTAACCTCTTCCGTCCATGTGTACACATTTTTGCGTAGAAGACCCACCAATGGCTCGACTAGTGTGCCATATACGCGTATGAAACAACGGTAGTAACCTGTGAGGCCAAGGAAACTGCGTAGGTCGGTGGGGGATTGTGGGAGAGGCCACAACACCACACCTTGGAGCTTGTCCGAGTCGGTCGAAACTCCTAGCATGTGGACCACATGCACCAGATAGGTAACAAACCTCTGCCCAAAGGAACACTTGGAGGATTTGATAACCAACTGATGAGTCTAAATCAATTGTAGGACAGTATGGAGGTGTTTCATGTGCTCCGCCAAGACTTATTGTAAACTAGAATATCGTCAAAGAAAACAAGTACAGATTTGCGGAGGTTAAACTACCTCGTTCATCGACGCCTGAAAAGTGGAGGGAACGTTCATAGGGCTGAACGGCCTAGCCAAGAACTCGAAATGACCGTGGTGGGAGCGAAAAGCAATCTTCTCCACGTCGGTGGCCGCCATGCGAAGTTGGTGATATCCTGAAGACAAGTCCAGTTTGGAGAAAAAACATGCTCCATGCAGTTCATCCAAGAGTTTTTTCCATCACCAGAATAGGAAACTTGTCCTTCACTGTTTGAGTGTTGAGGGCCCGGTAATCGATGTAAAGCCTCCATTAGCAGTCCTGTGCGCTAAGACAGAGAGGAGGAAAATGGTGACACGCTGCGCCGTATGAGGCCTTGTTGAAGCAGAAGCTCACATTGTCTTTCTATTTCATCCTCCCGAAGAAAGGGATAACGGTGCGGTCTTACCATAATCGAGGTCGTCCCCGAAAGGAGGTAGATGCAATGATCCTGTTGGCGGCTAGGTGGAAGGCCCGTCAGGGGGCTGAATATGTCGACAAATGAGTGAAGGAGATCTGAAAGATTGGATGGGTCGCTGTCCTCAGTCGCGAGTGGTATGCAGAGAGGCGTTGTTTGCACCAAACAGATGACGAGGACGACCATGGTCTTGACCCTGCCACTACACTAAGCGGGAACCCGAGTACCAAGACATGATAAGACGGTTGAAATCCCAAGTGAGGGGGCTCAGCCGCTCAGAGTGCATAGCCAACGGACGCCCAAGGCCACTTCGAAGCCACAGAGATCCACGAGGAATAAGTCCCTCTGTGAGTGGTACCCGTCCATCATAAGGTCCATGCTCCGACAAACCTCGGGGCACGATATCTGTTGGCCATTGTCCACGACCACCTTGACGTGTCTACTTGAGACGAACGGAAGGCACAAACAAAGGGTCGTGTCCTGGAGAATGAAGTTGCGGGTGTGTTCGAAATTCATGACAGTCAGGAGTTGTGTCCCTCCAATGTCCACATATATTTGAATCGTCCGGCCCTCTTGAGGACCTGCAATGGCATGGAGAAAGAGTTAGGGCATGCCAGCATCGACGTCTCCATCATCATCATCATCCTCCTCCAATAGGTCATCTACTTCGAGTCAAAATAACCGCTTGCACCGGTGACCTGGGGTGAAGGATTCATCACAATTGAAACACACGACTTTTTCACGGCGGGCCGCCATTTCGGCGCGGGACAGACATCGGCGGAAAGTGGGATGAGGAGGATCCTCGCTTATGGCTTCCTTGGAATTGGTATGCCTGCATGGTCGGGTGGAGGGCTGGTCACGACGTCCCGGTGGTGGTCGGTCTAAGACCAGACAACGTTCACAAGCCCGAGCGAGACTCATGGCGATAATATGGTCGCACGGGGTTTGAAATTCTACATCCCAACGCAAGTGCTCATTGAGACCAGCGGTAAAAAGAGGGTCTTCATGCTCCGGTAGAACGGAATTTGCCCGCGATAACAATATTTGAAATTTCTCCAAGTATGTGTCAATTGAGCCCGATTGTTTGAGGGAGACAAGGTCGCCAAGGGGGTTTCCCGGTAGTGCGGTGCCGAACTGGAGAGTGCGTTGGTTGGAGAGGAAGATATCACATCAACTGAGCTGCGGAAGGGGATATTTGCGGTCTCATAGATGGGAAAATCCATACGGACGGAGCGAGAAAAGGGGATTCCTTCCTCACGTGGAGCGGCAGAGTCCACCGACTGGATGAGGGTGCATCCCCAACGGAAATCGTCTGTGGGGGGGGGGGGGAAGCGGTACTCCGTGCAGGGCGTCCAAACGCGCATTGAAGGCTTTTATCTTTGTATTTTGGTTGTTGAACATTTGTTTGGATGAGTTCCACAACTTGTTTGAGCGACGGACCACCTTTGTCCATTGAGGAGGGTTGCTGGATGGTTGCGGAAGGCGAGGGCAGCAGCCCCACGGACAATATGGGCGACGGCGGGGTGGCGGTTGAATGGAGCAGAGAGCAGAGCGTCGCGCGGTAGGTGCTGGAGTAGTAGTAGCCGGCATTTGGCATTGATACCAAGTTGTTTTAAGCTCCGAATTGAGATCTAGTGAAGGGTCTTGAGAGGGGAATATCCCACAAGGGATTGGCTTGTCCCTTGAGCTCGTAGATGCTATGGCTGGAGATTGAGGAGAATCCCGAGAGGTGGGAAGAAGAACCGCCAGAACGGAAAGGGAGGAGAGGCGCGGCTTGGCGGAAGGGGTCCGTCGGCTAGGGCTTCCAGACATAAGTCAGATTGGGGAAGGGCTGGATTTAGTGAGAGAGAGATAGGAATAGAGAGAGATGGATTGGAGGAGTTAAACTTGCATAAACATTAAGGCCCAACTGAACAGACCATATAGCCAGTTCACAAGTTCCTCCCCCCACTTAGGCTTAAAGTACGTTGGACAAACTACAATGCCAAAAGATAAAACAATGCGAGCAATGGAAAATATTAAGAGACAATTAAAGATAACACTCATGCATTTGTCGCATGAAAGCGCGTTGGTGCATGTGGCCCCAGCGCGGGTCCAATTCATCGCGTGTCATAACAAAGATTTCCTATGATGATGGATGAGGTGTCTATTAGATTGGTAACTTGTAATTGTTCTATTCTAGGGATTGTATCTTTACAATTAATTATAGGGGATTGTTAAAGACAAACCAAATTTGGATATACGCAAACCATTGTTAATGAAAACCATATATTTTGAAAAATACTCTATGCAAACCAAATTGTTAACCACAAACCAAAATTGTTAACAACAAACCAACACTACAAATTACATAATCAAATATTTTAGACAAAAAAACCATTTCATGAGAAGTCCAGCGCAAGAGTTCGAAAAAATAACACGTTTATAACATATAAACATCAAATTTATGGTGTTTAATATATGGTAACTGTCACATCCACTTCAACGAAAACCTTTAAAAATTTAAAGATTTTTATTACCAAACAACACCTACTAAATTCATAAATCTGATTAATTGAAATTTCAGAGGTCAACTGTGAAACATGTTTGTATACAATGAAAATCTTTAGAAGTTTCTGAGCTTGATTGCAGTATTTGAAATTAGGAACAAAAATGAAAATTTGGAAATAAAAAATTGAGAGCAGTTTTTGTAAGGCAAATAAAAGTATGAACAACAAGAATGAATTTCATTTGTTACAGAAAGTAATACACTTATGTTTCCTTCTCTTCATAAACAATAATAGGGCATAAGAAGATAGAAATCAACAATCCAACATCATTATATAATTGCAGCACAAAAACAAAAACAAAAACGAAGAACGAAAAAGACAACGTGTAGAATCCATATGCAGAATCAAAAATGAAAAATTTGCTTCATAATATGCTGAAGATGAAAGAAGAAAATATGTAATAAATAATCTAATTGCAGAATCAAAACAAAAATGAAGAGAAGCAGCGGCGCACCTTCAAAATCAACGAAAAAAATCCTTTGCCCGCAACGGGAGAGACAACGAAAACAAAAAACCAACATGCAGACCTTCAAAATCGTCTGGCTATTGTACGTCGAACCACTCATCAGAAGCCTCGCAACCTACCGATGACTGGGGAGGCAGTGACAGAGAGGCCGAGAAATGCGGCGGGAGTTGCCGCGAGAGAGGCAGCGGAAGGGGCGACGAGAGAGGCAACGACAGAGAGGTCGGAAGATGCAGCGGGAGCGGCGGTGAATATGGTTTGTGTATATCCAAATTGGTTTGCGTTGAAAAAAAACCATCAGGAAAAAAAGGACCAGATTTTTAGATTTTGGTTTGCGTATATCCAAATTGGGTTTGCCTTTAACAATTCCCTAATTATATTCCTGCTGTCTCACAGTGATAAATTGTAATGCTTTTGCAGAAAGGTCTGCCATATTTATACAAGCTCGGCTCAGAGGATTTATTAAAAGAACTTCTTTCTTGAAAATGAAAAGGTCTGCAATTCTTCTCCAGTCTGTTGTAAGGGCTTGGCTAGCTGTTAGATTTGGAAGCATTTCAGAATATAGAACAGTGACTTGTTCTTCTCTGTCCTCAACAAATGGTATTACTGTCATTCAATCATTTTCCTTCTATTTTCTGCTGCTTTTATCACATAAAACTATGCGAATGATGAATATGTAAAACATTCAGGAATATATGACAGATACCTTCTGCTCATGATTGATAAACAAAGATTTCATCGAACAGTAAAATCTGTCGTTCTAATTCAACAATTTGTGAGGGCTTGGATTCGACGAAAGGGTGATAATTTGAATTTTACAAATTCAAAGATGAATGCATCTGAGATCTCTGGAGTAGTAGTTGTTAGGCAATCTGTAAATACAGAAGGAAGCAAAACACTTGATCTACAATGGCTGGCTGCTACTAGGATACAGGAATCTTCGAAAGATTTTTTACAAAACATGCACTCGAAAAGATCATGTGCTGCAATAAAAATTCAGTCTCAGTGGCGTTGTTGGTCAATCCACAAATATTTCATCTGCCAAGTTGATGCAATCAAAACAATCCAGTCAACATTTAAAAGTGTTATTTATCAGAAGGATTTTCAAAAGAAGCACATTGCTGCAATTGAAATGCAAAGTTTCATCAGGGGACACCTAATTCGAACCAAGTTGTTAGGTATCTAACATGTAGAAGTATCTAGTGTCAACAAATCATAGTTGCAGTTTCGCAGTGTTAGACGTTTTCATTTTAAATTTTATTTTTCATATTCTCTTTGTTCTTTCAATTTTTATTCAACCAGCCTTTCTCTACGGACATTTCAGGTGCTTCTAAAATCCGGTCTAGCCGGGTACACCGAATATCTTATAATGCAATTAATGATAGTTTTTTGAGCAATTTTGAATTGAGAATACTCGTTGGTTCTGTCGTAAAGCTGCAAAGTTGGTGGAAACAAGTATTATTGCATAGGTCCAGGACACATGCGGCTATCTCATATCAGTCTTTTTTTCGTGGTTGGATTGCTCGAAGGGATGCTGCTAAAAGAAAACGAAGCATTTCTACAATTCAGGTGGGTCTTTTATTTTACAACCTTTTTTGAATTTAGTTCTCTTGTAATTTCCAAGTGTCAACCTATGTTCTTTTGATGTTTTTTATGTAGACTGCGTGGAGAAATATGTTAAAAAACAGAGTGCATAAGAGTTCTATGCTAGTCATTCAGGCTTGCATTCGTAGCTGGATTGTTCGCCGTACAACTACTCACAAGAAATGTTGCATTCTCAAGATACAAGTATAAACATTTTTCTACTCTCACTTAGTCACATGATGTAGTTTCATTCATATTCACTGATCATTTTGTCAAATTTAATCACATATGCCCAACGAAAATGAATCAAATTGGGTACAAAAATCAGACGAATTTGCAACAAGAGTGTTGGCTTATTCTTCTGTATCCCAGTTCGATTAATTTTTGTGTCCTGTTATAAATTGGACTTGTATGTACTGATTTAATCGATAATCGGACAAGACAACTGGTTTGCGTCTTATTCTATTTAAAGCTTTCTTTATTACAATTATTAGTCGGTTTGACCTGTATTGCATGAGCTTGTTTTATTTTGCTGCAGAGATGGTGGAGAAATATCTTACATCTCAAAAAAAGGAAGATCTCTGTGTTAATTATTCAGACCCATGTTCGTGGTTGGATTGCACGGAAAAAATCTGCTCAAAGCAAGCATGACATTGTGATTATTCAAGTAAGTCTAGGTTTTGGTTCTTTCCTGTTAGCTATTTCTTCAACATTACCATCTTATTGGTAGCTTTTTATGAATTTTATCCAATTCAGGCTTGCATTCGTAGTTGGATTGTTCGCCGTACAACTACTCACAAGAAATGTTGCATTCTCAAGATACAAGTATAAACATTTATCTACTCTCACTTACTCACATGATGTAGTTTCATTCATATTGACTGATCATTTTGTCAAATTTAATCACATATGCCCAACGAAAGTGGATCAAATTGGGTACAAAAATCAGACCAATTTGCAACAAGAGTGTTGTCTTATTCTTCTGTATCCCAGTTTGATTAATTTTTGTGGCCTGTTATAAATTGAACTTGTATGTACTGATTTAACCGATAATCGGACAAAATTGGTTTGCGTCTTATTCTATGTAAAGCTTTCTTTATTACAGTTATTTGTAGTTTTGAACAGTCTTGCATGAGCTTGTTTTATTTTGCTACAGAGATGGTGGAGAAATATCTTACATCTCAAAAAAAGGAAGATCTCTGTGTTAATTATTCAGACCCATGTTCGTGGTTGGATTGCACGGAAAAAAGCTGCTCAAAGCAAGCATGATATTGTGATAATTCAAGTAAGTGTAGGTTTTGGTTCTTCTTTCCTGTTAGCTATTTCTTCAACATTACTATCTTATTGGTAGCTTTTTATCCATTTCAGGCTTGCATTCGTAGCTTGATTGTTTGCCGTACAACTATTCACAAGAAATGTTGCATTCTCAAGATACAAGTATAAACATTTACCTACTCTCACTTAATCACATGATGTAGTTTCATTCATATTGACTGATCATTTTGTCAAATTTAATCACATATGCCCAACGAAAATGGATCAAATTGGGTACAAAAATCAGACGAATTTGCAACAAGAGTGTTGGCTTATTCTTCTGTATCCCAGTTCGATTAATTTTTGTGGCCTGTTATAAATTGGACTCTTATGTACTGATTTAACCGATAATAGAACAAGACAACTGGTTTGCGTCTTATTCTATATAAAGCTTTCTTTATTACAGTTATTTGTAGGTTTGAACTGTCTTGCATGAGCTTGTTTTATTTTGCTGCAGAGATGTTGGAGAAATAACTTACATCTCAAAAAAAGGAAGATCTGTGTGTTAATTATTCAGACCCATGTTCATGGTTGGATTGCACGGAAAAAAGCTGCTCAAAACAAGCATGATATTGTGATAATTCAAGTAAGTATAGGTTTTGGTTCTTCTTTCCTGTTAGCTATTTCTTCAACATTACCATCTTATTGGTAGCTTTTTACCTAATTCAGGCTTGCATTCGTAGTTGGATTGTTCGCCGTACAACTACTCACAAGAAATGTTGCATTCTCAAGATACAAGTATAAACATTTATCTACTCTCACTTTCTCACATGATGTAGTTTCATTCATATTGACTGATCATTTTGTCAAATTTAATCACATATGCCCAACAAAAGTGGATCAAATTGGGTACAAAAATCAGATCAATTTGCAACAAGAGTGTTGTCTTATTCTTCTGTATCCAGTTCGATTAATTTTTGTGGCCTGTTATAAATTGGACTTGTATGTACTCATTGTTCCGATAATCGGACAAAACTGGTTTGCGTCTTATTCTATGTAGAGCTTTCTTTATTACTGTTATTTGTAGGTTTGAACTGTCTTGCATGAGCTTGTTTTATTTTGCTGCAGAGATGGTGGAGAAATATCTTACATCTCAAAAGGAGGAAGATCTCTGTGTTAATTATTCAGACCCATGTTCGTGGTTGGATTGCACGGAAAAAAGCTGCTCAAAGCATGCATGATATTGTGATAATTCAAGTAAGTGTAGGTTTTGGTACTTCTTTCCTGTTATCTATTTCTTCAACATTACCATCTTATTGGTAGCTTTTTATCCAATTCAGGCTTGCATTCGTAGCTGGATTGTTCGCAATACAACTACTCACAAGAAATGTTGCATTCTCAAGATACAAGTATAAACATTTATCTACTCTCACTTAATCACATGCTGTAGTTTCATTCATATTGACTGATCATTTTGTCAAATTTAATCACATATGCCCAACGAAAATGGATCAAATTGGGTACAAAAATTAGACCAATTTGCAACAAGAGTGTTGTCTTATTCTTCTGTATCCCAGTTCGATTAATTTTTGTGGCCTGTTGCAAATTGGGTATATGCATTTCATAGACCTTTCGATCCTATCAGGTGTAGCTTGGTACATTCCTAGTTTGGTTCAGTTAAGTTCAATTCATATCAAACTTTGCACGTTTGTCGGCTTATTAATTTTTCAACCCGACCTTGATTGGAACCAAAAGCTGACTTGATTATCAAGCAATTTTTGATCTTGGATCCAAATTCGCTGCCATTGTAGGGGATACCATGGGTTGTTGGATCAATTAGTACCTACACAAAGCCTATTTTTTCTTTAATTGGTGATAAAGATGGTACCTATGGGAGTAAATAGTGGAAGGATGAACTTCACGGTGTTGAATCAAGCATTCTTATTTTAATTCTAATATGGTGTTTGTCAAGGACGTGAATCAGGCAATATGTTTTATTCTAATTATGTCTCGTGATGAAAATAATCTCTGTAAATGTGAAGTTAGATTGCTCCTATCAATTCCTCCCCAGACCCGTATTCTCGGTCGCTACATGCACTTAGATACATTTTATGTATGTCGAATTTCCTTCTCGACCTCTTTACATAGTTAATGTTCTTTCAATGTATTTTTTTTCAGTCATGTTGGAAGGGATATCTAGTAAGAAAACATTCCAGGCCACAGTTGCTTAACCTTCGGCATAGAATGAAACTATCTGCTGTTAATGTGAATGATGAAATGCGATTAATTAACAGATTAGTCGTTGCAATTTCAGAGCTACTTGGTTACAGAAGTATCAGCAATATCAGGCACATTTGTACAACTCTGGGTATGCTCTCTTTTTTTTCTTTCAAATTTCTGTGTATTCCTCTTTTGCTAGCTAATTTCATGTATAATTTGTTCTCATTTTTTCTGTAACTGTTTTTAGGAACTATATCCGTCGTAGTTATACTGTTGGAGAATAGAAAAGAAATAAGAGTTGTCATTCATTCATCCACACAGAGGCTTTAAATAAGATTACAACATGACTCAACAACACCGATAGCCGGTGTGGAACTAAACACAATACACCTAAAGACTCTAATAGACCGACATTGACCCGATAATTCGAACACCCCCCCCCCCCCCCCCCCCTCAAGCTGAAGTGGGGACCCTTCAGCTTGGACACATCAAATATCGACAATGGAGATAGGCGATGCGGGACAAACATCAGACAAGCCACCAGGGGGAATTCCAAACCGGGGAATCAAGCCGAGGACATAGCCTCGCACGACGCTGTCCCACACACGACGTAGGACCCACATACGACATGGACTCGTTGGAAACCGGTCAACCAACATCACCTACACACGCAACATGCTAAGGAGAACGAAAGATGTGAAACAAATCATCAACCGAGCAACCATGGATGATCCGTCGGGGATAATCTGTCGGGGATAATCCACACAAAGGGAGGTTCCTCACACAGTCCCGCACGACACAGTCCAACGCGACATAACCCACTGAGATTAAAACAGCCAACATCAATCGTGTCCCAACACACGACCAATCAAAAAAAATGTGGGGGGAAACATAACAACATAAGACATATGCCTAGAGGCCGTGTGGAACAAAAGCGAAAAATCAGGAAAGATCGTCCGAGTCGCTTCATCCCAACACTCCCCCTCACGTGGATAACACGTTCATATAGGCATTACACTAAGACAAGATTAACAACTTAAGTCACACACACACACAAAAAACAACAAATTACACAGAAAACTTCAGCATCGGTGAGATATCAACACGCCCAGAAGGAGTTGCAGTGGCCGGAGCATGGACACATGAGGGGCAGTCGTTGGAAGGCGGCAAAAATCTATTGAGGGAAGCTTGAGCACATATCTGGAGCCGTTGTCCAGCTGCCGGAAGGATCAAAGAAGAGTAGCAGCGAAATAGTCGTCGTTGAGATGGACATGAGCTGCGTCGGGAAGAAAAGACCGAGAACATAGTGTCAGAATCCATGGCTGGAAGCCACCTGGAGAAGCAGCCAGACTGGATCTGTAGAAGCTGGAAGTAGTCGACCAGTAGAAGCAGTCGCCGGATCTGGTAGCAGCAGCAGGACCAACGACAAACCTGAAGAACCACCAAGCAGGGAAGAAGAGGCGGCAAGCCAGATTTGTCAACGGCTGAAGCAGCAAGACCAGGCGGGATCATCAATGAGAGAAGCATATAGATCGTCTTCAGCAGCAAAGTGCAGCGCCTCTAGAGCGAGAAATCTGTCGAGGATCTGCCAGACGGAGATGTCGACGATGATGGAAGCACCACAAAATAGGTGTCTGATCTCAGCGAAGGAGGAAGACAACTACTCATGAACCCAGAGCCGCTCCCGTCGACGGAAACAGAAGCCGATTCCTTCGACGGGAGCGTAAATGCTCAACGGGAGAAGACATGGCTTGCTGCCAGCGACTCGCAGCAGAGACGAACCCAAAAATGCCAATCGGGAAATAAAATTAGGGCTTTTTAGAACCTGCCTCTGATACCATGTTGGAGGATAGAAAAGAAATAGGAGTTGTTATTCATTCATCCACATAGTGGCTTTAAATAGGATTACAACATGACTCAACAACACCGATAGCCGGTGTGGAACTAAACACAAATACACCTAAAGACTCTAATAGATCGACATTGACCCGATAATTCCAACATATACTACATTTTTTTCATTGTATACAAGGTAAGACTTCCTTTGGTTGAAGGAGTTGACACAGATGAAATAAAAAAAAGGAATGGAAATGAAAATGATAAAAAAGGGTTGAATTGAAAGTAGTTTTCATCCAGTTGTTCTGTTGAGGAGAAATTGAGAGCAGAGATGTCCCTTTTTCTTATTTGGTTGATGAGAGATCAAGTTTTTATTATATATGAGAATTAGAGAGGTAAAACTCATGCAGCCGACATAAAATTTTAGTTTTAGTTTTTTAGTTAGATTGGATAGGACATTTCGTATTGAAATAAATGTTTTAATTTCACATTTGCTAACAATCTAATTACTTTTAAATTATATTGGAACCCAACACCCAATGTAGTAAAATCAAAATATATTCTATTTTCTCTAAAAATTTTCAAGTGAAATTGAGCCGATTTGAGCATTTGTTTTGTAATTTACTCCGATTTCTTCAAATCAAATTGAACCTAATCATTTTCTTGAGATGTCCTACGAGTATTTTTCAGGAGGCCGCTCATCATAATTACTCCAACCTAGAACTCACGTAACATTGGAGTTCCCTCCACTTGCTTTGAAAATATGCCACTGATATTATGAGATTTAAATGATTACTTAAGCCTAGTAATTTTTCAACAAATATAAAGTGTGTGACCTAAGGAAACAGTAGTGAAGTGGTGTTTTTGGAAGCTAATAATGATGCTTCAATTAAATAACAGAAATATAGAAAGTGCTTCAAATAATAGAAAAATAAATCTTGCAAATAGAACAATGGATGAACAAATATGTATTAATAATAGCATGATTGTTCATCAAATATTCAACAATTAGTAATAAAAACTTCACACAAGAACTTTGACAAGCAATCGGGGTCTAGGAAAGTGATAAGTTACTGATTTTGGAGACTTGACATCAAGTTTGTCAAAATTATGCATATATTTCAGACCTCGGGATGGAATTCTGCAACGAAGGCAGACCTTAGGAGGACCTATTGTAATACCCCAACCTAATTTAACAACCAATCAGTAGTCCGGCTGGGTTCAGCGATATGAAGTAAACTAAGAAATAATATTAAAACTGGTACATAACAGATATAAATGAAAAGAACTGAAATATAAGCTTGCAGTTGAAGTTGAATATGAAACTAAGGGTAAAAGTGTATCTCATCAACCTGAATTCACAAAACCACTAGAAAAGAAATAAGAACAAAACAACTGAACATCTGAAGTACTATAATGTAATACCCGAACAATTATAAATGTTTATATTTTGTAAAATAAAAATATTATGTGAATACTCCCCGATGATGAAAATACAGTTTCAATGCCGATTGGTTTTGTGACAGTTATTTCGTTTTATTTAGCGGCCGGCTTTGATGAATAAAGATGGGCTTTGCTTGGCTGGACTTGGGCTTGGCTGGTTGTACTTAGCTGTAACTGTGCAAGGGTTTAGACCGGCTGAACCGGTGGAGTAACCGTGTGCTTACGATCAGCGGTGGACTATTACCGTGCTTTAAGTTATCGGGTTCTGTTCATTTCTCTTCATTTTCGACGGAAGGAAGCCACAGAAGCCGCTGCTGCCGCTACCGCCACTTGCTCTATCGGGCTCGATTCTTCTCCGATTTCTGTGATTCTTCTTGCAATTGAGAGGTAATCTCCTCCCCTCAACTCCTCTTGTGTTGATTATTAAATTGTGGCGGATTTGGGCCGTTACAAATAAACTCTTGGGCACAAAGGAAACTCTTAAACGTTAATATTACAATCATCCATGAACTAAACAGTACAATACTCAAAATTATAAACCATAATTGAAGAGAAAACAAACTACAAAAACACTCCATTATCACACTCATCCTAGGCACAGTTTTCCACCTGAGTTCTTGTAAAAAAAACATGTCTACAAATGGGTCAACCCAAAGGGAGAGTAAGAAAAATTATCCCTCCTAGTGACACAAATGGTTTTGAAAGAAATGTATGCATGTTTTTGAAAATAATTTTTGAGCTATAGAAAAATTGTATACTAGTGTACTATGCATGATTTTCTAAAGTAAAACTAGCAAAATAAATGGCTGTTCTAATTACTCATGTTGTGTGTAGTTAACTCAAGTTATGAATAGTTTGGTTATCTGAGAGTTTTTAAGGTTCGGTCTAAACTTGAGTTCTAAAATCACTTATGATTTTTCTTCATTAAAGCCCTAGGCAGAGTAGCTTCTATCACGCAATGCTAGTCTAACGATCCGAGTGCTACTAACGAACTCAAGTGTTCTAGTGTCTCACAGACACAGACTCGAATCTACTAATCTTCTAAATCGGGATACATTTCCCACACATTGTGACTGATAGGGCACACTACAACCCATGAGAAAGATAGTGCGCCTCTATCAAACACAGGAGGAAATCTCCACTGTGTCTACAAAACATATTTTATCTAATGCTACTCTGCATATTAATTTATCTGTATAATATAGATGATATTATATGTCATTTAATCAGGTAAGTTTCTTATTCTATTTCCCACTTCGTACTATAAACGAGGGTATAAGATTCGTAATTTACACCAACTCAGAAGGTCTAACATTTTGAATAATTTTGAAAGTTATCTATATTCTACATATACTAACCGTATGATTGCTAGATTACTACTTTCTATAATAAGAACAGTTATTTATGACTACATTATTTCCGAGTTATGTAGAGCATCTAATGCAAGATATCTGATAATTCTAACTAGAAAGATTAATAATTTCTTACCGTGGTGTTGCGGCGTTCGTACAGCTGACGCGACATCATACTTCCGCCTGGTACTCCTAAAAATTCCTTTTCCCCACTAGCGTCGAGTAGAAGCAACCACTTGAAGTCTGAAGTTCAGCATACACCCTAATCAATTTTTGGCACACTAACTAAAAACCATCATCCTAAAAAGGAAAGAGACCATAAAGGAACATATGATTTAGAAAGGATTGTCACCTAGCTCCCAAAACCACGGAACCCTACTTTACAAGCCAAGTAATATCTGCACAAATGGGTTGCGAACTTCGATTCCTGAGATCGAAAATGTGGCGATCAAAACAACTGAAATCGTTAATGAAAGTGCCAAATTTCACCTTCCGATGGCCGGTAGAGAAGTGAGGGTTTCATTTTCAAGCCATCATTTCGAGAAACTTACCCCAAGGACAAACAATCGACGGTTTAGGGTTGTAGGAGTAGAACTCTTGCGGAAATCTGTAGAAACACCGAAAAGAGGGCGCTAAACACATGAAATCCAACAACAAACCCGGAAAGGAGTCGGCTAGGGTTAGAGGGGCGGTGATTATCTTTTCAGAGTACTTACGGAAGCCCTAGAGGTGATTAACAACCAGCTGGAGCCTGCTACTGGTGAAAATTTTCTGTTAGGTGGACTCGATTCATCGAGGCGACCCGTTAAAGTCGTACGCGTATATTGGGTCTATTTGGACTCCTACGAGCGTGCGTTAGTTCAGTCGCGGGAACGGTCGAAGCCTGTGATAGGTGAGTCAGATCGTCTCGTAACTACAGTCGCGAACTCGGTCTCACTCTTGACATATGAATGGACATGGTATTTAAATCTCAATTAAGTTGATGAGATTTAATTTTATTTGGATTTCAATTTGGGAGTTATGAGAATTTATTGGCCTCATTTGGTAACTCCGAATAGGGCTTCCCTATTAAGCCTAGGAAATTCATTTCTTCATCTCCACGGTTATGAACAAGAGTGAAACAACTGACTAGGGCTGAAAATCCCGATTCATTCCCCATCTTCATTGTAAAACCACCGGCTAGGGCAAGAGCCCACCAACCTCTTACTCTGGCGTTCTCCAGCGGGTAGCAAGACCCAGAAGAAGCTCTTTTCCCCGATGACCGGAGGTTTTCGCTCAGATCTGGAACACCATCACCGCACGGGTTTTGGAGAGCAGATCGCCGTTAGAGCAACGCCCGACTAGATCTGCATCACCGTCGGCGATCTTGAGGCTTGTGTGCTTCTCTGCTTACAGCGCCGAGGGCAAGGGTCTTCTAGTTCTCTCTTCAGTGAGGTAGAGCAGCCAACCTGTGTTGGATCTCAGTCATCATCAAGCACACTGACAGACCAATATTCCTTACGTCAAGATTAGCTCTTCATTAACGGTAGCCAGCAAACAGTTTTGAAAGTCCTGTGCATTCTTCATCCAAATCTGAAGATCTGGTTTTCCGACAACTAGAGAAACGATTTCTCATATCATTAAACCTCTCACTTACTGGCTCGTCAAGATCAGAGAAGGAGCAGGTACTTGTTTAAATTGTTTATTGGTTTGATATGAAATAGATAGCACTATCTGATCCGTATACACAAATGACATTATTCATAATTCTAATTCACTGATTTGAGACCAGTTTTATAAAAGTCTCTGTTTCGAACCAAGGATCAGAAATATGATCAGGGCGTTTTCTCATATGCTTGTATTTGTATATTTATTGTGCTGACCTGTGTTGGATCTCAGTGAGGTAGAGCAGCCAACCTGTGTTGGATCTCAGTCATCATCAAGCACACTGACAGACCAATATTCCTTACGTCAAGATTAGCTCTTCATTAACGGTAGCCAGCAAACAGTTTTGAAAGTCCTGTGCATTCTTCATCCAAATCTGAAGATCTGGTTTTCCGACAACTAGAGAAACGATTTCTCATATCATTAAACCTCTCACTTACTGGCTCGTCAAGATCAGAGAAGGAGCAGGTACTTGTTTAAATTGTTTATTGGTTTGATATGAAATAGATAGCACTATCTGATCCGTATACACAAATGACATTATTCATAATTCTAATTCACTGATTTGAGACCAGTTTTATAAAAGTCTCTGTTTCGAACCAAGGATCAGAAATATGATCAGGGCGTTTTCTCATATGCTTGTATTTGTATATTTATTGTGCTGACCCCTTTTCCATTACATAATACTAGTATTAAGATAATATTGCATGTTAGCGGGATCCGCTAATGCCGTGGAATTCATAAAGAACCGCAAATCACGACTGTTGCGAATTTCTGCGATGATGAAAACGAGCAAAAATCCAAGAACGGTATAAATCGATTATCTGTACTTCAGTAACCGTTTATTCAAACTCACTTTATTTTTGTATTCATAAGTTTAGAAAAATAGATTTGAGTATTCACTCCAAATGAGATTAGTAGTGTTTGGTTAAATCGATCTTATAGGTTTATGTGTCACTGCATTTGTTACTAACTTTGATAATATTGTTTACGCCGTTGCGACACATACACCATAAATTTTATTAACAGCTACACCACACCCAACGGAGGAGAAAACCAATGCCGGCAGCAACCGAGAGGAAAGCCGCTAGAGGAGACGGAAGAGGCGTTGTCGCCTGCGAGAGGAGGAAGGACCGTCGTTTCCGCGCGGGATCGTGATCGGCTGGGAGAAAACGCGAAAAGGTCGCAACAGAGAGGGATTTGACGACTGTGGGAGGGGGAGTAAAGCCGCAGTTATCGCAAAAAGAGGGTTACGCTGCGGTTAACTAGAGAGGCGTGGGTTGAGCGGTTCCAGAAACCGCTAGGAGTGGAACAAACCAGCACAACAATTACAAAAATTTCAAACACTATTGAAATTTTAGATTTCAAACTAATTACAAAAATTGTCATTAGACTCCAACGCTTAGAATCTATGCTACGCCCTTGTGCCGAAACTAGTCAAATCATTATATTAACAACTATTTAAATATCTAATTAGGTGCGACAAAAAGAATTTAAGACGTCACACCTCGAAATGATAAATGTTTGATCAAACTCTCTCTCAATCGCGCCCTGAAACACATTCTCAACTTCCGTATTAAATTGCGGATGTTACAAATCTCTCCTAAAAAAAATTTCATCCTCGAAAATTACAAACATGCCTGAGCCAAAAGGAAAGCATTGTCTTCAATCTTCCGAAACTCATTTTCCCTTTCGCAAGTATACTCGGGTCGTCCACAGTTATCCAAAGGACTTTTACGAATGAGATCTCTCTACTCCTGAGCTTTTGAATTCTTGAGTCCACTATTCTGACTGGTTTAATACTGATACTAAGATCTGATTCGATTGGTGATTCTTCAATACTGTTTTTCTGTCTAGGATCTCTAACTGCTCTCCTCAGATAGGAGATGTGGAATAGATCATGTAGATCACTCATTTCTTTAGGTAAAGCCAATCTATAAGCAACTTCACCAATACGCTCCAGTACCTCGAAAGGACCAACGAACCTAAGACTCAATTTCTTCATTCGCTTGATTTGAGAGACTCCTCTAACTGGTTTGGCCTTCAGGTAAACATAATCACCAAAACTGAATTCCACTGCCTTGTGCCTCTGGTCATAATACTTGGCTTGACGATCCTGAGCTCTCTTCATGCGCTCCTGGATGAACTTTATTCGATCTGTGCTCTTGTCAATCCAAGATTCCCTGATGGAAGATTTTTCTTCACTCTCAGCCCAACATAATGACGTCCGACAGCGCCTGCCATAAGGTGCTTCAAAAGGGGTCATCCCAATGCTTGTTTGAAAACTGTTGTTATAGGAGAACTTAACAAGAGTAACATACTTCTCTTACTTCCCTCCAAAGTTTAGAATACACATCCGAAGCATATCTTCCAAATTTCTATTTGTATGCTTAGTCTGTCCATCTGTCTGGAGATGAAAGGCGGTACCGAAATGTAGCTTAATGTACAACCGCTCCTGAACGTATCTCCACTTCTTAGAAGTAAATTTGACATCTCTGTCTGAAAATATAGTACCCGGTACTTGGCTCGGTACGCCCCGGTTCGGCAAAATACATACCCGGTACTTTTACTGTTTTTTGGTACGACCCGGTAATTTTGGATACTTCCCGTTTCGGCCCAATACAACCCGGTTCACTGCCCGGTCAAAAAAAAATGCGATTATTCACAGATCCTCCTTCTCGCAAGGGGAAATTATCGATCAAAATTGAAATTTCAAGTGCCGCGAGAACTGAGAGCTGCGTCGCGCATCCTAGTCGTAGGCCAGCGACCGGGAGTAGACACTGGAATCCTCCTCCTTCGGCGCCTCCTCACCTCACGACAGTCTGCTCTTCCTTATCCTCGCCTCACGCTCGTCGGTGCCCCCTTCTCGTCTCAATACCAGCGACCGACAACAACTTTTCTCTCTCACACTCATAGTTGCAGGCTGCAGCCGTGAAGAAGTCAACATTTGAAACTGCTGTCATTTAATTTATAATTTTTTAATTTGAATTATGTCAAATATTGTTGTTATCACTCTAGTTTTTTTTTTCAAAATGAGTTCTTCTACATCAAGCTCAATTGGTTCAACTAATGCAAATGTGCCTTCAACTAATCTTGAAGAAGATAAATTTTTTCCGCTTTGGAAGCACGTTACATTGACTCTAAAATATGTAGAAGAGAAGGAAATTCAAAATGGATATGCAATTATTGCAACATGGATTTTCAAGGGTCATATATAAGAGTCAAAACTCATTTATTGCTAATAAAGAATGAAGGTATAAGAGTTTGTTCTATATGCCCTATATCTTCTTTTGGATGGATTTCTTTTACTGTGTGTTTTAGAGGATATTTTTAGTATAATTTTCACTTTCATCATTCATTATATTAATTTAATTTCTTTGTTTTTGTGGGCAATCTTCTGCATGTATGGTGATAACTGATAACATTTCATTGAATATATTCTTGTTGTGAATTAACTTATTATATGTATTTTTATTTTTTTCGCATAACCAAACGTACCCGTATCGTGATATTTTATAATTTTGTCGTACCGCGTACTGGTACCCGTACCGCGTACCGGTACCCGTGCTTCACTGGCCGCAGACGGACACAACGGGAGGAGACACAACAGATCTGGCGTAGGGAAGGCGCGCTTCAGGAGGCGCATGAGCAAATTTTTGGATTGGTCGACGTAGAAATGAGGCGGACCGGCTCCATCATGGAAGGACGGCGGCAGCGTCCTTCTCGACATCCGGCGGTGGCTAGGAGGTCATCTGTCATCCCTTGAGAGCGGGCAGGAATGGGCGATGACAAACGATTCCGAGCGGAGAAGAGCTGACGTGGAGAGAAGCGGAAGCGGGCAGAGGTGGAAACACGGTGCTAGGGTTCAATTTCCTTGATTCTGATACCAAGTTGAATAAGGAGAAAATGATAATTGCATACTTATTATTCATCCATAGAGGATTATATATACTATTACAATAGACTGAAGACTTAAACATACGATGTGGGACTAAAATCCACTTACACACAATAATAATAGTAATGAAATATACGACTTGCAAATATCTCTCAACTTGAACAATCTGTCATTCAGCGGCTATTGTTCTCGGCTTATGGAGGAATCTTGTGCTGAGCAGGAGAAAGCAGACCCTGAAATCTATTCCTGGACTTGAATGAGACTTCGAGAGGTGTAGATTTACTCTGAAGAAGGATGGACTTGTAGGAACTAGGTGGAGCCGAACTCCCTTCCAAGACTGATTTGATGTTCGCATGGACATCGAATCGTGGAGTTGGGTTTCAAATGATCTGGGAGAGCAGGAAACTGCCTATAAACAGCAATTATGGGTTGTTATCTTAAGAATTAATGGGAAAAGGTAGTTATTAAGTTGTTATGAAGGTTATGGGCGATTATGGTTGTGGTTAATAATTGTTATAGTTAGTCATGTTGGAAATTAGGGGTGCCAACGACTCGAGCTTGACAAAATTTCCAAGCTCGAGCTCGATAAGCAGACATTGAGCTCGAGCTCGTCGAGCTTATTTTGTCCTGGCTCGAGCTCGAGCTCAATGCCTGCTTATCGAGCTCGAGCTTTGACCTCGCGAGCTCGAGCTGCTCACGAGCTTTTTATCTCATGAGCCTGATTTTCTTTATATTTTTTAATTTTTTATAAAAAAATATAGGAATAAAGCTCACGAGCCGGCTCGCGAGCTCATGAACAATAATATCCGAGCTCAAACTCGACTTGTAATCGAGCTCGAGCTCGAGCTCCAGTCGAGCTTTTTTCAAGCCGGCTCATCGAGCTTTCGAGCCGGCTCAACTCAACTTGCACCCCTATTGGAAATTAGTTTAGGGAGAGGTTGATGGCTGGCCGGCACTCCAAATGGTGATTCCCGACGGCTTGAGACGATGAAGGAGAGATGGTGGTTCCCGACACCTAGAGTTATATGTTGGCACCGCGGAGAGATCACAAGAACCATAAAATGTCCATATTATGCATTCCCCAAAAACCAACCCCTTGACATCTACCTACCTCTGTTTAGAGATAAAAAAATCACTACGAACAATCTACATTATCTGGAACTTCAACTCATACTAAAACATGAAGTAAAAATACAATTTAATAACAAAAAATACATAAAATATCATGTTGTTGCTCTAAACATGAGTAAGGGCTCGAATAGCCCATACAACCATCCTAACTTTGTCTCCTGTATACGTAGACCCGTGCGTGTCTCGATAAGGTTCGAGCTACGTGCAATCTGTGATCACCATTATTTTTACTCCAATTTCGATGTTGGACATGGTTCATGCATCGACTATCACCTAGAGATCTGTGATCTTAGAGCTTGTTAGGGGCTTCTCTTTGTGCCCACTTCATTGCCCCTAAAGATACTCTTTGTCATCATCCAACCACGCAATCTAATTTGGATTGTTATAGGTCTGATGACTTCCGTTTAGTTTGTCCTTCATTACACATTGTACTGATAGGAAAAGGATCTAAATGTGTCTATTCACATTAGCAATAGTATTATATATACATGTATAAGAGGGGGTGCTCACAACACCCGGGGTGAGCTTAAGCTTTCCCTACCATACATAATGTACACTATTTCTAACACCCCCCCTCAAATTCACGGGGGATCATACACCAAGAGTTTGGAC
Source organism: Platanthera guangdongensis (assembly GCA_039583875.1). Taxonomy (NCBI): domain Eukaryota; kingdom Viridiplantae; phylum Streptophyta; class Magnoliopsida; order Asparagales; family Orchidaceae; genus Platanthera; species Platanthera guangdongensis. The sequence continues at coordinate 156,832,073 of CM077160.1, read as the reverse complement.
AATAGATAAGCATGTTGGGTCCTCATATACGACTTAGTCATTAAATTTGCAATCTGCTGCTCGGAAAGAACAAAGGAAGAAACAAGAGTGTCACGATCATAATGCTCACGTAGGAAGAAAGCATCCGCCCCGATATACTTGGGGAGTGAGTGCTTCACTGGGTTTAGAGTAATCTGAATGATACCGGTGTTATCACAGTTGAGTGAAGTGGGATCTTTAGAAGAGACACCATGGTCCTCAAGAAGCTAACAAAGCCAAATAATATCCTCAGTGGTGGTAGTAATGACCCGAAGCTCAACCTCAGTGTTGGAATGAGAAACACCAGTCTGTTTCTTGGACTTCCATGCAATAAATGAAGAACTCAAGAATATACATAAAGTAGTGATAGAGCTACGGTCAACAAGATCACTAGCTCAGGTAACGTCCGAGTAAGCACGGAGTTGTAAAGAACTACCACTAGAGAAGAAGAGACCACAAGAAGTCATCGCCCGGAGATAGCGCAGGAGTCGCATCAGGTGATCGTAATGCACAGAGGTGTGCGCACTAACAAACTGGCTCAACACATGAACAACATGCGCAATGTCGGACCGAGTATTGGTGAGGCAAACGAGACTTCCAACGAGGTGACGGTAGCGAGTAGGATAAGAGAGTAAAACCCCATCATCCAGACGTAGCTGAAGGTGAACCTCCATAAGGGTGTTCACTATGCGAGAGACAGAAATAGCAGTCTGAGCTAAGTGATCTGATGTGTAGCGCTGCTGAGAGAGCTGAAAACTGCGGTTTGTAGAGCTGACCTCAAAGCCCAATGAGCAACTCAGTTGTCCAAGGTCAGTCATCTGAAACTATTGCTGAAGGTGATGCTCGATGCGGGCCACATAAGAAGGATCATCACCAGTAATAATCATATCATCCACATAAAGCAACAAATGTTTCCGGCCATGAGAGGAGTGCGCAAACAGAGCTGGATCATGTGGACTCGGCTGAAAACTGGCGATTATAATGGCTAAGCTGAAACGTGTAAACCACACGTTGGGCGCCTGCTTGAGCCCATAAAGAGTTTTCCTCAAGCGGTAGACAAGGCCTGGAGGAGAGAAGAGATCAGGAGGAGGAAACATGTATACCTCCTGCTGAAGATCGTCATGAAGAAAGACATTCTTCATATCGAGCTGAGACAGAGACCAGTGGCGAACAACTGCAACTGCAATAAGAGTATGAACATTAGTCATTTGAGCGACCAGAGCAAAACTCTTGTCGTAGTCACGTCCCTGCTCCTGTTGAAGATAACGAGCCACATGTCGAGCCTTGTACCTCTCCTCAGAACTATCAGAACGAGTTTTGACCTTGAAGACCCACTTGCAAGTAACAAGAATAGCACTAGGTTGAAGAAGGGCAAACTTCCAGGTACGAGTATGCTGAAGCGTCTCCAACTCAGCAGACATGACAACCTGCCAATCAGGTATCTAAGCAGCCTCACGATAGGAAGTCGGCTCTGGAGTACTGCAGACAGTAGCAGGAAGTGCAGGCGGGTCCATTGGTAGAGAAGCACGAGTAAGGAGGTCAGGAGGATATCTCTCATGAAGTGGGTAAAGGCGCGCTGGAGGATCGTCCACAGGACACTATTGGAGGTGACAAACATCAAGTCTGAGGGCATTGGAGGCGAAGGAGTAGGAGGATAATGAGTGTAGTTATATGGAAGAGGAGGAATACGGTTCCCAATGGACAACTCATCAAAGGGAGAAGTGAGTGATGAATGAGAGTAGTTAGGAGGTTACAGAGTAGACTGCGATAAAGGAAGAGACGGTGACAGAGTAGACTGCGTCAAGGGAAGAGGTGGACATACCAGAGGAGAAAATACATGAGCCGGGGAGATGAGAATAGTGAGAAACTGCATGTCGGATGGAGTAATAGATGAATGTGAGGTCGAGGGGACAAGAGACGCAAAGAAATGGTAAGACTCATCAAAGGTGACATCACGTGAGATGCGAAGTCGGCGTGCAACAAGGTCATAACATCGATATTCCATATGCTTTGTACTGTATCCAAGAATAGCACAAAGAACAGACTGAGCAGAGAGCTTGATACACTTACGTGGAGGGAGTAGAACATAACATCAACAACCAAAAACACGAAGATGAGCGTAGCGAGAGGGTCGAGAGTACAAACACTCATCAAGACTCTGGCCCTGAAGGAAAGTGAAAGGTTGTAAGTTAATAAGGTAAACAACAGTGGAAACAGCCCCAAACCAAAAATAAGGAGGAACGTGAAAAGAAATAAGAAGAGTGTGGGCTGTCTCAATAATATGACGATGCTTTCTTTCAACGGTGTTGTACAACCCCGTGTTCACTGAGCGGGTTCATCAGAGAAATCCAAGGTGTTAATGGGCCCTCAGGACCAGGTGAGCGGCGAGTAGGACAAGCAGGCCCACACTCGCGCAAAGCAGTAAGTGCAGGCTAACATCGGGCGAGAGGGGAAAGCAGACCCGCACTCACCCAAAGCAGCATGTGTGCAGATAGTCGGGCGAGTGGGACAGTCGGTCCGCACTCTACCCAGGTAGCGAGTAAGAGGCAGGCAAGTGTCGGCTTCATCGGACACTCGCCCTTAACTAGGAGTGAGCAGGTGGTTGTCGTCCCCATCTAGGCACTCGCCACTCCACAGGAGCATGACATCATGGTCGACTCGTCCTAGAAAGATTATCCATGGAATAATATGTTTTGGCCTGCCAACAGCCCCTCCAAACAACGGATTTTGATTGTTGGCAGACCAATTTGTGGTGCGTTTAGTAAAATCAGAAAGCGGGATTCCGCTATGTGCATAACAGACTTGGAAAACTATAAATAGATCTTGTGGGCACATTTGGAGGGGACGAGTTCATTTTGGCTTCTTCCTCCTCAGGCTGTTTTTGGTTGGCTTCAAGTGCCATCCAAGGTGCCCAGCTCAGCATTAGGCTTGAGAGGGGAAGCGCTCTACGATCTTCTGGGTGTGTGGTGAGACCTCTGCGTTGTAGCTAAGGGTCTGTTTCTTGGTCCCAAGTCATTGGTCTAGTGCTCTTCCTTGGGAGAAGTAGGTGCAGGATACCCCCTTGGGTCCGAACTCTTCTTGAGACCGAGTTTCAGTTTCAACAATTTTGGTGCAGTGAGCGTGGTCTGTAGCCTGCACAAGAAAATCCTAAGCAAGTTTCATGGCTGGAGATGAAGGACAAGATGCCGGCTTGGGCGACTCGTCACCACCCGCGACAGTAGTTACAGTTGGGATGTTCAATGAATTCAAGAGGGAGATCCTGGAGACCCTGCACAATGCATTTGCCGCGCTCGGCGAGTTCTCTACCCCTTCAGTCCTAGTGGTCGCACAACCATCCTTGGGCAAGAATGCCCCTGTCAAGCGACCTGGGAAGCAGGTGGTGGTGGAAGAAGGCTAGAGTCAAGCAGATCATCTACCAGTTGTCGGCGAAAGCATAGCCGAGAAGCGGAAGCAGTCGATAAACACAGAAGCAGAGACCTGTGTTGTGGATGTCGGCCGACATGTCCAACATGTCAGACGACATAAATGTTCCATGGACAAAACGACATGTTTCCAATATTTTTTCGCAAAATATCCTTTTGAAGTATAACGACTGATATATCAGCTATTGGTCCATATATGGGCCGATATATCGCGACGGTATATTAATTAATTTTTTTATTTATTCTATTTAGCATATATGGTTTAATAGACAACAAAACAAAATTATTTCATTGTATGACTTTTTTTACTAATCTCTCGACCCACTTCATGCTTCCTCTGACTTTCTTCCATACGACGTCGATGTCGATTCTGCTTGACCTTTGGATTTTGGATAGAGGATTCCTTATGTTCGATTGTTGCCGCGACTTTCAGGTTTCTTGCTTCTCCTAGCTTTCTTTCTCGTGTTATATTATTCTTACTTATGTAACATAAAATGTTTATACTAATTTAGTAGATTTAAATTGTCAATAATGTTAAATTATTAATATATCAACGTATATACATTTAAAAAATGATTATATGTATATATAATTATGTATATAAATATTTAAATATTGAAATCCTGTAGTTGAAATATTCCCGATATAACCCCCGAAATATTAAAACCGATACGAAAAATCTAAATCGACGTGTCTTCGACATCTGCAACCTTGGCAGAGACGTCAACGAGATAGAGGCTCGGGAAAACCCTAAGTTTCTGATACCATGATATGAAAATGATCCAAATGTGTCTATTCACATTAACAATAATATTATATATACATGTATAAGAGGGTTTGCTCACAACACTCGTGGTGAGCATAAGCTATCTCTATCATACAAAATGTACACTATTTCTAACATTTACCTTAGGAGGCTCCACTCCTATACCATTTATAGCACCATAGTCTATAATATCTGATGTATTGTTAGGATTGATTCAGCTCAGTCAATATTAAGGCTGCGTTTGGCGCAGCTTCAACTTATTTGCTCCGGTGAGATGAGACAAAAATGTCATTGTCATAGAATGTATGTTTGGTATGACAAATCACAAATGTTACAAAAAGGAAACTAGTTTGAGACATAAGATTTTGGCATGACAATGACATTTTTGTCCAACCTCACCGGAGCAAATAAGCCGTGATAAGTCACGCCAAACGCAGCCTAAGTTAAATCTCACAGTTTTCTCATTTTCTTAAAGTGAACTGTGGGCACTTCTCAAGAGATCATCCACTATAAAATTACTCATACTCAGAGCTCACTTAATTATAGAGTTACTAGCAAAATTTCACCACTTGATCATTGATATCACGGGGTTTGTGAAGAAAACGGAATATTTTCTCTTATATTCCGTAGAGGCCCAAACACCTATTTCTACAAGAATTGCACTCTCAACAAGCTAGAGCATATATTTTGTATACACCAAGCTTAGAAAAATTAAAAGATAATGGTTGAGGCAATGGCTTGGTGAGAGCGTTGACAATTTGAGAGGCATCTGAAATATGTTGAAGCAGGCTTTCTCGAAGGTTGATGTTGCTCTTCCATGCGATGAGATTACTCCCAAAGAAGGTACTAAATCCCCTTTTAGATTGATAAAGGATGAGAACTGATAAAGAAGTCCATGGCCATGATAGCCCTTTAGGTACTTCAAAATGTGCTCAACTGCCTATGTATTTGCTATCATGGAGTAGCATGTCCGAATTAGCTCACAATGCTAACAACAAATAAAATGTCAAGAGGAGTGCTTGTTAAGTTGTTGGAAAAGCCCATATAACAAAGGGCCAATGACCCATTCCTTTGTATTTTATTATTATTTTCTCTCCTCTCTTTAGTCCCACATCATGTATAAGACTTTCCTCTCTCTCTCTTTCTCCCTCCTATAAATATGTACTCATACTTTGTATTTGATACTTGAGAAATTACATACAAGGTTCACGTTTTCCAACATGCTATCAGAGGGACCGGTCCTCCTTGGGCGGCCTCTATTTTCTTAACCGCCTACCTTGGGCGGTCTCCTTCCCGTCGGCTCGGCGAGCTCCTCCTCTCTGTCTGCCTATACTGGTACTACTCGGTGCCGGATAGTTGTTTTCTATCCGTCTGCTACTCGGCGAGCTCCTCTCAGTCTTTCTCCTTTTTTTCTCTCCTTCCTCTGTTGCTTTTATAGCCCTACCTGATGGGACCCAACCTCTGTGTTGTTGCGGTCTGCCTCCTTGATACCCGCTGCGACCTGCTACCTATTCTGCGGCCTCGTCTTGCCGCTCGACTTCTTTTGCTCGCGGTTTCTAGTCGCTGCTCTCTGCTCGCCGCGCTTTGCTTCTCTTGTTGCTGGCGGCTTCTCCTCTTCTCGGCACGCTGCGCATCTAGGTCGTGACACTTCTCCTTTGTCGCCCGTCGGTGCCCTCACCTTGACCGTGCGGATTCCTGCCTAGTCGCTGCGACCTGTCTGCTCGCTAGCGGTTTCTCCCCCGTGGCTCCACCTTCTCTTCCCTTATACTCCCTCTTATAGTCTTCTTCATTCTCTTACGTGGGCCCACTCCTCTTTGACCGGCAGCCTCTTCCAGTTTCTGTCCGTGCGGCCTTCTGCTTCCCTCAGACTTATCTTGCATTGCGGTGTTCCTGGAGGTCTCCCTTGTGGTCCCTGCGGTCTGCTTGTTCCATGGCGTTCACTTTCTATCCGCTGCGGGATCCCTTTTCTATCCGCTGCGGTCTCTTCTTCTTGGTCGTGACGTCTCTTTCCGCTGGTGCTTTGTCGTCGTGACCGCTGCAGATTTCTCTTGTCTGCTCTACAGTATCCTCTTACCATTACAGACCTCCTCTGTCGGCTGCGATCACTTCGCGCGGATTGTCTCTGTCCGATGCGGTCTCTTCGCGCGGCTTGTCTATGTCCGCTGTGGTCTCGTCGCATGGCTTGTCTCTGTCTGCTGCGGCCTCCTTTCCTTTCGGGCTCTGCACTTCGGTCGCGGCTTCCTTCTTGTCGCTGCTGCGACCACACCGTGATTGTGCGACCTGTGAACTTCTGCCCCAGCCTTCTCCTTGTCGTCGCGACCTCTCTCTGGTCGTCGTGCCTTCGTTCTGTTCCTTCGGGCTCCGCATTTTGGTCGCGACTTCCTCCTTGCCGCTGGTGTGTTCACACCGTGACCGTGCGGCCTCGCCTATGTTCGCGCGGTCTCCCCTACTCGCGCGACCTCCTCCCTGTCCGGGGTTCTTGCTCGTCTGGGTTGTTCGCGCGGCCTTCTTTTGTTCGCTGGTCTTCTCGCCTAGCCGTTGTTTGTCTCCATGGATTCTTCATCTGACTATCAGGTGCGAGGCCGTGGTGGCCGACTGCGACCTAAGTGTTCCTTCTGTGGCAAGGACGGGCGCCTTGAAGCTACGTGCTATCGCAAGCATGGTCTTCCTCCTCGTCCGCTGGCCTCTGCTGTTGCCACTGACTCCTCTACCACTAGTACTGACCTTGACGAGGTTCGCCTTCAGCTCCAGCATCTCTAGGGCCTGCTCAGCCGCCCGCCTGCCTCGGTTGCCTCCGCTGCCTCCATCTCCAATGAAGGTATCGGCTGCTTCTCCACTGGCACGAGATGGATTGTGGATTCTGGTGTCACTCATCACATCATCTCTGTTCGACCGCCTCAGTACTTGTCCTCTCCTCATCTGAAGTACATTACTGTGGCCAATGGGCCAACTGTCCCTGTCTCTGGCTGTGCTGATATTCCTCTCACCTCCTCGCTTTCCCTACGCTCGGTTCTTCATGTCCCGGGCTCTCCATTCAATTTACTTTTTCTTGCTCGTCTCACTGCTAACTTACATTGCTCTGTGATATTTACTTCTTCTTCTTTTTTGATACAGGATCAGCAGACGCGGACTATCATTGGTAGGGGGAAACTGCAGAACGGGCTTTACCTTCTTGATGACTCTCCTACTCTCCTCGCATCTGTTTCCTCCGAGCATTGGCATCAGCGTCTTGGTCATGCTCCTCTCCTTGTCCTCCAGAAGGCTCTCCCCAATATCTCTCTTCCTGCTTTTCAGTGTGAAACATGTATTTTTGGCAAACAGCCTCGTTCCTCTTTTCCATCTCATTGTACTTGGAGCTCTGCTCCTTTTGTTTTGGTACACTCCGATATATGAGGTCCGTACAAGATTTCTAGTATTTCTGACTACCGTTATTTTCTTACTTTTATAGATGACTATTCTCGCATGACATGGTTGTATCTCCTTCGTGTTCGTTCCGAGCTTCCCCGCGTATTCCGGGCCTTCTTGCTTCAGACTCACACTCAATTCTCCGTGTCATCAAAACTCTTCGCACTGATAATGCGCGCGAGTACACTGGCCATGATTTCACGACCCTCTGCTCTGAGTTTGGGGTCATTCACCAAACGTCGTGTGCTTATGCCCCTCAGCAGAACGGTGTCGTGGAGCGTAAAAATTGTCATCTCTTTGATGTGGCTCACTCTCTTATGCTTCAAATGCGGGTTCGTAAACCATATTGGCACTTTGCGCTTTCCACGACCTGTTTTCTCATCAACCGTCTCACGTCCTCCGTCTTCCACAATGCTACTCCGTTCAGCCTCCTATTTCCCTCCACTCTGGCATTCTCTCTTACTCCCCGCATCTTTGGGTGTACATGTTACGTTCACACCCTAGGCACGTCTACGGACAAGTTAGATCCCCGTGCAGCCAAATATGTCTTTGTGGGCTATTCACGCACTCAAAAGGGCTACGTGTGCTATTCGCCAATTACCCGCAAGGTGACTATTTCTGCTGATGTCACCTTCCGGGAGGATCTTCATTTCTTCTCTGCTCCGGATCCAGCACCTCTTCTTGAGCTCGTCGTGCGCTCTGTCATAACCGTTCCTGAGCCCGTCGTGCACTTTTCTCTACCATATCTCCCTCCCGCCCAACCTCCAGCTCTTCCCAAGCCGCATGTCATCCAGGTCTATTCTCACCGCTCTTCTCGTCCTGTTGCCCCACTACAGTCGGCTTCAACCTCTGACGCTCCGCAGCCTGCTGCTCCGGCTCCAGTCTCCACCGCTCATTCCATGGCGAATTATGTCCCGCTTCATCGCCTCTCCCCGCCACTTCGTCACTTTGCCACATCATTATCTTTTATTTCTGTGCCTAATTCTGTACTGGAGACTCTTCAACATCTCGGTTGGCGGGCCGCTATGGAAGAAGAAATGACGGCCCTTTGGGCTAACCAAACCTGGGCCTCGTCCCTTTATCTTCCGGTCAGACACCCGTTGGGTGTAAATGGGTATTCGTCATCAAACACACCCCTGATGGCACCATTGACCGTCTGAAGGCCCGCCTGGTGGCCCGTGGCTTCCCTCAACAACAGAGCCTTGACTATGAGGAAACCTTCTCTCCGGCGGCCAAGCTCAACACCGTTCGCGTCCTTCTCTCAGTGACCGTTCATCGCCACTGGCTCCTTCATCAGCTGGATATCAAGAATGCGTCCCTGAATGGCGATCTTCAGGAAACCGTCTAAATGCACCAACCTCCCGGATTTGAGACCACGAGGGAGTCTCGTGTGTGTCTTCTGTAGAAATCCATTTATGGTCTCAAACAATCCCCTCGGGCGTGTTTTGACAATTTCAGTAAGGTAATTCGGGACATGGGTTTCACTCGGAGCTCAGCAGACTTCTCCCTATTCACTTGACACCGGGCAACATGAACTGTTCTTCTGTTAGTTTATGTTGATGACATCCTACTTACTGGGGATGACTTGAAGGGGATTCAAGCGGTTAAACAACTCCTTAGCACCGTGTTTCAGACAAAATACCTGGGGCATCTTCGCTACTTCCTCGGTCTTAAGGTCGCAAGACGTCCGGATGGACTTGTCCTCTCCCAATGGAAGTATTGTCTTGACCTCCTCAAAGATGCTGGCCAGTCCGGATGCAAGCCGACAATTACTCCGATGGATGCAAATCACAAGCTATGTGTTCATGCCTCTGATGCTGATCTGCTTCTCCAAAACCCGGAATACTATCGACGCCTTGTGGGAAAATTAATCTACCTAACGGTCACAAGGCCGGATATATCGTTCGCTGTTGGGGTTGTCAGTCGGTTCATGCATGCTCCCCGAGTCTCTCATCTTCAAGCTGTTGAACGTATTCTTCGATACCTTAAAGCAGCTCCGGGTCAACTACTGGTTTACAAAACCTCCACCTTTATTCCAACATTGGTTGCATATTCAGATGCCGTTTATGCTGGCTCCTTGGACGATCGACGGTCAACCAGTGATTTTTGTACTTATTTTGGAGGTCATCTCATTACATGGAAAAGTAAGAAACAAGCAGTGGTTGCGTGATCTTCAACGGAAGCAAAATACCAATCGATGACATCAGTTGTCTCAGAAGTCACATGGCTTGAAAGCCTCCTTGCTGATCTGGGGGTGAAACTTCCTTCTTTTGCTGTTCTATTTTGTGACAGTCAAGCGGCCATACACATAGTAATGAATCTGGTCTTCCACGAACGCACGAAACATATCGAAGTAGACTGTCATTTTATTCGGGAGAAAGTTCAAATGAAGAAACTAGACTTAAATCATGTTTCAGGCACTGATCAAGTTGCTGATATTCTCACAATGGCTTTATCGAGTACCTTATTTTATCAGTGTCTGTCCAAGCTGGGTGCATATGACTTGTACGCTCCAGTTTGCGGGGGAGTGTTGGAAAAGCCCATATAACAAAGGCTCAATGACCCATTCCTTTGTATTTTATTATTATTTTTCTCCTCTCTTTAGTCACACATCATGTATAGGACTTTCCTCTCTCTCTTTCGCCCTCCTATAAATATGTACTCATACTTTGTATTTGATATTTGAGAAATTACATACAAGGTTCACGTTTTCCTACATAAGTAAATCAACTTTCCATTCAATCTCTCATGATAGTTCAGATGAGCTGATATGGGATTTGAAGAAGTTGCTGAGAGCTTCAAATTATCTTTTATAGGAATATTAGCAGGTCTACGCGCCAAATAACCCGCATCTTGAAGAATGTCTATGCAACATTTATTTGAGAATGGATGATGGAATTATTACAAGAAACTACCTCAATCCTCAAAAAGTAGCGAAAATGACAATAACTTAAGTATGAAACGGGTTAGCCAAGTGGAGCTTGATCTTAAAGATCCTCGCAATACAGTTGCCTATGATAATGATGTCATTGACATAAACTAGAAGAATCATAGTGCTCTCCTGACGACGATAGATAAAAGTGGAGAAGTTGGAATAATTGCGACTGAATCCATTCCTCATCCACTTGGTTGTACTTCTCAAACTAGATTTTTGGAGATTGTTTGAGACAAACTATGGATTCTCACAGATGACAAACAAGAGACTCTTTCGTAGTCTCATAGTCAAGCAATTGTTCATGTAAACTGGGTCAAACAAATCATTATTAAAAATTGCATTTTTAATATCAAGTTAATATAGTTTCTAACGATGGTGAACGACAAGGGATATCGGGACACATATGGCGTTCAACTTCACCACTTGAGAGAAAATATTTGCATAATCGATACCTTATTGCTATGTAAATCAATGAGCCACTAGACACAACTTCAAACGTTCAAGTGAACTATCCGACTTGTGTTATATTGTGGAGATGCGGGCACCCAAAAATAGCAAACATAAGAATAACCAGAAAGTAAGAACACAAGATCCCATATATGATTGGTCCAAAGAGCTTTGCATCTTCTCATCCATTGGAGCACGTCACCCGAAATGTTGCAGTGCCTCTTCAGCAGAAAAGGGAGTGGTGATTGCAAAGAGAACATACAATGTTATGAAGGCAAACCAAGCGATGAAAAGAAATATAATTCGACAAAGTATTTGATGAGGAGGGTATGACAAATTATGAAGTGCTTTATAGGTAATGGATGTGATAGGGCTAATGCAAACCTGGTACTATGATGGGCTGGGGATGTTAGTGGGAGTGAAGGAGTAGAGGACTCAACTATAGGTAGCATGAGATGTTGCAAGTCAGTAGAAGTGGATGTGGGGTTGTGGTGACATAAGACTGTTCCTCGACAAATGTGGCATCCGCAAAAATCACAAGTTTGCGAGTTTGGGGAGAATAACAAGCATAGCCCTTTTGTGCCTGAGAGTATTGACTGATGTTCGTGCCGCAATTCCAATATAGAAAGTGTAGGCAGTAAATCGGTCGAAGTAATAAACATGGCAAGTAAATACTGAGTATCGAGTTTCGAGGAGCACAAAGATGAGATTGCTAAGATACGAATATTTAACTATGTAAGGTTAACGATGGTGGAGGATTGTTTTAACGAATTTGAATACAAGAAATAAAATCTAAACTACAATTGCATTCGTTCAAGAGCATATCATTCCACAAAAACATGGTATTGAAGAACATTAAAATCATAACAATGATAAAATAAACACCACGATGTAGATTACAATATTGTTCAACCCACAATACAACCATCCATATGATATTTAAGAGAGAATACAAAGATCTAACCCTAGTTTTGCAAGAGAATAAATTATGAATATAGAAATTGCATGAGACTTTGCCTCGGGTACTAATGAGAGCTCTAGGTCGTCAATCCGTGCCTCGCCGCGATCCTTGGTTGTGTATGGGTCAGGAGGGGTTGTCACCAACTTCCAATGTTTCCCGTCTTCTTGTTGGATTTGCTCTTTCAATGTTCTCCCTCCGTTTTGTCTAGCATGGCAAGCAAGAATCTTGAAATCCTCCTCTTGAAGCTTGGGACGGTGGAGAATTGCCTAGGGCAGAACCCCTCGCCTGGAAGAGGCAAAAACAGGCGGAATGAAACAAGAAAATGTGATCACGAACTATGCGTCAAAATGCGCTTTTATAGAACGGATAGAAAATTGGTCACAACGATCGAGCGCACGGTCATGCGCCCTCATCATGTTCGGAGGATTTTCGACGAGTGAAAAATTAATTGAGGCTGTAGTTGAAATTTGCATGATCACACGAGAAGAGAGTGCACGATCATTCTCGAATCATTGGAAAAATGGAAGATTTTCTCATCCGCGGAAAACACACGTCACACGATCGTGCCAAAATGGCTATATCAAGACCATAGTGCTCCTATCACTCGGGCATGCACGAAGGAGACACACGATCATCTTCGGAAGAAGTATTTCCTGGCCAAAACCTATGAAAATCGGACAATTGTGCGTATTTGAGGGTGCACGACGGTGCGTTTCACGGCAGAAAGCATGTTAAGAAGAATGCGTCGGGGGAGATGTATTCAGCCAACAGGACTAGGCAAACAAGATACGAATGAACTAAAGGCATGAAAAATAAAGGGCGAGGATAGAAAGATTATTGGGGTGCAAATCCTGTGCCCTGCCTAGCACACGGATCTACACCATATTCAGAGTATCGAAGTTGTCTCCCTGCGACCCTTCAGTGCATGATTAACCTCCTTTTTGCTCAACTGCTCCTGTATGAACTTTGAGAAATCTAAAGATAAAGCATGTAAATCTTAATTGATAGCGAACCAAAATCATAGACTGTAGAGCAAAAAGTATGCCAAAAATGCTATACAAATATCACTCATCAAGAATCCAATAAAGATATATTTGGTCGCAAGAGGTGCCAATTTATTCATAGGTGGGTCGAATTGGTGGGCATAATATGTACAACCAAAGACGGCGTAGGAAAAGAAAAGGGTGAAGCTGAAGAAATAAGGATGGAGGTGGGACATGAGTGGAGAATATAGCAAGTGAGCCGTTTGAGGTAGCATACAGTCATAATTGCATATGCTAATGGGAAATGAGAACATGAATTAAAACATAAGAACAACACTATTTTGTTGCGGCGTATACGAACAAGACGATTTGTGAATGATGTCAAAGGTAGTACAAATTTCTTTGAACCCCTGGCTTAATTATTCATTGATATTATCAAAATGAATGGTTTTGGCATTGCTTGAAAACTGCGTATGAATTTCAAGATGAATGATTGAAAAATGTTTAGAATTTCATAACTATGCAGAAAATACAACGATGTAACTTTGAAGGTGTCATCGATAATGGGTATAAAATATTTAAAATCAGACAAAATAGGGATTATGTAAGGAAGTCAATCATCAGAGTGAATTAAAAAGAAGAACATCATTCATCGGTAACGGGGAGAAAAAAGATTTATGATGTTTTACATAGATATATGGCTCATGACTGAAATTAGAAAATGACACATCAGGGAGAGTCGGGAAGAGGATTGGAAGTGAAGGATTGTCGAGATGACAATGTCAATCAACAAAAGAAATGAAGGCAAGAGCAAAACTGGAATGTTTAGATGTAGAGCTCATTCTCCAGTCATCCTCTATTAATGATAATTCCCATCTAAATTTCATGTATGATAAAAGAAGAGAAGAAAATTAAGCAGTAACTATTAACCCAAGTAAGACAACTGACAGATGACATTAAAGTGATAACCAGGCACATGAGGAACATAACAAAGTTGGATAGGAGTGAAGCACTACTCTAGAGCTATATACAGGCTCAGGATAGGAAGATTTGGTATATTGCACAGGGTGTCTATGACTATGAGGTCGTTTGAACCATAGCACAAAAATCAAAAAACAAGTATGAGATAAGCAAGATAGGCCTTTTTGTTAGTCCAAATAAAAATACCGATATAGTTACTAAAACAGTGAACCACGCAAGTTGCTGATGTCTCATCATTTGATGTCCATCAACTTAGCAGGCCTAAGGGCGAGGTTCATGAGAGGTTTGTTCAACGATATGAATAACCTTAAGGACCAAGGAGAAAATGCCAGAAAGAGATGGAACTATGATAGCAGACATGGTTTTGGATTTCTAACCATGGGTAGATGATGGGGGGAGACAAGCCATCAACATTGCAATAATAACAGTCTTATTGGGCTCGTTGAGTGGTTAAATCAATGGTCAGAAGATGATGTCAAATCCAGGCCTCAAAGACCCCTTGACCTTGGCCACCATAAGATCTACATCTCCATTTGCTCTAGAAATGAGATAAAATAGCTCATTAAAAAGATCGTACGTGTGTTGCAGACTGCCCTGGAGAGAATAGAATGACTAAATTTTATCCCCCGTATTTTTAACCAAGTCATTCCATGATGAGATCCAATGTTATCAAGGCATCGCCTAGGCGACGACTAGGCGCCCGGGCTCCCACTAGAGCGCTATGCGATGCACGCCTAGCAGCACTTGTGTTAGGCGCCCGCCTAGAGGCGCCTAGGCGCCCAAGGCGACGCCTGGACGCCTAGGCGCAAAAACTTTCTCTGAGTATGCTTGTTTTCTCTCGAGTATGCTTTATTTCTCTCGGATATCGATTATTTTTATTTCTCGCGTATGTTTTATTTCTCCCGATGCTAGGGCTGCTTCCCGTCTCCCGCAGGCTCGCTCCGGCTCTTCCTGTCTCCCGTAGGCTCGCTCCCTCCGACTTTTCCGTCTCCCGCAGGCTCGCTCCCTTCGGCTTTTCCCGTCTCCCGCAGGCTCGCTCCCTCCGTCTTCTTCTTCTTCTTCACAAGCAGGAAAAAATATGGAAGACACGGTTCTTTCTAGCCATTTTTGGAATGTGGTGAAAGATTGTCTAAGAGCATCATTGCCTCTTCTACAATTATTAAGGATAGTAGATGGTGATGAGAGACTTGCTCTACCAGATGCATATATATAACATGTGCTTCACTTTGAGCAATGCACGTGATTGAATGTTATTGTGTTTCTGTTTGAATGACGTCATAATGTCATATCATAATTTTATTAGTTCACAAACTAGTAACTAAATCATCTTTTTTTCATCTTATTCTACAGATGAGTGATTTTGTGTTACTTTTACCTTCATTTAAATCAACTTACATCATCACTAACAAAGATATAATCACGTATGTTTTTTTTCCCACATTTATGTTTTTCAAATACATATATTTTTTTACATTGTTTAAGTATAATTTTGTAATGTCATAGTTGACTTATTTTTGTGACCACTAACATTGTAGTGATTGTGGATGCTTTGTATGAAATTTAGAAATTTATTTACGGGGTTCAATATTTACTGTCGAATGCTTATATTTTGTTGATAATGTAGAGAACTATTGACTATTTGAAGAGTGATTTTAGCTCAGTTACCCCATGTGAGTGAGAGTGAAAGTAACCATTCCAATTATTTTGCATGTTGTGGTTTAAAAGGGAGTTACACTTTACTGAGCATGTTAAACGCTTTGGTCGCCTAGGCGACGCCTTGGCGACGCCTAGGCGTCGCCTCACCTTGGTACACCCTTTAACGCCTTGGTCGCCTTGTCGCCTTGACAAGCTTGATGAGATCGTATGACACCTATTCCATGGAATTAAGCATCCATATGAATGCATTTATCATCAAGAAACCACTACCTAGAGGCATTATCAGGAATATACCGAGTTAGATGATAAGTTGTCAGCACATCTAAAGGTTTCGGCAAAAGGAATTCGTCCATTGTGGATAATTTTCAACATTAGTTTGAGAAAGATTGATAATTCATAGCTTCTCGTGAGGTTTGAAAATAGCATGGGATGAGAATGCTAGAGCGATGTTTGAGGAAGGGTCTGTTGGTGTAGAGGTAGTAATGAGGGAGAAGGCAAGCATGGCCTATCAGCTGGAAGATCCGAGGACGGGACCGAGGACGGGACCTGAGAGAGGTCTCAATAGCTCTAAACGGTTACAAAAATAGTAAGACCTCAAAAAGAAATCCTGAACGTGGGACACGACGACAATTGTTCTGAATGCAAGACTTAGAGAGAATGGTTCTGAAGGTGGGACTGGAGATAGTGGTCCCAAATGCGTTACTTGAATACAAAGGTCCCAAAGATGAGACCTGAAAGCAAAGTTCCTAAACACAGAATCTGAAGAGACTGTAGCAAAGTAGTATGGATGTGGTGCTAGAAATGGGAATGCAGGACAAAGGCGATCTAAACACAATTATTGAATTTTGACACACTGGATGGGGAGGAAGATTTGGCATCAACCCAAATGTTGTCTACTTTGATGTATAGAGCAGAGGAGGAAGATACGACATCAAGGAGGAAGATTCAGTGGACCTTCGACCTCGACACACTAAGTAGAGGGAAAAATGGGCCGCAGAATCAGAGGGCTTTGTTTAGGAACACACTCTGATATCTTTTGAAGTAAAAGAAGGGGAAGATTTTTCTCATACATTCTGTTAGAAAAGCTCAATTAAGGGCCTATGTTTTTCTCCTTTCTCTCTCCTTGTATTAGTCCCACATCATGTATTAGGATTTTTCTCTTCATTCTTCTCCTATATAAGTGTATGTATACTTGTAACTATTCATTCAAGATAGTATATACAAGATTGGAGATCTCTCTTTACATGGTATCAAAGCCAACCGGTCACCTCCTTGGGTATCCGGCCTAGCTCATTTCTAGCCGCCTATCTTCCTTGCCTGTCCGCGCGGCCTCCCCTTGCCGCGAACTCTTGCGGCCTCTATTCTACCCGCCTCCACGTCTACTTCTCTCGTGGCTTCCACCTCCTCCTTCCTACCACCTCTCCTTTTATAATTCTCTCTCACGTGGGTCCACCTTCTCCTTTCTTTCTCTACCCGCGCGGGCTCTTTCTACCATTGCGACCTCTCCTATCTGCTGTCCGCTGCGAACTCTCTTTCATCCTACTCACGGCTTCCTCTCTGCCTAATCCGCTCGAGTTCTCTAACTCGCGGATTCCTCTTCTGACCGCTCGAGTTCTCTAACTCGCGGAATTTTCTCCTGACCGCTCGAGTTCTCTAACTCGCGGACTCTTCTCCTGACCGCTCGAGTTCTCTAACTTGCGGACTCTTCTCCTGACCGCTCGAGTTCTCTAACTCGCGGACTCTTCTCCTGACCGCTCGAGCTCTATAACTCGCGGATTCTTCTTCTGGCCGCTCGGGTTCTCTACTCGCGGCCTCTTCCGCTTGCCGCTCGGGCCCTTTCGCTGTGACCTTCTACTCGCTGCGACCTGCTCTACTGTTCGACCTGCTCTCCTGTTCGCCGCGACCTGCGTCCTGCTCGCCGCGACCTGCCTCCAGTTCGCTGCGACCTGCCTCCAGTTCGCTGCGACCTGCCTCCTGCTCGCCGCGACCTGCTCTCCTGCTCGCCGCTTGCCTTTTCTGCTCGCTGCGATCTTTCCTTCCCGCATCTAGCATTCTCCCTCTGTCCTTAGCCGCATCCTGGTCGCGACCTCGTTTGTCGCTGGTGTACCCGTCGAGACCATGCGGCTATCTTCTCTGCCGGCTTCTCCCTAGTCGCACTCTGGTCGCGATCTTCTGATCGCTGGTGTGTCCACCGAGACCGCGCGACTGCCTCTTCTAACAACCGCCCGGTCTCTTCTGCAGGCCGTACATGGCTTCCGATACTTCCGCTGCTACTTCTGCTCCACCCACCCGTGCGGCTGCCCCGGCTTCCGAACTCCGTGATGAGTTACGGATTACTACCATCTCCCTAACTGGCAAACGGAATTTCGTCGAGTGGGTTCACTCGGTTCGCCGTGTTCTGCAGACGAAGGGTCTTCTTCACCACTTGACCCGCGCTATTCCAACTGCTCTCTCCGATGACTGGCTTCGCGATGATGGTCGGGTCCAGTCCGGGCTTCTCAACTCTGTGGATCCCGAGCCCTACAGGATGACCATGTATCATGACACGGCTAAGTCCATGTGGGAGGAGCTTCACTCTTTTTACTCTGGCCATGACATCCTACAACACCTATATGATATCATTTCCGATCTTCAGAATCTTACCGCGGGTGCTCCTGGTGATATGCTCTCCTTTGTGGCTAAAGCCAAGAGTTTGGCAGAGGCTTGGATTCAACATCAGCCTCCTACTACCGATCTAACCACTCAACGAAACCAGAAAGAAGCTGTCGCTATCGCCATGATGATGTCCCGAGTTCCTCCCCACCTGCATAGTATTCGGGCCCAGATTCCCTCATCCGCCACAACTCCTTCCCTGTCTGATGTCTGCTCCATGCTGCTAAAAGTCACGCCTCCCTCTGAGGCTCCTCCTGTTTTTGCCCCGGCTCTTCTTCAACAGCCTCTCCTTTCGACCCCTCCTCCGAGTGGATCTTCCACTCGGGGGGGGGGGGGGGGCGACCCCCGTCTCGGGGACAAGGACGTGGTAGTCGCTCTTCTATGAAATGCACCTACTGTGGTCGGGATAATCATCTTGAAGCTACCTGCTACCGCAAGCAGGTTTACCTCCTCATCTTACTGCTCCTATATCTGCTGCTCCGCCTCCTACTGGGTCTCCTGCCACTGATCCAGCTACTACTACCCGCCAAGACATCGATGAGCTCCGCACCCAACTTCAACAGCTTCTGGGTGCCCTCAGCCGCTCCTCCGGCTCTGTTGCGTCCTCTTCTGCAGAAGGTATAACCTGTCTCTCTCATAATCCTTGCTGTATCGTTGATTCAGGTGCTACTCACCATATTACCTCCCAGAAGCCCACAACGTACCTACAGACACCTCATCCTGCTTGCATCACTGTGGCCAACGGTGACACCCTACCAGTCTCTGGCTCCGCCGCTCTTCAGCTTACGCTGCACTTTTTCTTTCCTCGGTTCTTCACGTTCTGGGGTCTCCTTTCAATTTATTATCTGTCAGTCATCTCACACACGACCTTGATTGTTGCATTACCTTTTCACTTTCTTCATTTCTTATGCAGGTTCGCCGCACCCGGAGTACCATTGGTAAGGGACAACTGATGAATGGGCTGTACATCTTGGATCTCCCACCTACTCTTCTCTCCGTCGTCTCCACTGTTGATTGGCATCGCCGCCTTGGGCATGCTCCCCTTCCGGTTCTCAAGCGGGCTCTTCCTGATGTTTCTCTCCGGGAGTTCTCTTGTGAATCTTATATCTACGGCAAACAACATCGTTCCTCTTTCCCCACTGCATGTACCAGGAGTAGTACTCCTCTATCTTTAGTTCATTCTGATGTATGAGGTCCTTATAGAGTCCCCAGTATTTTTGGCTTTCGATATTTTGTCACGTTCATTGACGATTACTCGCGTACCATATGGCTCTATTTATTACATGATCGAACTGAACTTACTTCTGTGTTTCACGCCTTTTTACTTGAGATGCGTACGCAGTTCGCCACCCCCCTCAAAATAATTCGCACTGATAATGCTCGCGAGTATACGGGTAGCACCATCTCCAATCTCTGCACCGAATTTGGTGTCATTCATCAGACTTCATGTGCGTATACTCCTCAGGAAAACGGGGTGGAGGAACGCAAAAATCGTCATCTTCTCGATGTTGTGCGGTCCCTTATGTTCCAAATGCACGTTCCAACCGAATATTGGAACTTTGCTATATCCACCGCCTGTCATCTCATCAACAGCCTTCCCTCGTCTCTGCTTAATTTTGCATCACTTATCCAACTCCTCTCTCCCTCCACCAACCTCACCTCTCTCACACCGCGGATCTTCGGGTGTGTTTGCTATGTCCATCTTCTTGGTCCTCCTGCCGACAAACTTGCTTCTCGGACCGCCAAATATATGTTTGTTGGCGCCTCCCGCACTTAAAAGGGGTACGTCTGCTACTCTCCTTCTGTCGGCAAGCTGGTTGTTTCTGCGGATGTCACATTCTGCGAAGACCAGCACTTCCACTTACCTAGTACCACCTCGTCTTCTGCTCCCTCTATTCCTCGGCATGTCGTCCCGATCACGCCATCTTTGCCGTCCTCTCCCTACGTTCCCCCTCGGGTTCCTCCACCACTTATCCGTGTCTACTCTCATCGCCCATCCAAGGATGCTCCTGTGACCCAGCTCCCCGCTACTAGCGATACCTCGGCTACAGCAGATCCCGCTCCCGTCTCTACAGCTCATCCCTTGGCCAACTACGTCTCTCTTCATCGGCTGACGCCGCCTCTCTACGGATTTGTCACCTCTCTTTCCTCTATTTCTATACCTAACAATGTGCAGGAGGCGCTTCAACACCCAGGGTGGCGGGCCGCTATGAATGATGAAATGCGGGCTCTCTGGGCGAAACAGACCTGGGATTTGGTTCCTCTTCCTGTTGGCCACACCTCTGTTAGCTGCAAATGGGTCTTTGTCATTAAACATGCGGCGCATGACACTGTCGACCGTCTGAAGGCCCGCCTCGTGGCCCGAGGCTTTACTCAGCAACATGGCCTTGATTACAAGGAAACCTTCTCTCCCGTGGCGAAATTGAACACGGTTCGCGTTCTTCTCTCTTTGGCTCTTCATCGTCACTGGCCCCTTTATCAGCTGGATATTAAGAATGTCTTCCTTAACGGCGATCTCCAGGAGACAGTTTACATGCAGCAACCTCCCGGGTTTGAGACCACGGGGGAGTCTTTGGTATGTCACCTTCGGAAATCCATTTATGGTCTCAAACAGTCCCCGCGTGCGTGGTTTGAAAAATTCAGTAAGGTGGTCTGTGCTAGTGGCTTCACTCGGAGCTCGGTTGATTTTTCTCAATTCACCCGACACCGGTCAACTGAGACTGTGATTCTTCTGGTCTACGTTGATGATATCTTGATTACTGACAATGACACGGCAGGAATACAACAGATCAAGTAACAGTTAAATTCCGCTTTTCAGACCAAAGATTTGGGCAACCTTCGGTACTTTCTTGGGCTCGAGGTCGCACGACGCTCTGATGGTCTTGTGTTATCTCAAAGGAAGTACTGTATGGACCTCCTTCATGATGCAGGTTATCTGGGTGCAAACCTGCGGAGACTCCTATGGACGTCAATCACAAGCTCTCGGCCCATAGCTCTGACTCTGACAAGCTGCTTACAAATCCGGAAAATTACAGATGCTTGGTTGGGAAGCTGATCTACCTTACGGTGACTCGACCAGACATCTCGTTTGCTGTGGGAGTTGTGAGTCGGTTCATGCACGCTCCTCGGACATCTCATCTTCAAGCTGTCGAGCGCATCCTTCGATATCTCAAGATCGCCCCCAGACAATAGCTCGTGTACAAACCATCCACATCTCTATCTCTTGTCGCGTATTCTGACGTTGACTATGCAGGATCTATTGATGATAGGCGCTCCACAACTGGGTTCTGTACTTACTTTGGTGGACACCTCATAACTTGGGGTAGCAAGAAACAGACTGTGGTTGCGCGTTTTTCTGCTGAAGCCGAGTACCGGACTATGGCTGTTGTTGTTTCTGACCTAACCTGGCTTGAAGGCCTTCTGGGAGACTTGGGTGTTCGTCTCTCATTTCCGACAACCTTATTTTGTGACAGTGAGGCAACAATTCATATTGCCAAGAATCCGGTCTTTCACGAACGCACAAAGCATATCGAAGTTGACTGTCACTTTATCCGGGAAAAGGTACAGTCAAAGAAATAGATTTGGAGCATGTGCCTGTTACCGACCAAGTTGCGGACATCCTGACGAAAGCTCTCTCCAGACCGCTATACTACCAGTTTTTATCCAAGCTTGGTGCCTACGACTTGTACGCTCCAGCTTGCGGGGGAGTGTTAGAAAAGCCCAATTAAGGGCCCGTGTTTTTCTCCTTTCTCTCTCCTTGTTTTAGTCCCACATCATGTATTAGGATTTCTCTCTTCATTCTTCTCCTATATAAGTATATGTATACTTGTAACTATTCATTCAAGATAGTATATACAAGATTGGAGATCTCTCTTTACACATTCCATTGGGGACAAACGGCCTATTTATATGGGAAAAAGACTGATCCAAATCTATATGGATTAAAAAAATAAACACAGATAAATATAGTTTATAGAGTCTAACTTATTATTCAAGTTCAATATTTATTTCTCAAATTTTGATACTAGATTTGGTTCATTCATGCATTTCCTTTCACCTAAAAATTTGTCATCGTAGAAATTTTTCAGGAGTTGTTCTTTTTCGCGCTTGTAAAAAAGCCTATGACATCTTAAATCCAATGGGTAGTCTGGTGTGTGCGGGACACAGAGAGCAACTGCTTGCTGAATTTTAAGATGACAAATTTCTATGTAAGTAATATGCTAGAATGAATTGAATTCAACATGGGAATTAAATGAAAAGTTACTTGATTCAAGAATAGTTTAAACCTCATAATGTCATATCTTAGAGTAATTGACAGAGTTATTGATGGGGATCAACGAGACAACGTGGCATGAGTTTTGAGCTTGTTCGGGGTTGATTTGTCACCTCTCATATTTGGCGTCGCTCAATGGGTGATCTGAGTCAATGTTTCCGTCCGGAGTGCCATTTGGGCCTTTCTATATGGTTTCTTTTATTTTTGATGTATTATTTACTGTGATCAAACACTTAATATCTACGAACAATCATAACTATCCATGTTAGGTGTTCTAAGTAGGTTTTATTATAAATAAGAGGGTGGGAGCAACCGTCTTCTGGACCTTTCTCTATGGTTTCTTTTATTTTTGATGTATTATTTACTGTGATCAAACACTTAATATCTACGAACAATCATAACTATCCATGTTAGGTGTTCTAAGTAGGTTTTATTATAAATAAGAGGGTGTGTGCAACCGTCCTGAGGATCGCAAAGATCTTCCTCAATCTGCCTATAATCTGTGGTGTTGACTGCGCAGTACTAAATGCCGACTGCAGGGTAACACATATATCCTTTGTGTTTTTCTTACCGTTGTTGCTTCCCCTCTTCCATGTTTTCCCCACAACCGAGTATTCAAAACAGAAACCACTATCAATTTCCTACCGAAACTTGTCATCACCCATCAGCTGAACCCCACCAACATCCCCCAACAGCAGCCCCACCTGCAAGTTTCCCCTACATGGCTACACCCAGCCCTAAATACCCTCCCCCCTCCATTTCCAAGCCTTTATACCCCCAGCTGCCCATAGCCTAGCAGTCGACACTTGTCTCCCCATCAAAATTACCACTCCAACCTTAATCCGCCGTGTTCCTAAATATAGATTAGATTCACCTTAGGTGTTGTGATCACTCTCATGTAGATATATGTGTATATTGTTGAGAAATGACATTGATTTGTTTCATTCTATCATGATATCAGAGGCTTAGAGCCAATCCCAATCTAACATTCCCGCTTCTGCATCTCAATTTGGTTGCAGCTCTCAATCTCGCTAATCCCGATCCAATCTCGTCGATCCCGATCAAGGGACGTCATGTTCTCGCTGGCTGATCCTGATCCCACTTCCGCCACTGCATCCTGATCGCGATCTTCTTCCCGCTTTCGCATCACCTATCTCGTCTTCCGCATCGACGATCCAGACGACAGTCAGACGCACCAGGAATCCGCATCACGATCTTTGGCATCGCGATCTTCTGATGGGACCCCAACTGGGCACTGGGCTGCTCGCAGGGCCATCTAACACAGGATCCATAGCCAGCCCTAGTCGGGCCCATCAGGTCTCGCGGACCATACACCCCAACCCCTCTCCAAAGGGGCCGCAGGCTGCTCACAAGGCCCACGGCCCAGGATCCATAGCTGCGCCCGTAAGGCGGGTTGTGGAGGAGAGGGCTCGATCCCTGGTCCCCCTAGATAAGATATGCTTTCGCAGAACTCTTTTCACCAACTGAGCCGCGACTCAGTTGGTGATGAGAGTTCCACGGAAGCGTATCTTATCTAGGAGGTGGAGGGATCGATCCCTCACCTCAACAACCCGCCTTACGGGCGCAACTATGGATCACACGGTGAGTAGCCTGGGGCGCCCAGTTATGGATAACGTGTTGAGCAGCCTGTGGCCCATTGGGAGAAGGGTTGGGGTATATGGTCCACGGACCTGATACGATCGGTTGGGGCTGGCTATGGATCCTGCGTTAGATGGCCCTGCGAGCAGCCCAGTGCCTGCGGGCCGTGCCCAGTTGGGTCCGCGGCTCAGTTGGTGATAAGAGTTCCGTGGAAGCGTATATTATCTAGGAGGTGGAGGGATCGAGCCCTCGCCTCAACAACCCGCTATGTGGGGCCAGCTATGGATCCTGGGTCGGCCCTGTGAGCAGCCTGGTAGCCCAGTGGAGAAGGGTTGGGGTGTATGGTCCGCGGACCTGATACGGCCGGTTGGGGCTGGCTATGTATCCTGGGTGAGATAGCCCTGCGAGCAGCCCAGTGCCCGCGCGCTGTGCCCAGTTGGGTTGTATCATAAAATTACACTTTTATGATGGGACCCCAACTGGGCACTGTGCTGCTCGCAAGGCCATCTAACCCAGGATCCATAGCCAACCCCAGCCGGGCCCATCAGGTCCCGCGGACCATACACCCCAACCCTTCTCCCAAGGGGACACAGGTTGATCACAAGGCCCACGGCCCAGGATCCATAGCTGCGCCCGTAAGGCGGGTTGTTGAGGAGAGGGATCGATCCCTGGTCCCCCTAAATAAGATACGCATGTTCGATCCTGGCCGATGAAGCGATCTAGGGTTGTGATTCCTTTAGCTGGTCAATGATGAGTCATGGACCGCTTATTCGAGCTAATGTTGTCGCCGGGATCTTCGTTGGTTACTTCTTGGTGAACTATGGCCGTGGATTTATTTTGATTGTTGTCACAGTCTCTACCGTTGGATGGCGTTAGTGATTCTGAGACCATTGGATGAACCCTAACATTCCACAACCTTGTTTTCCTCCTCCGGCTAATACCGCAGTCGACGTCCCTGTTTTTTCCTCCTCGGCTGATCTCCGACCATGATCTTCATCTCCCGCTAATCACACAGCCCTGATCTTCTTCTCCGGCCACCTCCGACCTCTAGTGGTTCTATGACATCGTCTCTCATCTCAGCTGGCTTCCTCCAAAAGGCCGATGTCATCATCGTCTCTCATGTCAAATCTGAGTGTCGCAACCTTCAGAGGGCTCAACAGTCTGGCCAGTAACGTGCTTTTGGTGCTCCTTCCGCTCACCTTTCTGCTCTGACGTAATCTTTTTGTATCTGGGCTTGCCTAACTGATTGATCAGCGACTCTCCCAGGGTTCACTGCCTCAATGCTCTACCTTTGTATTTCCAATGGATGCTTCAGACGCCTTTGCCTCTCAGTCGGCTGCCTCCGCCCATGTAGGTATCTATCCCTCTGACTGGTTGTTTGACTCTGGAGCCTCCTTTCACATGCCTATGATGTCACCCATCTATTGTCCATTTGTCCTGTCAGCTCGTCTCTCTTGACCTTAATATTATGGTATCAGATAACACTATTCTCCCCATCCCCAGTTGTGGCCTCCTTCATACCAGTCATTTCTTTGTTCCCGATGCTGTCTACATACCCAAGTTATCCATGAACCTTATATCCACTGGCCAACTCATATCTCACGGTTGTCTTGTTATTTTTCATGAGTTTGCATGGAGAGTGCAAGATCGTCTGACATGGACACTCCTTGAAGCTGGTCGTCGTCGTAACGGAGTGTACGTGCTTGCTCATCTCCATCTTTCATACACTCCATCGCAAGTGGCTTCTACCTTTTGTCTTTCTTCGGTGGGTTTGTCTCAGTAGCAACATCGCCTTTATCATCCCAGTGGTTGTTTCTTGCGTCTCTCATTAGTCATGGTTTTCTTGGTCGTGTTTTTGTTGATCAGTGTCATTCTTGTACAGGTTGATAACTTGGTTAACGGAAACAACTCCTATATCAGTCTAGTGAGTCTAGGTCTCAGTGTCCTTTTGATTTAGTTCATTCTGATGTTTGGTGTCCCACACCTTTTTTATCAAAGGGCGGATATCGGTACTATGTTATCTTTGTTGATGACTATTCTTGTTATTGTTCGATCTACTTTGTATATTCCCGTTCTAAATTTTTTCAGATTTATGTTACATTTTTTCTATGGTGCACACCCAGTTTTCTGCTTTCAAATGAATTTTTCGTTCTGACTCAGGGGGATTACCTCTCTCATGCCTTTTGTGATGTGCTAGCTATCCATAACATTCTACATCAACTTGCCTGTCCCGGTGCTCACGCTCAGAATGACACTGCTGAAAGGAAGCATCATCACATTATTGAGACATCCCACACCCTTCTCATCTTCTCCCACGTTCCTCCTATTTTGGGGTTGAGACTGGTTTTACCATTGTGTACTTTATTAACCTACAATTTTTCACTTTTCTTTAGGGTCAAAATTTTGGTGCGTGTCTATACTCTTGACCCCCTCGTTACACCCATCTTCATGTTTTTGGTTGTCAGTGATATGTTTTATTCGCTCCAAGTGAGTGTACCAAGCTCTCTGCTCAGTTTGTTATTCGTGTCTCTCTTGTAAACCATCCTGAGAGTAAGGGTTATTGCTGTTATGATCCTGTTGCACGCCGACTTCGCATCTCACGTTATGTCACCTTTGACAAGTCTCACCCTTTTTTGTGTCCTCTATCCCCTCGATCTCGCACTCATCTGTTACTCCCTCTTATGTATAATTTCTCACCCTTCCCATCTCACTGCCTCATGTCTCCTTTCCTCTGGTATGTCCTCATCTTCTCTTGCCGCAGTCTACACCACCTCCACCTCTCTAGTTTCCTCACCAACTTCTCCCTCTGACAAGCTCGTCGTCCCCCTTCCATATCACGACACTTGTCGCCCCCCTTCTCTCCCCTTCCCTCCAGTACCCCCAAACTCGGTGTCTGTCTCCTACAGCGAGTGTCCTGTGGATGATCCTCCTGCGCGCCACAACCACTTCTTGAGAGATATCCACCCCGATCGCCTTAGCCTTGTTACGCTATCGTTGGACCTGCCTACCTTTCCTGCTACTTTTTGTGGTACTCCAAAGCCGTCTTCCTACCGTGAGACTGTCCAGATACCTGAGTGGCAGGTTGTCATGTCTGCTGAGTCGGAGGCTCTCGAGCTCAGTCGTACCTGGGAGTTTGTCCCTCTTCCACTCGTTGTGTCTATTAGTTGCAAGTGGGTTTTCAAGGTCAAGACTCGCTCAGATGGCTACGTGGAGAGGTGCAAGACTCAACTTGTAGCTCGTGATTTTCAGCAGGAGAAGGTACGAGACTATGATGAGACCTTTGCTCTGATCACCCACATGACAACGGTTTGTACTTTTATTGCAGTTGCAGCTGTTCGCCACTGGTCACTGTTCCAGCTCGACGTGAAGATTGTGATTCTTCACTCCTTGGCTACTTTCAGCAGGAGGTGTACATGTTGCTTCCTCCTTCCACTCTCTCATCTCCTTCAGGCCTTGTCTGCCGCTAACGGCGAACTCTCTACGGGCTCAAGCAGGCGGCCCGGGCATGGTTTGCACGTTTTAGCTCAACCATTACACCCGCCGGTTTTCAGCCGAGTCCACATGATCCATCCCTCTTTGTGCACTCCTCTTGTGGTCAGACTCTTCTGTTACTTTATGAGAATGATATGATTATTGTTGGTGATGATCTTTTTCATGTGGCCTTCGTCATGCATCAGCAGGAGTTTCAGATGACTGACCTTGGATAGCTGAGCTACTTCTTGGGCCTTGAGGTCACCTCTACAGACTGTGGTTTTCAGCTCTCTCAACGGCGCTACACATCATATCTCTTAACTCGGGATGCTTTCTCTGACTTTTGCATCGTGGACACCCCTATGGAACTTCTCCTTCAGCAACGTCCAGATGATGGAGTTCCACTTTCTGACCCTACTCGCTATCGTCACCATGTTGGGAGTCTCGTCTATCTCACTATTACTCTGTCTGACATTGCCTATGTTCATGTGTTGAACCAGTTTACTGGTGCGCCTACCTCTGTGCTTTATGATCACCTATTATGACTCCAGCGATACCTCCGAGCGACGACTTCACGTGGTATCTTCTTCTCCATATGTAGTTCTCTGCAGCTCAATGCTTTCTCGGATGCTACCTGGATCCATGATCCTGTTGACTGATAAGAAAAATTATTATTTTTTCAAATATATAAATGATAAAGGTAAGGGCAACTATCATGCATATCATAGGATATAAAGATATCGAGGTCGTATTAAAACTCAGGTCTGTCGAGTACTATTATTTTGAGAAAACTATTTATTATTTTATCAGAATAAAACTCTAAGAGAAATTATAATTAAACTAAAATACGAAATAAGAAAATTTAACAAATTTCAAAATTAAATAGAAAATATAATTTATAAACTTCTAATCTCATCCTTGACATGGAGAATCCCAAATTATGAACGCTCCTCTCTCGAGGATACGCCCACCTGAGATTAGGTTGATCAGCCGAACTCTCATTCTAATCGAAAACCCTAAAACTCCCTTTAACGAGGTGAATCTTTCTATAGGATTTGACTCTTATCAAGAAGATTTATGTCATCATCTCTCGAGGGTTGCGATCAATTCTTTTTATTCTTGAGCGGTCGATTCCTACACATGAGCCTTTCGGCTAACAAACATATGAAAACAAATATCGAAATTCGCAACCGGAATATGAACTTGATACGTTATAATTCAGCAATAAATCCAAGGTAAGACAAGAGAAATAATAAAGGAAATATGATATTCATTCATTTAAAGTTTGTAATGATCAAGTGCAACTGTGCACGAAATAAAAATCACATAAAATAGAAAGACTTTGCCGAAGGACAAAGCTACATTTCTATTGCCGAAAAAGAATGGTAAACTTCTAGTGCATAGAGATAAAAGAGGTACATGAAATGAATCTAACTAAAATAAAGAGAAAAATACAAGAAAAAGAAACGTTGTGCCCAAACGGGGAGAGGGAGAGAGAGTTTAATCTTAGATCCAACCGGCAAAGAGGTGGATGAACATGGGTGGCAATATGAAGGGATGTAAATGGCAGCATTCAAGAGGGGGAATTAATGTGGGCAAGGGGGGAAGAATGGGTTCTTACGGGCAGCCAAGAGGGAATGCAAGTGGGCAGCATCATTTATGAAATGTTGAAGAAAATCATGCAGCACGTACTCATAAAATTTTGCTGGAAATGAAGTCTCTATCCTTACCATTATATGACTTTCGATGAACATAAATACAAAGAGAAATTCTTAAAATGAAAATCCAATTGTCTTTTGATAGAAATAATTACTAAATTTACTGAATCAAGTAACCACGCAAATCCTTTTAAAATTCTTGCATTTGTTAGAACCACACTGTTTGGAATTCAATTAAGGTCTCAAACCATCAATAAAATACATTTGAAAATCTCAGAAGGAAATAGTTAACCAGAATACCTTGTTTGTACTTATGGAGGATCGAACATAAAAACCGCAGGAGCCGCGTGAAGAAATTGAAGAAGATGCTGGAAGATCGCAGTGATTGTCCAGCCTTTTTTTCCCATCAACCTGCATATGCACAGAGCAAGAATGTTGACCTTTTTTCCCCTTTTTTATACAGATACAGCGACAGAGCTTTCTCAAAAATGTTGTGAAACATTAGTGGATGCTGGTGCTATTGGCATTTTACTGAAGCAGATCCAGTTGCTCAACCGAGGGATTCCAGATCAAGAGGTTTTGAAGCGTGTGCTTTCCACTCTCAGAAACATTGGTCGCTATAAGCATCTCTCTCATGTTCTGATCAACACTCCTCGATTCGTGGAGATCATTTTCCAAGAATTGTTAAGGTACCTTGCCTTGCCATTTCTACTGTTAACTGATGTTTTTTTTTATCAGAATTAACAAACCCTGACTCGAATTACTCGGATGGATGCAATTTCTACAGGAACAAAAGTGAAGGATTTGTGATCAGTTGTCAACTCTTGAGGAGAATATGTGCAATTCGAGAGGGCCTGGAAACTGCCCGCAAGCTACGAGGCTATGCCAAAAGGCTAAAAAATGTCATAGAGAAACTCGAAAGAAAGACCAAGTTTTTTGCGAGGTGAGTTGCTATCACATTTCCTTGATTCATTATCACATTTCATACATGCTTATCAAGGTATTTAATATGGGTAGTGATCTTGTATCGGTTAAGGTTGAAATTATCTGAAATCATTTGTTTCATCCTCAAACGTTTTTCTGAAAAGTTTGAGAAGAACTCACAAATTTTAGTTCTATCATTTTATGACTCGCAAGTTTCTGTCCACGTTATGTTTGTGTTACGCGCGCATTTCGGATGACTTTGCGACGCGAGAGGCTAACCAGAGATTATTAGGACAAGACTATTGTTGCATGCATTTGAATATGATTATAACTAATTAATTTTGTTTAATATATAATGCAGGAAGGCCCAGATAAACAACCACAAGGATCTTACAGAGAGAAAGCTTAGAGAAGCCAATAGTCTCATGTCATTGCTATCAAGATGATCGTTGTTCGTGTATTTTCTTTAATGGACGGATTAAGAAGCATGTTGCAATTAGAATGTTCTAGTAACATGTCGACGGAGATCCTGCCCCTCCCCCCTTTTTTTCCAAATTCCTTTGCTTTTCATGAATCTATTAATTAGTATATGTTGAAGAGAAGCCATATAGTAGCATGCAAAACAGAGAAATCTCTGTATTTTGAACAGATAACGAAGCTCTCTGGCGTGTAAATGAAATTTCTACTTGCTGGGCTTCTCAAAAAGCTAAGGGCGAAGTTGACAAGAGTTTTGCTTGGGATTGTGGCCGCGACAAAAAAAATGTTCTTTTCACATTGTCATTATTGTTTTAAGGCATTAGATTTTTTTTGGTCATTTTGAAAAGCTGCATATCATTCCACGTCCAAAATTGAGCAAGTAGTAGTAGGGGGAAAATAGAGGTTCTTCAATTAATGTAATTAATTGTTACATTAATTACTCTTATGCCTTGGGCCGAGTATTATTCTTTTAAGGTTTTTAGGACATTTTGGTATTTTGAATTGGTCTTGATTTCCTTTTTGAGTATAGTTCAGGAATTGAATTTGGGTCTGGTGAGATTAACCGATTGGCATGTGATAATAGTATATTAATTACCATGTAATTAATTAATGCAGGCATTAACTAAACAGTTCAAGAACCTCTTGTGCTGCACTGTTTGTGAATTTAGGCATTAACTAAATAGTGTTACAATTTAAAGATTTTCAAATATATCGTGCCTATAAATTGTGGCATATTAATAAACATACGATGTAGTTATTTTATAGGTAATCAAAGTTGTTATTTTGTTGGCAATGTTAATGGAGAGGAAGATGATGTGACATTTCTAGAAGTACAGTCAATTGCGATAGTATTCTTACCGCGATAGGTATAATGCTCTACACTTGTAATTTAATTAATGCAACTTAAAATAAAATACTATCAAATAATGTGGAAAGTAATTATATTGTTATTAAAAAAAATTCATGGTTATGCATAAATCACTGCAACCCAACTTTAAGAGAATTGATGGATTTATAATAATAGCTTCACAAAAATATCACTAACATGTCTAATAGCAATCATAATAGTTATATGAGCTTTACTAAAAACTTGTTTATTTGAGGATGGTGTGCAATTACTTCAATGAATATTAAATTTAAATTTATTTTTAAAATAAACTATAATATACATTAAGTCATTAGATTACAACAATAATGACATCTGAAAATTTTGAATGTTTCATTGAAGACAATTTTTCTCTTTTTTATATTGTAAATATATATATATATATTATCTTATATATATAAAGAAATATAGGTATTTGAAGGCACACCCAATATTGAATATTGGTCATTAGATTATGAGAGAGAAGAGGGGAATTTGGAGGGAGAGGGAGGGAGAGGGAGAGAGAGGGATGGGAGAGAGAAGTAGAGAGAGAGAGGAGTGATAAAGAGAGAAAAAGAGAGAAATTAATTTTTATAGATTAAAATGTGTAAAATTTTATAAAATAAAAATAGGAATAGTACTTCATATTTTTTGTGGTCATTTTAAGTACTCATTTGTATATATTTTGAAAGAAAATATTTCGGGTGCGTGCGCAGCCCGCAGCGACACATCGAATACGGGCGAAGCCCGTGCGCAGGCGGGCGAAACCCGCCTAGATGCGGCCGAAGGCCGCCCGAGAGCTTTGATCACGGGCATAGCCCGTGCGAAGAAGCTCATGTGCGTGTATATATATATACACAAATTTAAAAAAAAAATAGGACATTCATCATATTTGAATGTAAATTTATATTGCAATTTAAACTTGTGAGGGAATGTGGAAATATCCACTGTTATTTGTTAGGGACTATAAAAAAGGGTGATTGTTAACCGCAATTCGTTATTGTCTAGTCGCACCCCAAAATTTCCTAATTTTTCGCGTCTTTTTGAAATATATCTTGTACAAGCAATTTTAGGAAAAGTGCTCAACACGAAAGTTGTAGATCTCGTCGAGATCTACAACTTTTGTGATGATCAACTTTCCTAAAAATGCATGTACAAGGCGTACTTTGAAAATATGCCCAGGTTTTGAGCCTTTCAGAAATACGCTTTGTACATGCAATTTCAGGAAAAGTGTTCAACACGAAAGTTGTAGATCTCGACGAGATCGTCGAGATCTACAACTTTCGTGTTGAACACTTTTCCTGAAATTGCATGTACAAAGCATATTTTGAAAAGACGTGAAAAATTATAAGATTTTGGGGTGCGACTATCCATTCACGGGTTGTGGTTAACAATCACCTAAAAAGATGTGATAACTTTTTACATGATCCATACTTGCCTCCGAATTCATCTAAAACTTATAAGAACGACAGTTGAAGTTGCATCTTGCTGCATGCCCCGTCATCTCTATATTCGCGCGCACACAAGATTCGGTTACATATCAATGGAACCAAAGATTGGTCATGCCCAAACCAGAACATTGATGGTAGTGCCAATTCCCATATACTCCGATCGAGTGATATCAAATAATTGACAGTCATCCAATCCGACCAACCAGTGTAGGAGACCGCATTAACCGGAACCATATCCAGTCAACCATAAAAGAGATCTGCTATTATGTTCCAACATGCCCGACGGCATGGTTCAACGTTCAAGCTGGTATTAAAGGCCGGTATTGCTCAAAACGAGAGCAGTTGTGATTTTAAAAACTTGTAAGATGCTAAACCTAATATTCCCGGTCTCTATAAAACTAAAAGAGTGCAAACTAATATCAACCAAATTTACATCATATGAACTTTTACCTGGCATATGCACATCATATATTTCACCTTTCCCAAGTTCACAAAAGAGTTAAGACTCAACAGCTCCAAAGCAATTGCTTAGGTATTTATAAACATTTCTATATAATCCTGCGAAAAAAAAAGGCAACAGTCATCGATTGTAAGTTAAATGATGAATACTATTGTGTGCAGACATAATATTTATCCCATCTATCTTTAATAATTACCAAAGCATCCCCTCTAAGTTTACATTTTTTAGCATACATGTAGAAAATAAACCACTGGAAATGGCAGTCGGTGTTTGTCTTAAAGTATGAGTGATGCCAGATAAGGGCAAAGTAGATATAAAGTGTGGTGTGTGCCATATAAGTCAAGATGAGAAAAACAAAGGAAGTTTTGGCAATTTTGAAAGATAGATGGGAGATTTACGTAATCATGCAAAGTTATAGGGGAGGTCGTCACCTGCGTGAGTTTGTTGAGCTTGTCGTTGGCGAAGGACATGTATCGATCGATCATTTCTTGTGTTCGAGGAACATTGGATCCAAGAACACGAATAACTTTGTCCACAACTTTTTTCACAACAGTTTTATGTGCTTCTAAACTCAGGCCTCCTTCTTTCCATGCGGGCTTTAGGATCTTCTTCACAAACTCTGCCAGTGCAAATTTGAACATCCTCATCTCTTTATTGTCTAAAGCTTCATGATGACAATGATGGCAACTTCCACTCTGCAACTTTTTCGATGAACAAGTGCCCGTGCTCGGGTTTCGTTCGCTTGGTGTGAGTTCATTCGCACTTGCTTTTAGTTCTTTGGAAGTTTTAGAAGTTTTGATGGAGACTGGTGAAGACCTGCTTCTACTTGGGAGGTTAGTGGATGAAGAGCCTTCATTATCCTGAACAGAAACTGCGCCAACCGGATCGGAAGATGAAACAGCAGTTGACGGAAAAAAGTTCAAAGGTTGACAAGGGATATCATCATTTTCCTTGACCAACTTGTAGTTTGACACTGTCGGCTGCTCATGATCCTGGATTTGACCATTTGGATTGGAGCTTTTGGGACTAGGAGGAAGTTGAGAGTTGACCTGCACATTTGAGAATTTTGGATGGCTGAATCAGCAAATCCATCATTTTGGATATCAGAAGGGGAGAGTGTGTTTTGGGGAGTTTGCTGGCTCATATAAAAGTTCTGCTGGGTCTTCCAAACATGATGAGAATTATGTGCATCATGATCTGCCATGGACTTAAAACAATCGCCTATCATCGTGTGAGACTGCCTGAGTTCATCCCTCGCAGTAGAACTGTGAATCTTTGTGCCATTACATGTTGATACCCTGCCTGTATTCTCATCATTGCATCTGTCATAAGATGCGTCCATTCTAGAGAAATTACTTTTCCCAGCACCGTGACCATAACTCTCGTGCTTCAAAGAGTGTGCTTTGTTGCTCTCTCTAAATCCATCCACATCCCTGTCCGAATAATGATGAAGAGCATTACCAATCCCACGGCCTCTTTTACTCACCCTTTGCGGAGAATCTCTATAATTCGCAGAAATATTTGCTTCTTCTCTATATCTGACATTTGATTGGTAAGAATCTCTATAATTCGCAGAAATATCAGCTTCTTCTCTATATCTGACATTTGATTGGTAAGATCCATGTTTGGAAGAACTGGAGGTAATCGTGTTCCTGCCACTGTATATACAAGGAAAACCATGATATTAATCATACCAGTAAGCCAAAACATGGAAGTTGGTATGCAGAATTTTTTGAAATGTGCCATGAAATACCTGAATGGTCTTTTGCCGCCAAATTTTGGCAAAAAAGTAGTCCTTTTTGGCTTATTAGGTACATCCAGATCACCAAAATTAGGAGCAATGCCAGATGGATAAAGTTGCTTCTTCCATGGATCACGAGCACATTGATCTGAACCTGGACCTAATCTCGACCCATGCTGCTCCGATGCATCAGGATTGCAAAAACGAGGAGCACCGCTCCATTCATGCTTCTTTCTAAGACGAGTTTTTCCCGGAACAGCCCAACTTCCCGATTTCTCCCCACAATCATCCGACAATTTATTGGGACAAAGCTGCTTCCAAGGATCGCCTCCAGTTTGATCCAAACCAAGACTCTGTTTCCAACGATTTTTGTTGAAACCATCGCCCTTTGATGAAGTCCAGCCCGCAGATTTGTTCCAGTCACATTTCAACGGAATAGCAGAGCTCTGCTGCATCCATGGATCCTCGCTTTGATCAAGACCTGAATTCCTGGCACTATCCTCCTTCCGGAAGTCTTCATGATCCAAGTCGCGACTCCATCCAGTACTCTTGTTTTGGCTTCTTGGAGAATTCTTAATTTTCTTAGACATGGATCCGCCCCAACTTGGCCATCCATCAATCTCTTTATTCCCCTTTCCATCTTCTTTTTTCTCCCAGCACGAGTTGCTCGAACTTCCTTTGTCCACCATATTTGATTGCTGGCATCCATCAACACCACCAAGAAAAAAGGCATCATCGCCTCCTTCACTTGCTTTCTTCTTTGCATTGACATCTTCAGAATCAGTCCAACCTCTTTTACATGCCATGGTAGTGTCCTCCTCTGATCCTCTCCATCCCTGGGACTGTTTCCAGCCACTATTTCCAATACTTTTAGACCTAGCTCCATCCCAATTGGGCCAGCCACCACTCTCTTTCTTCCCACTGCCATCTTCAGACTCATGCCAACCTCCTTTGCCTTTTAAGACTGTGTCCTCCTCTAATACAACAGAACCCCGAGACTGATTCCAACCGCCTCCAATTTGATGGCCGGTATATTGCTCAGTTGGCTTAGACCAAGCTCCATCCCAACTCGACCACCCAACATTCTCTTTCTTCACATGACCGTCTTTTGATCTGTTCCAGTGTACAATTTTTTTTAAACTGCCTTTCTCCATCATGCTAATTTTAGATTTAGGTTGCCTCCATTCATCAATACCATCACGATTAAACGAATCCCATTCACGAGTTCTGCTTTTTGAGTTGCTATATTCAGACTTGCTCGAATTTTTAGACCTAGCTCCATCCCAACTGGGCCATCCAACAACCTTTTTTTTCTCACTGCCATCTTCTCCTCTGCTCCAGCATGACATGGAAGAATCACCCACTTTGCTTTTTTTACTGGTTTCCCAACTCGACCACCCGCTAGTATTCCATTTAGTATTTTCATCGTCTTTTTTCACCCGAATCAAAGGCGTGTTCCAAAGATCTATGTGAGGCGGGTTAGAGTTACAGTTGTTTGTCCCCTTTACACCCATCCACAAATCTACATTACCATCTTCTTGCCTGGTGGGGATTGTGGACGGGTTGCAATCAACTATGCTCGACTGTGTATTTTTAGCTCCTTCATCTTGATTATCATTTGAAGGATATTCATCAGTTCTCTTCGAACTGAAATCATTTAATTGTATAGAACCACCCATTAAGTGAGATTCCTGGCTTGAAATCTTGACCATATTATTCAAGTACGCTTCCCTCAAGGATTTGCTGGGTTTTAACTTCTTTGCTGTCATGATGTCGCATAAACACACATTGAAAAACTGCATAAAGGTAGAAAAAGGAAAAAACAAATTAATGCCGACATGGAAAATAGAATCAATCTACAACCTAAAAATGGTAGATCATGGTCCAGGATTTTCTTTATATGCATTGCTGACGGATGTGCTATTCTCAAGGATCAAACAAATGTGAAGGTTTGGAAATAATCCACAAAGTAAATAATGCATATTATCATGAATTGGACTTAGTTCTTACACAGTAAATAATGCATATTAGTATCATGAATTGGACTTAGTTCTTACACAAAAGATAATCACTAATTGTGACGTTGGAAGAAAGGATCCTGGTATACTCAATGTTATTAAAAAGAGAAAATATTTCCTTAGTCGTGGTAAGGAAGAGGAAGGAGGAGGGAACGAGAAGAAAAAGCTAGGGAGCAACCCTAATTTTCATACATCCAAGCATAATGAAAAAGAGTACAACCCAACCCTTTATACGTGTGGGGTGAGGACAACGAATAGACAGTGTGAATAATAAAACGTACGCATAAATGAAAATAACATAACCAATGCAAATAAAATAATCATGTCGGCGGCGCATCTTCGGTCTCTGCTCCTACAGACAAACCCCTCATCATTACCCTCCGCGTGCGGACTCGCCACGGCGTCTTGTCGGCGTGTGTGTGTCCTGTCGGCATACACAACCATAACATGGCGCTACTTAGTCACCAATAAAGAGATGACATGTGGCCTTGATGGGATGGTGGAACAAAAGTGAAATTTTGTGCCTTCCCACACCATTGCCCCTCTTAAAAGTTTTCCTATGTGTAGATGCTTCTTCACTCCTCCCTACATCGACAACATTGATATCTTCTCCACTCAACGATGATGAATACTGTGCTCTCTCTAACAAGCACACTAATGACATTGGCTTACAAGTTACAGCATCAAATACGGGAAACGTAGGATTCTCTTGGTTGCAAAACTTTAATATTCAAATGCTTTTTTGTCTGTTGCCCAACTTTACGGCAATAGCGCCTAGCTTTACCCCCACTTTTACCGCCCAACACGCCCAGCTTCACCAGACTTTACACCGACGCCCCAACCTTCACTACCACATTTACACTCAATGCTCCTAGCTTTACGCCCACCAACACACTTTACGCTCAATATATGCACACATTTACACCCATTCTTCTTAATGTTGTTGCATCCATTTTACCTAATGTGCCTATTTATTTGTAGATTATATTTGTAGTTGCACACAGTGAGAATGAAGCATATCAAATGTACCGTGAATATGCACATCGTATTTAGTGTTTGAAAAAACCATTATTCGAACTATCCAAACTATACAACAACATTCAAGTCTTTATCCCACTGTAGTGGGGTCGGGTATATGGATCCTTTGTCGTCATTATGCCCTATCTTGTCATAATCTCACTAATGTCTAAGTACATCATGTCTTTCCTTACAGTTTCATTACAAGTCTTTATTGGTCTACCCCTCCCTCGTTTAACATGCCTAGTGACTAGACTCTCACAACGCCTAACATGTGCCTCTAATGGCTCCTTTGTACGTGTCCAAACCATCTTAGACGAGCTTATCGCATCTTCTCTGCAATTGTTGTTACACCTGTCTTATCCCTGATACTTTCATTCCTAATTTTATACCATCTCGTATGTCCACACATCCACCTAAGCATTCTCATCTCCTCAACT
Source organism: Platanthera guangdongensis (assembly GCA_039583875.1). Classification (NCBI taxonomy): domain Eukaryota; kingdom Viridiplantae; phylum Streptophyta; class Magnoliopsida; order Asparagales; family Orchidaceae; genus Platanthera; species Platanthera guangdongensis. The sequence continues at coordinate 156,793,453 of CM077160.1, read as the reverse complement.
CCCATTTTTTGCTCATGTACACAATTCACTGCCCAATACTCAGAACCATAGAGCATCGTGGGTCTAATTGCAGTATGGTAAAACTTGCCTTTAAGCTTTAGTGATACTTTACGATCACATAAGATCCCTGACGCGCCTCTCCACTTCAACCAACCCGCTTGGATTCTATGTGTCACATCTTTATCAATACCTCTATCTTTTTGAACTATCGATCCAAGATATTTAAAACACTCACTACGGGAAATATCTTGATCACCCAACTTAATAACGAAGTCATTTTTCCTTCTTGTACTGCTAAATTTAAGCTTCATATATTCCGTCTTTGCCCTGCTCAACCTAAAACCCTTCTTTTCTAAAGTATCTCGCCAAGATTCAAGTTTTGCTTAAATAATAAATTTGGAGAAACATGGATGTTCAAGAGTCAACTGTAAGAAAAAGTCATCAATATTTATGATCGACATTTACTATGACTACACAACATTATATCAAAGTTGAAGGAGTCTATAATAAAGACTATGACTGCAGCAAGAATCAAGCCTGTGGATGCATAGTCTTATCTTGGCGAACAAGTAGGTGGAATTGAAATATTGGCTTCTCAAAGAGAGACGCATACAATTTCATACCAAAAGGAAAGAAGAAGCAGAATAAAGGTGACTCATCAACCTTGCAGAAAATAGATACAAGACTGACAAACTAAGAACATGTTTTATTTTGAAATGCAAACAGACGATAGTGGTTGATTCACAAACTTAGAAAAATTGAATTATGATTATTCTGGAGATGTCATTACATTTGACATGAGCTAACGATTAAATAAGTATAACTTAGCGTGTTTGCTTTTTGTTGTGGTGAATCAACATTGGCAAAAAGTACTTGTTGGTGCCACATTCATAGTAGATCAGTAGATGAGATAATCAAATCAAATCATTTTCATGGTAATGTAAGACTTTCTTAAATTTGCATATCAAGATCAAAGCGATGAAAGTTGAAAATGAAAGTTTTTTCACAAACCAGTCATTGTTTATGATAATGCACAAGTGCACATGGGAAAAAGGCTCCCTCGAAGGTGCACTCATTCAACGCGAATTCAATTGTTCAATCTCTATTTGACAATTGCATGATTGAATGCGACACTGAGGGTCCACAGCTTTTAACAAAAAAATATATGATCTTGGTCTACTATATACACAAAAGAGTTATTAGGATCGCGGGTGGATCTCAAGCAATATCAATCGCAGCGGTAAACACAAATTTCACAAATTTCTTTGTATTAACAAACTTGGTAAACACTCATGGTGAATAAAACCCAAGCATAACCTGCCACCACAATAATACAGTGCAATAATGAAAGAGAGGACTACGTGCTCCGCTTGACCCTCTACCAGCCAATACTACGAAACACCCTTACATACAATCATCACAGAGACTAATGAATTTTGCTCAGCCACTACTTGACTAATACCTCAAAGCTCCCGTAGAAAATCAAGAAAGTACAGTGTGAGGTATAGGGTTTGAGAGGGTGCAAAACTTCGGCTACCGATTGTAGCCGGAAAAGGGCTGGAACACCAAAGACTGAAACCAAAGAGAGAGATCACTCCTTCTGAACAAGGTTGTCAGGATCGAGATCCTAGATGAGATCGTTTCGAGGTAGGATCAGATCTAATAGTAGGGTTGGATCGAGGATCGCTTTACAAAATCAGGATCGATTTACAAAATTTGGATCGTAGGATCGTAAGATCCTATGATCTGAATTGCGATTGTGACAACCTTGCTTCTGGAAGAAAAGAGGAAAGAAACTTCGAGAGAACTTCAAATCTCCTCCCGGTCGGCTACATGGCGATCGCTGACACCGATCTATCTCCTTCACGAGCCTAGTCGCCGAAGTAGACTCCTTCACGATTGCTGGAGACTGCTCTTCTCGTCGTCGAACTCCCGCTCTCCCGATCTCTCGTCGTCTCCAAGTCGTTCCTCTCCCCTTCACACGCTGCTCTCTGGATCGGGTTTTGGAGTAATGTAACAAAAAATGGGGCAAGACGGCCCCTCCTTGCGGGATATAATGTGGAAGCCCAAGGCCGGTTCATTTGAACCGGTCCAGATCAGGACCACCAACATAACAATCTCCCACTGAAACTGATGCTCTCACAAACAACACATTTGCACTACAAATCATGATTGCAACACTAGTTATCTAGTAGCAATCAACTCAATGGAGTTTCAGCAAAACTCCATTTTCTCACCGGGCAAAATCTGTGTAGACATATCGCAGGGTTGTCATCTGTGTGTATTTTTTCCAATCTGAAAATACCTTCTTCAATCGAAGAGCGCATGTGATGATATCTATGTCTGATGTACTTGGTTCTAGAATGAAAAGCTGAATTTTTGGCCAAGTGAATGGCACTTTGACTGTCACTAAATAGGCTGCAACCGACCTGCTCAGAACCGAGCTCCTTTAGTAAACCCTGCAGACATATCAACTCCTTGATGGCTTCAGATGCAGCAATATATTCATCTTTCGTTGTTGACATGGCAACAACCTTTTGTAACCTTAACATTCAAGTAATAGCAACACTTCCAAGAGTAAACACATAACCCGTGGTACTCTTACTGTCATCGACCTTCCCAGCTAAATCAGAATCAACATATCCTTGTAAATAAACTTTTGAGCCTGAGTAGCATAACACCATATCTTTAGTACTCGCAAGATATCTCATTATCCACTTCATGACATTCCAATGCTCTTGTCCTGGATCAGTCATATACCTGCTCACAACTCTCACTGCATGGGCAATGTCGGGTCTGGTGCAAATCATTAAATACATTAAGCTCCCCACAACAGATGCATATAGAACCTTCGCCATTTTCCTCTCGCTCACTCCGAGACTATGGATTGTCCCTTTTAGAGAGACTTCCGAAGTGACCTGCTAAAGGGGTAGCTACAGGCTTGACATTCTCCATATTGAACTTTTTCAACACCTTATGAATGTAGTCCCTCTGACACAGCTTTAGGACTTTATTTAGTCTGTCCCTTTCAATTCTCAATCCTAAATTTGCTTTGCAAGACTCAAATCCTTCATGGAGAAATTTCAAGTAGGTGGAATTGAAATGTTGGCTTCGCAAAGAGAGACGCATACAATTTCATACCAAAAGGAAAGAGAGAAACAGAATAAATGTGACTCCTCAACCTTGCAGAAAATAGTTACAAGACTGACAAACTAAGAACATGTTATTTGAAATGCAAACAGACGATAGTGGTTGATTCACAAACTTAGGAAAATTGAATATGATTATTCTGGAGATGTCATTATATTTGACATGAGCTAATGATTAAATAAGTATAACTCAGTGTGTTTGCTTTTTGTTGTGGTGAATCAACATTGGCAAAAAGTACTTGTTGGTGCCACATTCATAGTAGATCAGTGGATGAGATAATCAATCAAATCATTTTCATGGTAATGTAAGACTTTCTTAAATTTGCATATCAAGATCAAAGCGATGAAAGTTGAAAATGAAAGTTTTTTTCACAAACCAGTCATTGTTTATGATAATGCACAAGTGCACATGGGAAAAAGGCTCCCTCGAAGGTGCACTCATTCAACGCGAATTCAATTGTTCAATCTCTATTTGACAATTGCATGATTGAATGCGACACTGAGGGTCCACAGCTTTTAACAAAAAAGTATATGATCTTGGCCTACTATATACACAAAGGAGTTATTAGGATCGCGGGTGGATCTCAAGCAATATCAATCGCAGCGGTAAACACAAAATTTCACAAATTTCTTTGTATTAACAAACTTGGTAAACACTCATGGTGAATAAAACCCAAGCATAACCTGCCACCACAATAATACAGTGCAATAATGAAAGAGAGGACTACGTGCTCCGTTTGACCCTCTACCAGCCAATACTACGAAACACCCTTACATACAATCATCACAGAGACTAATGAGTTTTGCTTAGCCACTACTTGACGAATACCTCAAAGCTCCCTAGAAAATCAAGAAAGTACAGTAGGAGGTATAGGGTTTGAGAGGGTGCAAAACCTCGGCTACCGATTGTAGACGGAAAAGGGCTGGAACACCAAAGACTGAAACCAAAGAGAGAGATCACTCCTTCTCGACAAGGTTGTCAGGATCGAGATCCTAGACGAGATCGTTTCGAGTTAGGATCAGATCTAATAGTAGGGTTGGATCAAGGATCGCTTTACAAAATTAGGATCGATTTACAAAATTTGGATCGTAGGATCGTAAGATCCTATGATCTGGATTGCGATTGTGACAACCTTGCTTCTGAAAGAAAAGAGGAAAGAAACTTCGAGAGAACTTCAAATCTCCTCCCGGTCGGCTACACGGCGATCGCTGACACCGATCTATTCCTTCACGAGCATAGCGCCGAAGTAGACTCCTTCACGATGCTGGAGACTGCTCTTCTCGTCGCCGACCTCCCGCCTCCCGACTCTCGTCGTCTCCAAGTCTTTCCTCTCCCTTCACACGCTGCTCTCTGGATCGGGTTTTGGAGTAATGGAACAAAAAATGGGGCAAGACGGCCCCTCCTTGCGGGATATAATGTGGTAGCCCAAGGCCGATTCATTTGAACCGGTCCAGATCAGGACCACCAACATAACAATCTCCCACTTGAGACTGATGCTCTCACAAACAACACATTTGCACTGCAAATCATGATTGCAACACTAGTTATCTAGTAGCAATCAACTCAATGGAGTTTCAGCAAAACTCCATTTCTCACCGCGGCAAAATCTGTGTAAACATATCGCTGGGTTGTCATCTGTGTATATTTTTTCCCAATCTGAAAATACTTCTTCAATCGAAGAGCGCATGTGATGATATCTATGTCTGATGTACTTGGTTCAAGAATGAAAAGCTGAATTTTTGGCCAAGTGAATGGCACTTTGACTGTCACTGAATAGGCTGCAACCGACCTGCTCAGAACCAAGCTCCTTAGTAAAACCCTGCAGACATATCAACTCCTTGATGGCTTCAGATGCAGAAATATATTCATCTTTCGTTGTTGACATGGCAACAACCTTTTGTAACATTAACATTCAAGTAGCAACACTTCCAAGAGTAAACACATAACCTGTGGTACTCTTACTGTCATCGACCTTCCCAGCTAAATCAGAATCAACATATCCTTGTAAATAAACTTTTGAGCTTGAGTAGCATAACACCATATCTTTAGTACTCGCAAGATATCTCATTATCCACTTCATGACATTCCAATGCTCTTGTCCTGGATCAGTCATATACCTGCTCACAACTCCCACTGCATGGGCAATGTCGGGTCTGGTGCAAATCATTAAATACATTAAGCTCCCCACAACAGATGCATATAGAACCTTCGCCATTTTCTCTCGCTCACTCCGAGACTTTGGATTGTCCCTTTTAGAGAAACTTCCGAAGTGACCTGCTAAAGGGGTAGCTACAAGTTTGGCATTCTCCATATGAACTTTTTCAACACCTTATGAATGTAGTCCCTCTGACACAGCTTTAGGACTCTATTTAGTCTGTCCCTTTCAATTCTCAATCCTAAATTGCTTTGCAAGACTCAAATCCTTCATGGAGAATTCTTGTCATTTGCCTCTTCAAATTCTTGATCTCCTCCATATTAAAGTTTATCACTAGCATATCATCAACGTATAAAAGCAATATGATATAGGATTTCTTCAGCTTCCTAAAATAACAACAATGGTCTGAATGACAATCAGTGTACTCGATCTTCCGCATGAACCTGTAAAACTTCATATACCACTGTCTTGGTGCCTGTTTGGGCCCATAAAGACTCTACTTCAACTTGCACACCAAGTTTTCATATCCTGCTTTTATATAACCTTGTGGTTGAAACATATAAATATCTTCCACCAAGTCACCATGAAGGAAAATAGTTTTTACATCAAACTACTCTAAGTGGAGATCCTCAACAACAACAATACTCAGAACAGTCCTAATAGTAGATAGCTTCACCACAGGAAAGAAAATCTCAGTGAAGTCGATTCCTGTCTTTTATTGGAATCCCCTCACAACAAGTCTGGCTTTATACCTATAACTCTATAAGACCTGTCATGCTCATGCGTCAATCTATATAGCCATTTATTTTGAATGGTTTTCTTTCCAGTTGGAAGCGTAACCAAATCCCAAGTTTGATTAATGGATAAGGAATCCATCTCATCATCCATAGCACTCTTCCATTCATCCTTCTCAGCAACTTGTATGGCTTCTTCATAACAACTGGGCTTGCCACTATCAGTTAGAAGAAGATAGTAAAGAGACGGAGAGTAACGTGTTGGAGCAGTGATAGTCTGTCTAGGACGTCGAAATGCAATGGGTAGAGTGAAAGGCTCCATATCAATTTCTTCAGGAGAGTCAGCATGCTCAATGTCTTCACCAGCACGCTCAAATCCATGATCAGTCGGCACACGTAATATTATCAAGCTCAATAGACATAGGCTCATCATGCTTATCTTGATCTTTGATCTGATCTTTATACATCATATTTTCACATTCCTGCTCCTTCAAGCTCACGTGATCTCATAGCTTATAGCCAAAGCTAGGGCCATCATACCCAAGAGAATGCAGATTTTTGATTTTGGATCCAACTTTGATCTGGTCTCAACATCTACATGAGCATAAGCGACGCACCCAAATATTCGCAAGCGTGAAAAATTCAGTTTCTTTCCGGACCAAGCTTCTTCAGGTAGCTTGCAATAATGGTCGTTGATGGGCCTCTATTGATCAAGTAAGCGGCTATATTAACCGCTTCAACCCAAAACTTCTTTGGCAAGCCTGCATTCAACCTCATGCTTCTGGCGCGCTCAGCTATGGGTCCTGTTCATACACTCTGCCACACCATTTTGTTGCGGTGTGTTCTGAGACTGTCTTCTCTCTTCTAATGTCATTCATAGCACAAAATTCGTCAAACTCTTGTTGCAGTACTCGCCACCATTATCAGATCTTAAACACTTCAACTTTAAACTAGTTTTCGTTTCTACGAAGCTTTTCCACTTTTTGAAAACATCAAAGACATCAGATTTGTTTTTCAGAAAGTAAACTCAAAGCTTCCTGGTAGAGTCACCGATGAAGTTGACATAATACTGAGAGCCACTAATAGAGTGCACCTTTGAAGGCCCCACACATCTCTATGAACAAGATCCAACTTGTCTGATTTCAAAGTATTCTTCCCTTTTGAAAATTTACTCTTCTATTTTCCAAAGAGACATCCTTCACAGAACGGCATGTCGGCTGAGGATATTTTCATCAAACTTTCCTTTTGAAACCAACACCTTCAAGCCCTTCTCACTCATGTGCCCAAGTCGTTGGTCAAACATTGGCATCAACCTTTGATGTAGCAACACTAATATTTCCTTCAGTAGATATCAGATAGAGAGTGCCCTATCTCTTTCCCTTTGCCATGATCATGGATCCCTTGCTAACCTTCCATGAATCACTACCAAACATAGTGATGCACCCTTCATCAGAAAGTTGACTCACAGATACAAGATTTTTGGCCAACTTGGAAACATGTCTCACTTGTTTTAATTTCAAGTACACCCATTAGTCAGCTAAATGTGCACATCCCCCCTTCCAACAATCTCACATGGCTCGTCATCACTGAGATAAACTTTGTCAAAGTTTCCCTTCTCATAGCTTAAGAAAGATTGGCGGTTGGAGGTGGCATGAAATGATGCACCTAGGTCAAGGACCCATGAGTCGCATCTCATATCATATGAAAGAACCAGATCATCAACAGATGATTCATCCCGCATGGTCAGATAGTCAGATTTACTGATTCCTTGTCACCCTTCTCTTTTCTTTCTTTGGCGCCTTGCAGTCACGCTTGACATGACCTTTCTTTTGGCAGTTCTAACATACCACTGCACCTCTAGTTTGACTTCTCTTGGACTTGGATTGTCCCTTCCATTTGGCGTCACCTCTTTTTGAAGACCTTCCCGGTTCTCCAACACTAAGAGCACCACCAGAACTGCTGCCAGTTGAATTGTTCTTCCTCCTTGTGTCCTCACTCAAGAGAATGCAGACCACATCTTCAAATTTCAAGGGATTGGATCCAGATGAGTTACCAACTGCCATAACAAGACTATCCCAACTATCAGGGAGGCTTGACTAAATCAACACAACTAACATCTCATTCTCAAATGTCAGTCCAACTGATTCTAACTGGCTCTTAATAGCATTGAAATCATTTATATGCTCAGTCATGGATTTTCCTTAAGTCTTCTGCATGTTTAGCAAACGCCTCATAAGGAACATCTTGTTTGATACAGATGGATTCTCATACATCGGCATCAGGGCCGTCATGATATCTTATGTAGTTTTCTCCTTAGATATGTTAAAAGTTACAAATGACGACAAAGTGAGTCTGATCGCCCCATGGGCTTTGCGATCGAACACCTCCCGGTTCTTGTCGTTCATGTCTTCAGCTTATCTTTCTTCCCGCCAAAGGGCAAGTAGAGATCCCGCTGATACAAATAATCTTCCATCTGCATTTTCCAAAATCCAAAGTTCTTCCCATCGAACTTGTCAATTTTTACTTTTCCTTCTTCCATGGCTGCTCCCACTCAAGCTGAGTACCTGTGAATCCTTTCACTGATCTTGGAGTTGATTGTTTCAAAGATTGTGATCACAGAGAATAAGGAGCAGACCAATGGTCGTCACCTACCACACTAGACCACAAACCCAAATTAATCAATCGCTCGTCCTAAACCTCCTCTGAAACCACTTTGTTAGGATCGCGGGTGAATCTCATGCAATATTAATTGTAGCGACAAACACAAATTTTACAATTTTCTTTGTATTAACAAGCTTGGGAAACACTCATGGGAAATAAAACCCAAGCATAAACTGTCACCACAATAATACAGTGCAATAATTAAAGAGAGGACTACGTGCTCCGCTTGACCCTCTACCGGTCAATATTACGAAGCACCCTACATATAATCATCACAGAGACTAGTGAGCTTGACTAATACCTCAAAGCTCCCATAGAAAATCAAGAAAGTATGGTAGGAGGTATAGGGTTTGCGAGGGTGCAAAACCTCGACTACCGATTTTAGACGAAAAAAGTCTGGAACACCAAAGACTGAAACCAAAGAGAGATATCTCTCCTCCTTCTGGAAGAAAAGAGGGAAGAAACTTTGAGAGAACTAATCTCCTCCCGGTCGGCTACACGGCGATCGCCGACACCGATCTATCTCTTTCACGAGCAGCCAATCGTCGGAGTAGACTCCTTCACAATCGTCGGAGACTGCATCAGAAGTTTGTACTTTCATTTTATCAAATTTATACTTGTTGTATTGTCACGGATGAGATTCTTGAGGAAATTTATATTGCGAATACATTTCTCGTCCAGTTGTCCCAGAGGTTGGGGTTGAAGATCATAAGTTCAACAATAGAAACAAAGAGCATGACGATGCTTGAAAGGTCTAATAGGAAAAGTTTGTTGGTAAAGTTAATATAAGATTGTGGCAGAGACAGATCAAAGACCCCTTAGTGCAACAACCTTCGTAAAGTTTTGTTGGAGAAGTCAAAGAAGTAAATTGTGATGGTAGATATTGTGTAAGATGATGTAAAATTGATGCTACACAGTTATACGTGTTATGTTTGTCTTGCACTATTTTTCAATGGCATAATATACGATCGAGCTTTGAAAGAATTTGGAGAAACAGTGTATAGCGAAGCATGTCACGACAAGATTGTACCTGAAACTATACTTGCTAAGGATGCAGGAATGTGAAGCATGTTAAAATAATTGAATGTAGACTTTTGCAACATTTTGTTGGGGAAAAGGTGGGGGAAAGAATAAAATACAATATTTCTTCTTACCGTGTCTCATTCCTCGCTCGAGTGCATACTATGACATCTGGAATCTGATTAGAGCGGTCTGAGGAGGAGGATGGGGAATCATATGTGTAATGAGGGTGGAGAAGAAATGCATGAGTTATAGAATAACAAATTTCTATGATTAAAGTAGTACATGAATGAACTAAGGCTGCGTTTGGCGCGACTTATCGCAGCTTATTTGCTTCGGTGAGATTGGACAAAAACATCATTGTCATGGAATGTATGTTTGGTATGACAAATAATACTATCATTATAAAAAAACTAGTTTGGGGCATAAGATTTTGATATGAATGACAATTTTGTCAACATCATCGGGTCAAATAAGCCGCGCCAAACGTAGTCTAATCTCACATTAAAAATGAAAAAAATTAATGGATTGCAAAAGTAATAACTTATATCCAAGCTTCCTAGGTATGAGAGGTGATTTTAATAAATGTGAAAGAATTTGGTCATAAAGTCTACTAAATGTGCTCGACTGGGAGTGAAATCAAAATAAGTGTATTTTTGAAA